>JACXIV010000094.1:393547-730347 GCA_014737475.1 Bombus confusus
AAAAAATGTTGCACATCTATCGTTTCCTTGTAAAACGAAAGAAACTCTTCGGACAACCTAATACGTTTCCGCAGTGGAGGAGGAGCCTTTCGTTTTCGTACGATGAAAGTGTGATAGTTCCACAGCGGAGACTTCCTCGGATTCTCGAGGGTTGGTTAATCGGCGTTTATTTCCCAATTTTCCACCTACACGTTTACGCGTCGTGGCGTACGTGGGTCGATCTAAAACGTAGAATCGTAGAAGCTCGCCGAGGAAATTTTTCCACCCGACAGCCCTTTCGTTCCTCGTACGTGTCTTATTGCGACGCGAAAAAAGCAGCACGTTCATCGAAATGCGACCTTCGTTCGTGGAAAAGTTGGTCTTCGGCGAAACTATTCGCGAGTCACCGTGACGACGTTCGATTCGCTTCGAACAGAACTTTTTCGGATCACAGAAATCGTAAATACACGCGTATACGTAATTTTTTACAATTTTTAGATCGAGTCGCAGGATCTCTTCTAGCTTCTGAGATATATCTTTTATGTATATGTATGTGCGTGTGTGTGTCTATATATATCTTACATCAACGTGAAATTTTATAAATTTTAATCTCTACGCCTTGAAACCTTACAAATTCTATAAACTCCAAACAAGCCTAGGGTTATCGCCGTAATCGCATCGCTACACGCGGATTTAATCGCTCTGCTGGCTTAACGTACAATTAGAAAGACGAAGAGATATTCGTAGCGATTCCTAATCGCAAACCAAACGTTTACAGACCGGCGTAAGAGGGACGATAAAGTAGTCCCCAGCGAGGAAGTTTCCTTAGCAACGAAAAGACGAACGAACGAACGAACGAACGAACGAACGAACGAACGAACGAACGAAGGAACGAACGAAGAAATAAGAAAAATATAGTGGATTGTCGATTTTTAGGATAAAGAATCGTTTCGCAGAAACGTCGGATCTTGGAAGCTAACGGAAAGGATCGATCTTGCCGAAGAATCGAATCGGAATAGAACATGCCTGGAAGGAAGGAGAACGAGGAAGCGGAGGGCGCAGCGACGACGGTGCTTGTTCGATTCTCCGCTCACGAGAGTGACTTATTTTTAATCGAATCGCCGCTATGCCTCGCAAAGAGAAAACGTGCTCCGTGGAAAATTAAATTCTATTGCTTCCTGTTGACCGACGAAACACGAGGCGAGAGTTCGAATGCCATCGACCGAAATAGATCATCGTTAAAACAGAAGCCAGTGCAGGTTTTCTCGTTCCTGTTGGTCGACCGCCACCCACGGCGACTCCCAACCAAAACTAACCGTCTTCTAGGTTTACGAACTGGTTTCAACCCAGCTTCTCTCTCTCTCTCTCTCTCTCTCTCTCTCTCTCTCTCTTTTCCTTCCTTCCGTCTTTTTACGTTCTATTTTTTCCTCTCCGCCCCTTTTTCTATTCTCCCCTTTTCCTTTCCCCCTTCGTTTCTCTTTGTCCTTCTTGTACCCTTCCTCGCCGGCCCCGACAGCGCCGACAGAGTGCACACGTGACGCGCGAGAATTAAATCGAACGCGTTTACGAGAGGTCGTAAAATCCGAACCACGGGAAACCGAGCGACGAACGGTTTGTTCTGCTCCGCGAACGAGAGAGAGAGAGAGAGAGAGAGAGGGAGAGCGAACGAACGCTGTTTCTCGAGAAATACACCGGCGAGTTCGGATTTCTCGTCGTCGTACGAGAGAAGATCATCGAACGTGGAGAGACGTACGCGATGTCACGAGCCTAGAGTCGTGAACGCGTCCTACCGATGGAAATTTCTCAAGCCGTAACGCTTTTTCCAGTAACTTTCGTCCAAAGATTCGTTACGGTCGGCGTACTTTTTTGCTCGCATTGCCAATTACGCGAAGCGTTAAACATTTACGGCTCGAGTAGGAATTTTTTAACGTCGCCACTGTGGCAACGTCCGACCGTAAACGAGTAAATTAGTTCGCTTACCTTCGACAGCTCTATTCGAGACGAAAACTTCGCGATATTTTTTCTACCAGATACCGTAACGTTTATCGAGAAGCGTCGGATAACCAGAAGTTGAGCAACGTAGGGCGCTACTTTATCGAAGAACGATCAACCGTGTAATAGATGATTCCGATCCGATTTCGCAAAAACGACGAGGTGTCGCGTGAAATCTTTCGCGCGACCAATTACGATATCGATCGAACGTACGTTACCGGATACGCGTCGCTTTTAGATAACAAAAACTCCGACTTGTATCCGGCATCCGACCATTCGCTGCTTCGTCCCGTTTTTACTTACAATTGGCAGTAGGTAGCAGCAATCGTTACAAGGTAACGAAACCGTATCTGGATAAAGCGTAAGATGCCCAGGCTGGTATTACATCTTGGATTTCTGTGTCTGGTTACGGGTTGCACGCGTTTATCGCGACCCAAGCGAACCGACCGCTCTCAAACGAGAATTAATTGCGATACGTTCAACGTGCATTCGATCGATACGTTTCCAGCGATGCGCAAGTCATCGAACTATTGTTTCGTGCAGCGTGTTTCTTACGTTTCATGCGATAATTACGCGCTTAACCGTTACCTTCCTTATCGGTTGATTATCGATAAATAACGAAGGAACGCGATGATACCGGTATTACAAATTGTTTCGTAATGCTAAGGTAAATATCGAGCGGAGAATTACCATCAATCACGCGTAGCGTGGTATTTTTACTCGAAAAATTTTTTAATCGAAATTGCAAGATCGTTTGCTTCCAGCTTTGACCGTAAATTGATAAAACACGAAGCATCGAACACGTGACTTACAACTTTCGAGTTATACTTACGTCTATGTAAATTCTACGAAACACAGGATCGCTTGGTGTAACGTTATCGAGAGTCGTTGACGGTGATCGGTGCACGCGAATCCGACGTAACGATAAAAATCGTCAAATTGTTCCATCGCTGTTATCGAATAAAAGTATCGGCGGAGATGGTTCGCGATCGATCAGGATCGAAGCGTTACGAGAGGGAGAGAGAGAGAGAGAGAGAGAGAGATCACGTATCTCGCATTATTCTCGTTAAATTAGTCCTTAAAATAGATTCAATACCACTTCGCAACGTATAATAGGCCGGATCTTTATGGAGACTAACGACGGACGATGTACGGTGACTTATCAAAGATAATCCGAACACGCGCGCATCGCAGCGATAGAAGCCACAAAAGGGGGCAAAATTGCTACGCCGCGACAAAGAGACGATCTCTTATCAAAAAATGATTCTGCCTCGTTGTGCTACTCGTATCGTTCCTCTCGATATCAAACCCATTTCCACCAACCGTTCTCTATTATTACGTTCGACGATCGCCGTCGCTTTTATCAAACCAGCGTACATTCGCTACAATTTTCAACCTCTAGTAATTCCATTTATTTTAATTATAAAATCGCAAGATCAATTATAAATTTTACGATTTTTTACGACAATTACACATTTTACGATCCGACTGTCCAGCGATTTTATTAGAACCAACGACGATATCCTCGGATCGGTCGTTGGGTGCAGGGACTGACGGACAGATAAGTACAATGAAAACGCGAAACATCGACGGAGCCGTTACTTTTACACGCAGCGAGACACCTCGATGTAGAAATTCTCCGTTTCCTTCGCGTCCCGTGTTAACGCATCTTATCTCTCTCGCTTATCGCTGACGATTTTCCAATGTGTAACGAATTATAATTCTTGCGACGCCGGGCGTTCGAGAAACTGATAAAAGTCGAAACGTTCGATATTTATAGAACGGAAGAAATTCGATTAACACGGCTGGACGAACGAGCAGTGGGAGGCAGTGGGAGGCAGTGGGAGGCAGTGATAAACGAATGGAAGAGAGAATGGAAAAAATTCTCGCGAATATCGACTCCTAGATAGGTTTTCGCTCGCGTCAGTCCGCAACTTGGCTGCGTTCGACGCGAAAGAGATCGTTTAGAAAGAACCTTTACCTCTTCCTTCAAAGATCGTTCTAACGCCTCTGACGACAACGAGCATTCGAGCCGAAGAAACAGAAGAAGCAAGAGCAGCAGCAGCAGCAGCAGCAGCAGCAGCAGCAGCAACGGGAGAAGAAGAAGAGGAAGAAGAAGAAATCGTGCCCCCTTTTTTTCTACCGTTTGCTCGCTATCTTTTACGTTACGTAATCGCGAACACTGTCTCCCGCTCGTCCGTGTCCACGGTCTCCACCTACGACGAGTCGCGCCTCTCAAAAGGTAGAAATCAAGCGCGCGCGCGCGCATACGAAACGACATCCAGCCATCGACTGACTCGACGATTCTTCTTCTACTTCTTCTTGTTGCTAGTGCAACAACACCGGTACACTGGCGCTCGAAAGTATAGGAGAGCGTGGTGTAACGCTCGTCGTCTTTCGTGTTACGCGAGAGAAAAATTACGAATATCGATGATATTATTATTTCTATATTTAGTATTACTTCGATGACGCACCTTGCGTCGCCAGTCGAAAGTATATTCGAACGTAGCGCGTCGAGTTACGCGTTTCCGGTGTTTCCGCTTCTCCGTTCTTTTATCGCAAATCCGTCAAGTCGTTCGTATGACGCGCGCTTTACGACGTAAAATACCAAACGAGGTACAATTCGTCGGAGACGTATCGCGATGAAACGCGATCGCAGAAAATTCCAACGAATCAATTATCTCGTTAAATTTATTCGAATCGGCGAATTTCTAATATACCGAGGACTACTCGAAGCGGGGAAAAAAGATCGATCGATTAAAAATTACACATCGACGACCATGGCCCGCCGATCCGAACCTGGAACCTTGGTTGGCCGAAAATAAGCTTTCTTTTTTATCCTCTGGTATCCACAAGCACGCGGATGCTCGTCGTATCGAGTAAAAATCTTAGCGGCAATGAAAATTAAAAAGAGAGGTTTCGAGCGATGATGTCACGGCACCGAAAGAACCGGCCTTGAATGGCCAATTTATTCTGTATATAGAATAATAGCCGGATCTGTAAATCTATCAAATTCTACTCGTGACGTGTCCACGAAAGCCGTTCGAAGGGAAAAACCACGAAAAAGCGTTTAACTAGACTGGAGATCGCGGCGAACGGAGGTGCGAGTTTACTTGCACCGTTATTAATCCTAATCTTTCAACGTCGGCTTCGCAGAGGAACCGAACGCGTACAATCGATGATATCCCTTCGATCCTTTCGGAACGAACCAACTCACGTGTGCGTTGTCCATTAAATACGCGCCGCACTCTTCGTTTATTCCTACTGTAACGCGTATCGGCGATGTTCGATGTTCGATGTTCGGAAAATACTAAATTCGATCGATCGCTGCGGAATTCCTCGAAAATTCGATCGAACGAAACTGGTTTGCTTTAACCACGCGATTCGAGAATAACAGAATCGCTTCGTCTCGGCGTTTTAATTTCAACGTATCGTCGCCCGTGACTCTATGCCTGCAAGTGCCCTAATAACTTCCCTTTTTCACGCGCAATGAACTGCGATTACCACTTACTATTTTGGAACAGCGCGTCGCTAATACGCAAGTCCTCGTTTGTCTTTGTTGTGGTTATTGGTTATATAGATAGAGAGAAAGGCGCGTGGATAAATTGTCAGATGGTAAACTATATTTAACGAAGAAACGTTTGTATAAATATGAATACAGTTTGAGCTGGTCCAGATCCGCACGCTAGCAGCGTTACCTAGTAACTGAAAACTCCGAAGCCATCGTTGCCTGTCTCTTGTCTATGGTTGCCACGCGGTTGTCTTTCGTCTATGGCCTGTCGATGGCTTTAGCGAGTCAGAAAATTAGTCGGTACAGACGTAGAGTTTCCTCAGAAGCGTTAACCACTTCAACACCCTCCCTAAAACTCTACATCTCCACAAACAATCGTCTCTTAATATTTTCTAACTCTTCCTGTAAATTCACAAAATACATTTGCCAGCTAAACCGATCAGACGTAGAGTTGTCTTAGAAGTGACAACCACTTCGACAGTCTTCGTGTTGCAAAGTTTGCGTTTACGCGAATGAACCATTATCGCTGTTCCATGGGAATATACTCGATACAAATACGCAGCGATAGAAATTAGTGTACGCGCGTACGTTCGAGGTTTCGTCGAAATATATTAAAAAATCTCGAGCACGTATAGGTGGACTGGGACGTGCGCGTAAGCGTGAAATTAAGGAAAAGATCGAGTTAAGATCGGAAGAATTTTTTGGAAGACGAGTCGAATCGAACGTGGTGGTTACGGTTTAGTAACGCGTAGTATTCTTCGCACTTGTAGAAACTACGATCTGGTCGATTGCCTTTCTAAAAATAAGGTGCGCGTGTACTTTAGAAAACCCTATGAATTCCGAGGAACGAAGAAGGAGCGAGTGACACGTGTAACGATAATTGGACAAATCACGGATAGCGAAATATTCCGAATAAATTGTATTCTGGCAAAACGAGAGTCAGCAAGCGGTGCGTGGCGATGCGCGAATCCTCTCCGTTTCGGTTCTCCCGCCGTCAAAGGGTTATTCGTTTGCACGGCACAATGCTATCCGACACCGTGAAACGACGTACAAATCGTCCTATCACGGGGGGAGGGGGGAAAAAACTATGCCAGTGCTGCGATTTTGTAACCAAAAATGGATTTAAGAGAGAAAAATCATAAAATTCCATTCCCCGTGGATTACGTCTATGAAACGATAAAAAAGAAAAAAAAAAAAGAACGAACGAAACGATTAATCTTTGGCTGGCGTTATTGGATCGTAATAAATGACCCATCGTAATACTTCGAGCGCGATCGCTTAATTTTAGAAATCTCCGTTACAATTTGTACTTCGTATTTCACGCGATAAAGCGATTATTCGTCTCGCCACATGCAAAATACAAATTGACAGGAACTACTCGTTTATTTGTAATAAATACGTATGTAGTAAGTTCGGTGGTTGCGATTAAACGGATACTAGACGAATCTTGCAAATTCGTTGTCTCGTATTTAAATAACCGCCAAAACGAATAAAAAGTCTTGACGATAGCGACGTTAAAGCGATAGTATCGGCCGAGAAACACGCAGCACGGCATATTCGTTCGTAATTTAAACGTTCCTTTCGATATTCTTCCACGCATCGATTACAACGTGTCAGCCGAGAGAGAGAGAGAGAGAGAGAAAAAAGAGACGAACCAGAAGGAAATTTTGTTTTTTTACATCGACGAAGGTACGCGCCTAAAGCAAAAAAGTGTTTCTTTTTTTCCCTCCGGTGCCAATAATTAAATTGAACGCGAGAAGCGAAGCAAAGTTAGAAAGAGAGGGAAAAGTTCGATTCGAGCAGTGTCGTGCTTACGACGCAAAAACGAAAAAAAAAAAGAAAAAAAGAAAAGGAAAGAAAAGAAAGAAAACAATGGCATCCTCGTATTTCGATAAGTGCAGCAGAAAATATATATTGGCAACAGGTGAATGTTAAACCGCCAAGAAATCGCATTTTTTCTGTTCCGATGACTCATCCTCGATGCTTTAAATTTCGAAACGCTGGCCAACGTTGAATCGCTTTCTCGAAACTCCATTGTTACGAGCACAGTAAGGTGGAAATTAATCCGGACGAACGAACGTTTTAGATGCAATTCTCGCGATGGCGAGAATTTCCATTAGTTTCTAAATATTGATTTAACGGATTAATTTCAAGAACGCACAGGGTTTTAAACGATTTCCGCTTTAATTATGCGACAAATCCTCTTACGCGCGTGTACCTACACTACGCACGTGCGATTAAAGAGATAAGAACGTATATTTCACTTACTCGCAGTCTATTCCTCGTATTTAAATCAACGCGAAGAAACAATTTTATCGCGAATCTTTCCGCGTACCTATCAACGATCGACGAAATAAGAACGCATATCGAAATTACTTCAAGTTTACGGCATGTTAATCGTATCGAGATTCGTCGCGTACTCGGTCGGTGTAAAGAAAGAACGCAGAAAAGTGATACGAGAGATCGCGACGTAAAGGGAACGGTGGCCATCGATGGGATTCCGATGGAGAATGGAAAAGGAGAAGAAAAGTGGAAAGAAAAAAATGCGAGAGTAGCTCTAGCGAACCGGCAAAGGCGAAGAAAAGTTTCCTCCACGTATCTACGAGGCGAAGCAACGAACCTCTGATATTTCTTGCGTCGATATATCTTTTCTCGAATAATCGATCCAAGCTCGGAAACGAACGTTCCGGCGAAACTCGCGGTCGCGCTTGTTTTAGTTTCACGCACGGAACAATTTTATATCGTACGATATCGTTCGATATTGCAGGAACGAAGTAAAAACAACTGTCCGATAAGAAATCTCGTCTTTTAAATACGATCAAAACGTTTACGCACGTAGTAATGTCGTAATAATAAACTTGCGTCGTACAGTTGAAAGCAAACACGTAATTTTCGTCGAATGTTAAATTTACCAATTACGATAATTACACGGGACGATGATTTTACGTTTGCACGAACGTTTCGTTCGACGGGAAACGCAACTTCTCGCTGTCTTTTTATTAAACGAATAAAATCTTCCTTCGAACGAAGGGTCGAATTTCGTGTTTAAAAACGTCCATGTTTGAAACGAAACGCGATTCAAATACGTCGCTATCTCTGTGCGAGTGGTTGTTCGTCGGAAACATTTTTCACGCGACTTTTGTCCCAGGCGTGTGATAAATTAACGATAATATCGTTCCACCTCGTGCGGAATACGTGGCTTTTCTTACAAAATTAATAGCAAGGTGCTAAACTTTTTAGATCAACGATTCGATGGTCGACGATCGTATTACCAGCGGCGTTTCTACGACCATCAAATACGTACGTACGTTGAAACGATTTGGCTAATTCGAGTCTAAGCGTACAAGAAACCGCAAGAAAGATTAAAAGGGGAAGGATGGTTGGATGCTTGGGATGGCTGAACAGGGACGAGCGGCGTTTATCAGCGAATTACGCGCTCGCTGTCCTTATCTCGTACTGCGTTTCCTCTCGCTTATCGTTACGACGCGCTTCGAGTATCGTTTGCCATCGATGGAATAAATCAAAGCGTTTTCTTCTTGTTATCGGATCTGCGAATTGTTACGCACCTCCGCAAAATCGAAAAATCGCGCGATATCGCAAGAAATGCGTATAATCTACAAAAATGTATAAAACGCGCGAAGCAGAGTTCTGTCGCTTTAATTGTGTCTATAAAAATACGAATAAAAATCTGGTCTGCTTCGTTACCTATCAAAACGTTCTTTTTTTTTTACGCGCTCGTAATTTGAGATATTTGTCGCGCAGAATCCTAGCACGTTCGAAAATCACAAAGAAATTGGCCAAACACGGCGCGAGACCCGGAACGTCGTTATCTTTACCGCGCAAAAAGTTCCCGTGGAACGACTCTTACGTTGCAAACCTGTTAAAACTATCGAGCCATACTGCCTTTTTAATCTCGTGGTTATCTCGCAGGGAACTTCCAAACCGCTTGGTCGCGCAAGACGAATTCCCCGATCTCGAAATGATAAATCTAAAGAAAGCTACTCGCGGCAGACGTTCCAACGTTACGGATGCTTCTACAGATAAATATCGCGGTCGAACGGCCAACCCACGGCGAAGGTAAAACTCAGCGTTCCAGCGCGTTCTTCGCGTTTTGACGATAATAACTTAACCAGCGACGACAAGATGCCATTAGCGTAACTGAATTTCCCGAATAATATATCGAGCCGCAAAAACTGAGTAACGTTGCAAACGATATCAATCGTGCTACGCGCTATTTCACGAGCCACGACCGAATATCGCGGAAGAAGAAGCAGAAACACGATATACCCAATTTGTTCGAAGCTGAGTTTGTTCGAAAATCGAAGCGTCTCGACTAAATTCTCTCGGTTTCGGATCGTTGTACGCTGGCAAGTGTCTGCGTAAAAGGCCTGGATAATCGAGCTTCGATATTCGAGAAGCTCGTACTTGGGCCGCTTTCGCGCGTCGTCCTTCCGCGTTTGCATGGAGAAAAACGGTGGCATCGAAAGACGGACGTCTACGGACGGTGGCACGATCGTCGCGGAGACGCGTGTGTCTGGTGGCGTTACACGACAGTTAGCAGGACAGAACTATAATGGAATCGAACGACGCCGCGTCTGTAGTTTCTGCGCATACACATCTTCCCACCTCCGCCGCCTCCAGAGGCAGCTCCGCCGACCGGTAATACGTACGGCCATAATGCGCCTAGGCGGAGTACAGTCCTGCGGCAAAACGCGGACTCGCCGTTGGAAAATGTTTTCCACATAGTTTGCTCGGTGAAACTGGGTCGTACATATAGACGTATATGGTCTGGCGTACGCGCGTCTAACCGGCTGCATTCACGATATTCCTGGCTATTTATTTATCGCGGCCATATCTGCCCTTGCGAACTTCACGGGCAAATGCCGGTGGTGGTGGCACCTGCGCGACAACGCGCATAAATAAAAGATGCGCGCTGCCGGTGGTCGTTTTCTTGATCGACGCAGTTGATCGTACTTACGAATCGTCCTTATTACCGTCGCCTAACTTTAGACAAATTGCTCCCCTCGCGCGAATGCTCGCGGGCGAGTCGCGCATTTCCTACCGTGTATACGTGTAGCGTACGGTTGCTGCCAAGGTAGTTGCACGTTATCGCGAGCTTTTCAACGAGGCGTTCTCCTCATTTTACTTTTTCCCTTTTCTTCTGTTTTTCTCTCCTTCGCGAAGACGACGAAAGAAACAGAACTTCGACGCAATGGAAAATTGTTTCACGCACTACGTATCGTAACCTCGAGTTTCTCGGAAACGCGTAGAACTTCGCGGTCTATTCATCGGGTTCGTTTCATTCGCACGGAATCAAATTTCCGTAATCGTACGAGAGCGCTATCGAACGATACGAGGTATGATATACTTGGATCTAATCGATACGCAAATGTCGTAGCAAATACAACGGCGTGCGGCGATAGTTTCCTTAACCGCTCTAGGCGTACGTTCGCGAGCGGAACAAGCGCGATGAACGTTAAAGCCGGCGTTTCCAAGCGACTACGAGTCGACCGTGGAAATCGTTCCGATTGGGGAATACGTTCGGCGCAAGCAGGATCTTCCGAGACGAACATACGGGCGAACACGGTATAATCGTAATAACGCGGAGATGGAAGAGAGCTCTCGGCTCCGCTGGATTACCGTATAGCGTGGAGCAGGCTACCGCTGGAAAAATCAAGCGTGCACCGTCTATTTTTGTTTCATCGACCTGGCGGTGGAAAATTCACGCAATCTCGAGTACCGGTACTCGACTTCGAGCGCTCCTCCAACAGCGTGCATACAAAACCGGAATCCCGGTCTGCCTGAGTTACGAGTGAGAGAGAGAGAGAGAGAGAGGAAGAGAGAGAGAGAGAGGGAGAGAGAGAGAATGAGAGGAGAGAGGGGGAGTATGGCAGAAGAGGAGGCTGCCCGCGATATATTTCGATACGTAAATAAATACAAGGTCAACCGGCAAACGTTTCTGGGATATAAAGGGCTTGGAAACTGGTGTGCATAATTGGCGTTGGATAAGTATTGGCCGGATATCGGCAGGTCGGGCGGCGAACCAGCCGGCGGCGTCCTGGACAAAAGTTTACCGGGGAAGGAACGAAGCGCGTGCGAGCGCTCCAGGGTTCACGCTCGGCAACGTCGCCGTATATCGATCCAGCTGTCGCTGTAGGGAACAAGACTGGGGCACGGGCTCGATATCCACGAAATTTAACTCTTTCGTTACCGTTTCCAGCCCAAAGACGTTTCCACGTTCCGGAGTTGCGCAGCTCGATTTATCGACCGATCGACGAGGCGGACGATTCTCGCCAGTGGAAAAACAGTCTCGTCGCGCTTTCGTCCACCTACTACCTCTGCCTCTTACGTAACAGGGTCGTCGCGACGGCTCTCGGTAAAAGATCTCTCAGAAACTACACGACGTTACCGGGCGCGCGGAAACAAGAATTTCTCGAGCGAATCGCGACCGACGATTGCCGCGTTTTTGAACGTGCTCGCGACGCTAGCAGCGCGTTACACGCGAGGAATAACAACGAGCCGCCGCCGGTCTATCGAACGGGGTTTCGAAACGCGCGCAGGAAAGCCCACCGTGGACGCGAATCGTCTGGAAATTCCCGTGTCACGTGCATAAAATATCGGGCCGTTTTCGGTTCTGGTTAGGTTTTCCCCGGATGCGACGGAGAGAAGCAGGCGCGCGTCGTCCACGTCGCGCATCCGGCCGGCTTCGTTCCGAATTTAGCGTGCCAGAAAACGAGCCGGCACCGTGTAGCTTTCCCCCGTTAATTCTTAAACTGGAAATTGAACGCGATATTCGCGTTCTATTTCGACGGATGTAGAGGGCGGAGAGGAGAGGAGAACGGTCTGGAAAAGAGATTCGCGACCCCGACCACCCACCGCCACCGCCGCGCTACTACCCGCTATCGTCCGACTCCGACACCAACCCTCGACGAGGGTCGCACCCAACCCAACCCGAGAATTCGAAGAAGAGCGACGAGCCAGCCAGGCTGGGTGCTTGGCGCACGCGGCATTCCCTCCACCCTCCGGCCCCTCTTCTCTCCCGCTTCCTTCATCCCTCGTCCCTATCAACATCCCCCTAACTCCTTCCTCGTGCTCCCCACTCGCCCGTTATCTCGCTTTCCTGCTCTTCCGCCGGCAAAGCCGCTCCTGACTCCCCTACTTCGCTTTGATCCGTCTCCGTCCTCTCCCACCCTCTCCTTCGCTCTGTCTTTCACCCCCGCCGCGCCTGCCCCTTCTCCCCTTTCTTTGTAATCTCTCCACCGTCTCTCACCCCGATCTCTCTTCACCCCTTTATTACCACTCCCCGTGTGCCAACAGCAGCACCCAGCACCGGCGACGACGTGGACGACGACGACGTGGACGACGACAGCGGCACGGCACTCTTCCTTCCTCGAGCCTCTAACAAGCACGAGTTCGAGGAATTAGCGTAGCGGCGAAATTACGAGGGGAAACGTTTTCTGGAAATGCCGCGAAGTAGTACGCGAGTAGGTTAAGCGGGCAAAGATCCGGAACGACGGTACAATCGCGCGGCTCGCGCCGTCCTTTACAGAGTATTTTCTTCGGAGGATCGGGCATTCGCGAATACAACTCGACGAACGATCGGCTAATCGCGTTGGCGAACGACGACGACGCTCGTTTGGGACGTTGGCGAATATCCTACGTCAGATCTATGGCTCGTCGATATCGTAAAAGTATACGCGAAGGACTTGCCGGGGTACACGAACGGTTTACGCGATCGGAGTGTCGTATTTTGTTCGTTGTCCGATTTTTCTCGTTCAACGGCGCAACTGACGCTGGAAAGAAGCTCGAGACAGGACGCGTGCAATTTTTATCGCGGATGCCCAAGAATTTAATACTTTTCGTTCGCGTAGACAAGAGCTGGCCGTTCGGACGAGCGAATTCCAGCAGCAAAGGTTCGATTAAACCGACGTAATCAACGATTTGTCCCGTTAAACGATATTCCACTGTGTTCTGTGCCGCGCTTTAAGCAAACGTCGGAATAATTAAATATACATGTGTAATAAATGAACGTCCACTTTCCGCGCGACAAAAATACTCGATACGCGATAGCAACATATTTTAACGAGCGTTTGCGAACAGTACGCGAACAAGCGAGAAACAAACGACAAACGGTTCGCGCCCATCGGCGAGAATTCGCCATCGCGGAACGGAAATATCGCGCGTTTATTTTTCGATATTTACGACGAAACGTATCTGGACCGCGACACGACGACACGAAAAGATACGCGGCTTGGATATCTCGTTCACAGACGGAGAAGACGTCGATAAATTTGATATTTGCCAATTTCGCATCCGTGAATGAGAAACGTTTCGGGTCGAGTACACACGCGGAGAGAATGGGAGGAAGAATCGAAAGTAGATTCGCACGATCGTACGATGGATTCGATATCGTTCGACGAACAACCTCGTAACTCTTTTTTTACTTCTCGTCCGAAAGTTTACCGTTCGCGTCGCGCTGATCTAATTGTAAATCGACGTCCGACCGAAGGAACGCGACGACTCCTGAGAATATGGAAGGGAGAATTCGACGAGTTACGAGAACAACGCGAATTCGATATGCACGGTAAAGGGAATGTTTGAAAGTTAAGCTTTAGAATTTCACGTATCGCCGAGCGTTACGATAGAGACAGAGACGTCGAGTTACCGCTTCGCGTAGAAGGGACGGTCGACCGAGGCTGAAAGAAAGAAAAATTTGATTCGCTTCTTTCTAAGGTTGTTTACGAGACTGTTGCGCTACGACGATAACGCATAGGAGCGGCTGTAACTGCTAGAACGTGCCAACGCTTCTCCAAACGTTTCACCTACGTATCGTAGAAACCATTTCCAAGCCTCGTCCGCGCTGCGACAAGACGAGACTATCGCGATTATATCGGGAAAATTTGAAACGGGTCTGAAAATGCGCGCAAAAGTTGCAGCGTGTTTTTGTTGGAGGCACGCGCTTGGCGAAGATCGTCGAAATATTCGAACGGTCAATTATTTATTAATTACTTACAAGCCCACCGCGCGTATCGAAGTTACTTTTAGCAGCAAATGTACTGCCATGTGCATTTTCGCGTTGATTTCAGATTTTACCGTTGCAATCGCGACAGTTGCGTTTCGTTACAGCGCTGGCGAAATTTTGCCGCAAAGCGCGTCTGTCTCTCGTAATATATTCGTAGAAACTCGTCGTGGTAGTCGTCCGAACGCTTTCGTCGGCCACTGTACGTAAATTCGAGGCGCTCTTAAAAACGCGATCAGTCGTAATTGCTGGTTTCTTTTCCGAAGAAATCCTAACGACGAGAGACAGCTTATCGCCGCGATGTATCGTCATCTGCGATGTATTTTCGCGAACGCGTTAATCGTCGATCGCACGCCAACCAAGAAAATCGATATTTGTTCCTGCTTTTTATGTGATTCGTGCAACAGCGACTACGCGGTATCCATTCGGGAAAAAGGGCCTTGCCAACGGGCAAACTGTTTATCCGCGTAGCCGATAAAGAGTAAAAACGGATCGTTATTGTTATCCGACGGAGATACTCGGTCGAGCCACGGCTCATTTGCGTTCATACGTATCGGCGAAATTACGCAATCGTCGTGAAAAATTTAACGCGCGTCGATCCCTTTTATTCCATTCATATCGAAGTTTGTTATTCGTCAATGAACGCCGCTTGTTTTTCTATCGTTCGTTTTGCGCTCTGCGTTACGTAATCGTACAATTACGTGATTATCGATATCGATTATCTTTCAACTTTAACAGCGGAATAACAGAAATATTAAAAAATTGATGTTAAAAAATTCCTCGGCTTCGACGTTGGAAACGAGGAAACGCGTTAAGTTAGATATCCGCCGAAGTGATCGAATTTCAAGGCAGCCGATTACCGATTAATTTTTCGTTAATTGCGCGTAATACGATAACTAGCATCGAGTATAAGTAGACAAACTAAAGTAGCAAGTGTATTTGTCGTTTACGGTATCCTAGAAAGGATATTTCTCTAAATACGTTGAAGGAACTTTTCGTTAATTCGAAAACGAACACGAATTGGGAAGAGTCAACCTCGAGACCCGAATTGTACTCTCGAGAGATTCTTCGATCGTAGAAATATTTGTTCGTTTGATTAAGTTCGTGGGATCGGTCGATGGTATCGCGACGTTGTTGTCAGAAGATCTCACGCTAATCCGCCGGAACGTATCGAAGAATGTAACGAATACGCGTTTTACGCGAACGGTTGTTTCAGCATCGTGATACGATGGATCGATTTATCACAAACGGCTTACCACGTGGCGTAATTTATCGCGAAAGCCTCTCTATCTCTTTTTTTCCTAAATAAATCGCAGCTTCCACACCGATCCATTTATTGAAATTCCCACCGATTCTACAATGCCCGTACGATCGGCAAACTAAAAGTTCGCGATCGAAGGATATCATATTTTGCTGGAAAAACGTATTAACTTTCAGGGCTGCCGCGTGCCCGTAATTTTCAAACGCCATTTCGCTTCCCTATCGCCTCGAGATATCGCCTTTTCGTACTATACTGCTCTATTCGTACCAATTAGCTTTCGCTTCTCGCGCGATGTCGACGCAGAGAAACGACGATCGATCGTAATATATCTTCTCTTTATCGTATGTTTCATCTCGCCTGAAAAAGTACAATGGCATGCCCTGCCAGCCTCCCGCGGCAACGGCGAAGCCTAAAACCCCACGCACGCGGCCGTACACGCGCGTCATACACTTCGAATACATTATTAGGTTGTCCCGAAAGTTTCTTTCGTTTTCGGAGGAAATAACAGATGCGCGACGCCTGTTGTTTCATACTATTTTATTGAATTACGTATGATCCATTTCGTAGTAACGGAACGAAAACATCTCGAACGAACAAAAATAATGTAAAACGAAATGTATCGCGTGCCTGTTATCTCCTTACAAAACGAAAGAATCTTTCGGGACAGCCCAATACGCGCACACCGATGGAAACGTTCGCGCGACGATTCTCGCGAGACGCAGCGTCGCGATAGTCGTTTCGCGCATCCTGGCAACGACAATAACTTCTCGTACGAAGGCGACAGACGAAACGTTAAAAACGTGCTACGCGCGTGCTTCCGCGCGTGCTTCCGCGCGTGTGAAAGCGACCTAAGCTTCGCCTACGAGAGAGAGAGAGAGAGGGAGAGAGACCGAATGGACAGACGTTAAAATCGTGAACGAGATTTTGAACGCGGGTCGTGTGGGAGAGTCGCGACCGGCGTATGACCACGAGAGAAATGAGTCACGGCAACGCGACCGATCGACCGGGTACCAGGTACCGCGAACCACGGCACGTTCGTTACTTTTATCGCGGAGGCATCGCGGCAATTTTCCTAGCGCGCCGTTCCCGTGCTCCGTCGTGGCGTCGAGCGAGCAAAAATTAGCCGTAATGCGGACGTACCGCTAGCGATTCGTCCAAGGAACGCGCGCTGGCTGGCTGCTGTCTTCGATGAAAACTCCGCTCGACGATTGCAACGATAAAACTTACATAGCCTAGCGAAACGGACGAGGCTCGTCCGGTCGAATTCATAGCTATTTATGCAGATACGTTGCTGCTCGGAAAATCACCGACGGCCTGGCCAATAAATTGCCAGATATCCGTTCCGAGGTTGAATTTTATACGCTCGCGGGATCGACCGTTTTCCGTCGTTCTTGCGACAAACGGCTGGATTTTCTTTGCGATGAAATTGTAACTCGAGTCGCGTTACGTACAGCGGGTTTCCACCGTTGTTGTTCGCCGATCGATATACGGTGAAAGTCAAAAGCGAGCGTACGCGTTGCATTCTATTCAAAAGCTGCTACGCACAGACAGTGGCGGGCAACGGAAGGTTTATGAAACAGGAAGTACGCGAAGACGCTATAGCTTTATAAAGTAAACTTTTATTTAACAGGAGCAACGAGCAAATATAACGTACGCCGTCGAACAGGCGAATGTTATCGATAAGGTGAAATACTTTCGGGGCGAAAGTCGCTAAGATTTATACTTTTGTCCGGCAGTGTGCGTTACGCGTATCGAGAATAGATTTTGAAAGATACGAAGAATAGATCGTGGATTTTCATAGGTTTAGAGAAAATCGAAAATCGCACAAAACGCGGACAATATGGAAAAATATGCAGACTATCGGAGGTACCTGTTAAAACGCGTATTCGATGGACGAAACGAACTTCACATTTGACTCGTTTAATTACGAATTTACTTAAACGATCGCCTTTTAGATACAAAGATACGCCGGAACGTAAACTAATAGCAGAGATAACACGGACGAATCTAACAGTCAGTCGATGTCTTACTACGAATCTTGCTTTTGTTATATGCTATCTTATACACGCTTGTCGCTTCGCTGTATTGCGCGTAATGGTGGAAATTTATAAAATATCCTCGAAATCGATCTTTCGAAAGGATCACGTGCGTGTAATGCGATCGATAGGTTTTTCGTTTCGTTTTTTTCCCAACTATTCGACACACGTATGCTTCCTGTCTTTTGCCATGCACGCGTATGACCGATCGTTACCACCGAACGCGACATATCGAACGGGCAATAACTTGCCGCGCGAGGCGCGAATCGACAGCCCGATTGAAAATTTGTTTGCATAGCTGATGCAACGCGAAACACCTTCTGGTCGTTTGATGACTCACGGCTAAGTACCTGCATTACGAACGATAATTAACCACATCTCGACGTTGCAAAGATATCTTTGCACGGTAAAAAGGACAGCTTCTACAAGGCGTCGCGCGCTGTGAATCATCGACGACTCGCCAAACTCGTAAGAACGCGTTACGTGCAGGTGCTTTTGCGATGCGTCCGTTCGTAAGCGTAACGGCTAAAAAGTATCGTGAAAAAAAAAACGTGTAGAGACTAAGAGATTATGGAACTTTTCATTTTCTTTCCTCTTTTTTCTTTTTTCTTTTTTTTTTTTTTTTTTTTTTTTAGGACAAATCGACGCGTTCTACGTACGTACATATATTAAAAGAAAATGTACATATGCCGATCGAAAGAAATATAACGTTTCAAAACATGCTTTATCGTTAGTCAGACCGATTATCCATAGTCATCGGGAAAATGTTGCTAGATAAAGCGTTGACAGGTCGCTTGCCGCGAAACGCGCAACTCGAAGAGAATCCAGCAAAATTGCGATAAGTACGAACTAGCGATATTACCGATCATACGGTGCTCTACGTGCGACGAAAAAACACGCT
Organism: Bombus confusus; assembly: GCA_014737475.1. Taxonomy (NCBI): domain Eukaryota; kingdom Metazoa; phylum Arthropoda; class Insecta; order Hymenoptera; family Apidae; genus Bombus; species Bombus confusus. The sequence goes on from JACXIV010000094.1 coordinate 412,247, forward strand.
TCTGGGGAAAAATACGCTCGTCGAAACGTAAACCACTTTGCCGCCATTCTACTCGCTGGGTAATAACAAATGTTTGTTGTTATCGCGGCGACGTTAAATACGGTAGAATTCCGTTTATCCGAACGCTGTTTGTCGAAACGAATTTCTAGTAAATGCCCCGGATTAACTGAACTTTTGCTGAATTCGTCAATTGAATTCACTTATCCGAACGCGAACTCTTATTATGCGAAGAAAAAATGATATCTTGTAGGGGAAATTGGCGAGCTTCGATCACACGAACCTCGAACGTACAGAGTGGACGATACGCGATCGACCGATTTTCGTTGTCAATAACTTTTAAACGAAATAAACGTTTGATACGAGTGGCGTTCGTCGATACTTGGAAATTACGTATGGAATATAATATCAGAAGAATGTCTCTCAATCGCATTTTTCAATTACACGAATTCGCACTTTCATTTCATTTTCCGATCTGCGGACGTTTCGAACGCGAGACCAGATCTCGGTGTATCTTCTACTCGCTGCAATTTCGCTATTAAGAAACCTCGACGTAAGAAAACAATTTTCTTTGAACAATTATTAACGCGATTATCGTTCCGCGCATCCGTAAAGCAATGGCCGAAGCGGAACGAAAGACGACGCGTCGTTTCAGAATTAAAGCGGAGCTTCCGGACTAATCAGTTGCATATTCCCTACAAACCAGCCTGTAGAAACTGCTCGTCCCCCGCCAAGTTCGCACGAACGAAGTTCCACCGTAACAGGCGCTTCCCATCGGACTTTGTCCTTCTGGGCAGGAATTTCCCAACCGAGACGATTTCCCGAACCTTTGGACATCGACGTCGTTCGACGAGGCAAGAAATGGGTCGTGCAACGTTATCAACGCGTGATCGTTATTGCCGGCCGGTTGTTTAAAGGGTTGTGTAACGAGTAAGTAGTCGCAATTGCAGGTATCCGCGTAAACGTATCCGCGCCAGGGAAAGGTAAATAAATGTCAAGCTCCCATTACGTAATCCATAGAAAATGCCGTTTCATGCGTTTCTCGTGACCGGGCACAGGCTCGCGGATCGTACGATCGCGCACGATCGGGGACAATCGTCGGATGCGAAAGAAAATGCTACGCGAATGGCTAAGTCGACTCGACGGGCTAACCGAGCGTGTTCCTCTTGTTCGCGACACAGCCGCTCGTTTATGTAACTTTGGCCGTGCGTTATTTCATAAGTGGCAATTGATTCAATTTGGAAGGAGCGCGGGGTGCTGCGCGCCACCCGTACCCAACACCTATTCACAGCTCTTTCAAAATGTAAACGAGATATCGTGGCTGCGCAACTCTTCTAAGAATGCTTCCGTCTACAATGGCTGACGAAACTAACTATTCCGACGCTTTGCCGCTAGAACGCTTTCTGTATCGCGTACGTTTCAAATATTTCGCGTTCTCCTCGACGCTGTGCCAAGTAGATTTCTTACTTTTATAATTCCAAGTAGAAATTATTACATTTATATTAATTATATATTAATCGATACATTTCTACCTATTCGCTGGATAGTACGATAGGCGCTGCAACGTAGTTTGGATATGCTGTACGCGTCTTTGCATATCGTGCGGATTCTCGCGATTTTCAAATTTCTATCGACGCGTGCTAGTCCGTAGTTTGGAAACGCGACTGTCGCGATCGTATTAGTGAAAGATACGACGAATCTGTAGGTAGAAGTTACGGGACGTTTATCGTAAACGTAAAAAGGAAATTTGGTAAAAGGATAACGCACGGCACGAGTTCTTCGGTGCGTGATAAATATCGAAGATGGTCCCACCGATCGTATAGTCGATCGTATAAATACTTCGGTGATTTTCAGCGAACGTATATTCGTAACGAATATCGCGCGGCTTTTACGCGCATCTTCAAATTCGTTTCCACCTTTACGTGACACGATCGCGATAGGCAAATTTCGCTGTAAGAACGAGGAAATTTAAAAGCGTTTTGTATGACACGCATACATAATACATTCGTACGCAATTTCTATTGTACAAGCGGTTAAATATTTTCGCGAAATATCGTACGCTATGCGGGATATCTCGCAACGTCTAGCAAGGAAAAACCTCGATCGTGCGAGCGTGTACCGTGAAATTTGTCTGCCGTTTGAACGAAATATTTATACGTTTCCCTCGTTGCTTTCGTACGATATCACACAGAATGTGCCGGGTCGAGTAGCGCATTTATACGAAAGTTATACGGCGTACAATAACGAGCCGTGTTAAAAATTTGCAAGACAATTTACTTCGGTAACAGCGGAAAATAACAAAAACGCGCTAAAAAGAAACCTTATCGCGCACGCTTACTCGTTAGATTCTGTTACCACTCCTTGCACCTCTGCGAATACACGCGACAAATACGTTTTGAAATTAACAAGCACACAGACTTCTCTATCCAAGTTTCGTTTCACTCGCGGCAGTTGCGAATTTTCTCGTTTCTCCTTCGTTTTCGGATCGCGTACTTTTACGCTTTGCGCTACTTACCGCGTAGATCGTTCCCTTCGCAGGCAATCGGCAAAGATCGAGTTATCAGTCGTAACGAGAATTCACGAGCATTTTCCTGTTCCCGCGTTCTCCTTCTTCCGCCGAATCCGTTCGATTTCGTTACTCTGGCGTCGAACGAGGGAGAAAGAGGAGAAAAGGGCCGTAAATCTTGAGATTTCCAACGGAGCTGTGTAGAACGCGAGAAGAACATTTGGAACCCCTGGCGTATATCGCCGACGAAAATGTCAGAGTGGTGGAATGTGCGCGCGAGGAAATGCCGTGGTTCGGCCGCTAGCAACGAGAGAGTGGCGAGGAGTGGCGAGGAATGGCGCGTCTTCAGCGTCTTCTGCTTTCCAAACGGATGGCCTTCGAAGATGAAACTCTCCCGCCGAGAAAATAGGATTCTCTTGGACCAAGAGTCGCGCAAAGCAGCCCTAGATCGTATCGCGCTAGAAACCGTTTCCGTGACTAGTTCCTCCTAGCGAGGTGATCCACGACCTGTGAAAACCAAGGCTGCTTTGCATTCCGCGGCCGAGTGAGTTATGGTCGGCGGACGGGGTGGCGTGGCACGTCGACCGGAAACAAAACACGATCTCTCGTTACGCGTCGCTAAGGAACAAGAATAAAGATCGAACGAAGAGCGGAGGATGACGAGGGGCGGCGGAGAACGGAAGCGCGAGACCGAGGAGGATGATCGCGAAGCGCGACTAAGCGGCAAAGAACGCGACGAAGACGGACGACGCGGTAGGTGGGAATCGATCGGACGACGTTTTGCTCGTGGAAAGAAGGGAAAAGAAGCGGAAAAAGCGAGGGGAAAAACGCGCTGCCCCCCCCCGGGGGGGGGGGAAGGGAATGGCGGAGGAAACGGTGAAAAAGAAACGAAATGGTCGAGCGTTTCGCGAAGTTCAGCCGGACAACCGACCGGTAGTCGGGTCTGTAATAACCGGTGATAACCGACCAGTTCTGTGATCATCTACCTGTTCGAACAGTCGCTGTCTGCCGAGAGGCGCTTTTACATTCGCGAAAACGCTCGAGTTTAAGGAAACGATTCTGAAACGAGCGCGTTTCTCTTTCGTTTCTTTTCTTTTTTTCTTTTTTTTTTTTTTCTGCTGGCCGTCGTCGTTTCACCGAGATGCCCGCTGTTGCTCGTTTCCCAGAAAGTCGTTCGAAACGGATTTACGCCGCTGTTTGCGTCTCTTAACGAAAGCAAGGCGCGGCGCAAACCGCGTTTCGCCATCGGTCCCAACGGACCGAACGTAGTTGTGCTCCTCGCCATTACGAGGACTTTGGGAATCGCAGGTGGCACAAGCAGACTGATTCGCGCTCGTCTACAGGAAACTTGAAAATGCAAAATGCCAGAGGACGTACGTAACGCGAAAGAATACGTAAAGTGTGCGGAACAGCGTGCTGTTGTCGCGTGAAATTTGTCGGGTGTTTATAAAAAAAAAAAAATGAAAAGAACGCAGAACCAATCTTCTTATTACTCTTTTGTTCGAATTTTTATTCGAATTTGTAGAACGATACAGACGTTCCTTAAGCGTTGTAGGCAGAATCGAGACTGAATTTTGGCTGGCGTGTTAGTACAGAGGAAACCTTGTCACGGATGCGTCTAGAGGACGAGGAAAGCGGATTCGTTGATGGCATCTTTCATTGGGAAAGGCGAGGGTAACGATTCGAGGTGCTAATTGGTTAGGAAAAAAAAGTTAGCGAAGGAAGTCTCCTGCCAAACATTGATCGTGAGTGGTATTGCTCGTGGAAAAAGTCTCGCTTTCTCCGTGCTTTCTAGAAACAAACGATAAGCCCAAGGAACGTTTTAAGTCGACGTGACAATCTGCGTATTTGCGTGTGGTCTGTCGAAGCGGCTGGTCCTTGTCTGTAAGTTTTTTCTGAGAGTGTCACGCCGCCTCGTAACGTTTCGTGCTATATTATTGTATTTCTAATCTCGTGTATTCTCAAAAAAAAAAAAGAAAAAAGAAAAATCTCGCGACTGTAACTAGCGACGAACGCGACGCGTTCGCGGCCCTGGCGCAACGATTCCGCTTCCAGCGGCTTCTTTGGTTTTCGTCGTAGTACCGCGGAAAGACCGACGAAATATACACAGTACCGCGATAAAGCTTAAGCGTCGACAGGTCGAAAGGGTCGGAAAACTTCGATAGGCCATCGATATTCCTTCGGCGCCTCGGTCGGTAGTTAGAAGGCAGCGAAGAGAGTGGAGTTGCGAGGAAGTCGGTGATCGGTAGAGCCGACAGCGAGTTCGAAACAACATCGATAAACTCGATATTAAAGCGATACGTCGTGCAGTCCTTTGACACGTTCACGTCCTAACCAGCCCAGTAACGTTGGTATTGCATTTTTAAAGCAGATAGCCAACAAGTGGAAATCGATTTGTTCCGTAGAAGGTTTTATTATCTCGTTTCTACGCGGTAATTTGCTTGGGATGGAATTCTTTTTGGGAGAACGAAATTTCAGTCACGCTACACGATCACGTGACTCGGACTTCACGGTAACGTGTCGAGCTTCGAGATGACAAAACATCTTTTGTATTCTATTAATAGCGGTGTTCGTTTCGCGCGAGGAAAATAAAAATAAGCTGAAATTTGAATAACGGAAGCGCACGTAATCGATGGCTCGGGGCTGTTTCGTCGTGTGACGATACCGACGAGCACGGATTTACGCAAACGATTGAAACTATTGCAAGTAAGAAGACGGATAAGCATCTCGTACGTAAGCAAAGATACAAAGTTCCCCTTTGTTTCGTAATGAAACCACAACGTCGCTGTATAGGTCGCCGAGATTCTTTTTTACCGGTGATTTTTTTAACGGCTCCGATTCGACGTGATATTGATATTTACTCGTTTAACGTCCGAGACCAAACCATTAAACTCGATAAACAGATAAACTCTTGTACGTGTACATTTTATTTCATATTTACGACGTAGCGTAACAACGAGCAGAGAGTTGGTGGAAATAACGAATAAAAATTATTTATTTGGAACTTCGTCAAAAGCAACGTCAACGCCTCCAAAGTAGCGCCCCTCTTTAGACGCGTGTATATAAACTCGATCCATCGAAAACTGGAGAAGAAACTGTGCTGCAGTTCCTCGTTTCGAAAGCTGCCCGTCAGCTCCGCGTCGCTTGTTCCTGCGTCGTCTTGATATCCGGAAAACGATGCGGCCGCGTGATATTTTCGAGACTGGCTGATATGAACGACTACGAACGTGCAAGAAGCTACTAAAATGTGCGAGAAACAGGCGAACGGCGAGCGAAGCGTAGGTGCGCAGCGTCTCGTCGCGGTGGATAATCCACTTGTCACATCGGCTAACAACAAGGACGTACTAAAACCGTCGCTGCGTACGAACCACGAGTCGTACACGATCGTGAGACTCGAACTAATGATAGATAAGGCTATCGCTTGCGCGTCTCGATCGAGGAAATAGCCACGGCGCTGCCGATGTGAGAGAGAAAAATTGATTCCACGAACTCGTTGCCCGCGTCGTGTATTATACTAGGTCGTCCGGAAAGTTTCTTTCGCTTTACAAGAAAATAGTATAGTATATCATCTTTCTGAATTGCGTGCGATCTATTTTCCTCTATTAAGGTGAAGAGCACGATATTTGACAAATTAGGTTTCGCGTTTCTATAAAGACGATTGATTGTTGTAAGAGACGCGTTTTTTTTAAGAGAAAGACGCTTTTCGGACGACCTGATACAAAGAGTTGAAAGGGCAAAGAGGGTCGATCGCCGAATAGCAGCTCGAGAAGGAATTTTGCTCGGCGCGAGGAAACTCGGCGAACGAAATCGATGGAAAAACGGGAAGGCTGGAGCAGGCTTGGCGAAGAAGAAGCGCGCGCCGAGGAAAAGAGAGCGCGCTTAGCATGCGAGCAACGTAGTAATTGGCACGTCTTGCCGAGACACCAAATGCTCTTTCGAGGTTACAAGTGCAATGCACTGTTGCGTTCACTGTGCGCTGCTGCACCAGCAGAATGTTTATACCGATGTAACGGTGTCCAAGGAAATGTCTATGAATAGGTAGAGCGTATTTTTAATGCGCGTCGGGATGCCGTATCATCGAAACGACGCGACACGCTTCTCGCTTCGAACTGTCGCGACGTCGTCGTCCAACGCCTCCGTTAACCTTCTGTATTTGTATAGTTGGCGCATCGAAGGCACACGCTGCGTACGGTGATCGGTGATCCGCGTTATTCGAGTTTTTACGACGATCAAGATGAGATCGATTTTTTCGTGGACCGAGGAATTTTCACCGACGCGGACCATCTATTTTTTCATTGACATTGGGCGAGAAAGGAAGTAAATTTTGCGTAATATTTCGCAGAAAGTAAATAAAACTGATCGTTACGGTTGTAATCGATTAACTGATTTGTCATTGTTGCAACATGATTGAGAAAACGAAATAGGTATCGCGAAGACTGGCGATTTTCGCAAGGTTGGCAATCGGAAGCCGTAGAAGGTCGAAAGGCAAGAATTAAATAAACGTAATCGAGGAAACGAATTACGTCGTAGCGTATTTCGACCTGTCGTGGCTCTCGGGGCAAAATATACAACATTCGCGTGGCGGCCAACGCGTTCTACGTTCTTTCGTTTAATTACGTTATAATATCGATATTACATAACGTTACCGCTGTAATGTTATTACAGTAGGCAAGCATCGATCTCGTTAAATCGCGGATTTCTCCTCTGATTTGAAATCTCCGATTCGAGGAAAATCGTCGGCAAGTACGGACGTTATCGTTCCCTATTGTTTCCTGCAGTTTGCTGTATTTATGAAAATCGCGACGGTCGGATCGATTGTTACTCGTCGAGTTTAAACTCGTCAAATGGCGCGATGCCTCGATGGATCGAAGTTGCAGCGACGCAATCGTTCGCCTATCGAACGAACAGCCACGAAGGAAAACTCGACTTTCTCTTTTGGGTACAAACTTCGAACACCTTCTTTGTTTCGTTAGTTTGTCGAATTGTTTGCTTATAAATACGCTTAGAAACGCGTTTCGAATTCGAAATTTCCCAACTTTCCAATTTTTATGGGCACTTTCCGTTTACGATTCGAGACGGGACGAGAGCCTTCGATGCGCGTTGGAAACTCGAGGACCCAAGAGCTTTCCCGTTGTCACGGAAGACGTAAATCATCGGAGGATTTAGCAAAAGCGGAAATCTGCTTTCCCTGCCTTGTACGCGTCGTGGGTGTTCCAGCTGGAAAACAGGCCAACCGATTATCTCTTTTGCCTTCAAAGATGAGAGATAATAGGAAATCCGAGCGAGTCTCGCGAGACTAACGAGACGAAGACCGGATCTATCTCTTTAAAGCGTCCTGAAATTTCTCCAGAGGCTCTTTCCCAAAATCCCACCCGTCTTCTACCGCCGTATCGCCCTATCGTCAAATGAAAATGGTACGAAAACTGTAGCGCAGAAAAAATCAGACGCCCGATCATGTTTCGTTGCGTATCGTTTGTCTCTTCGTTCACTATCCGTTCCGTTTCCATCCAGAGAAAATTTTATTTTCTGCGTCAAGATTCTACCGATTTAAAGATAGTACATAGTTAACACAGTACATAGTACATAGTTAAAAAATTGCCAATTCTTTCTGTGTCCAATCTCGACTAGGACACGAAATCTGCTTCAACGTGTAACGACGATCTATCCCAAAACACGCTTTCGGCTAATCCCTGTTTTTAACCGGCTCGACCAAATAAATATGAAAACCTGTCGTTTCACCGAGCTGGCGAAGCAATTCGCGGCTTTTCTCCCATGACCCCTATGACACGTCGAAACACGCGACGACGCGTGCACCGACGCCCACGCTTTGTGAAATCCGCGTCGCTTTTCAGTTTGCCTCCGCATTACCGGTTCTTCTTGGCGCGCGGCGCGACACGAACGTGGAAACGCGCCTGTCAAAGTGTCCGATTATTTTCCAGCTCCGGTACTGTTATCGACGATGACGGGTGTATTAAAAAAGATCGTTTACAAAAAAACAAAAAAGAATAAAAAATTGAAGACTACGGAGAAACGGACCTTCCAATTGCACGACGATCGAAAGTGCCAAAAACAAACGAGCAGAGTGATTGTTGAAATTATTCGCGCACGGACGACTCTGCTTTTCGTCGTTTATCCGACGGATAAAGCTGCCCCAAGGATTGAAAAACAAAACACAATGACGAGAGTCTACTCGTCTGAACTATATTCGGTATGGATGACGCGCACCGCGCGTTAAAACCTGCCACCCGATCGCAACTTGCTCGCCGACTAAAACGAGATCCTGGTCCCTGTGCCTCGACGCGAGAGTTGCTTCCGGTGTGCCGAATCGCCGAGGCCGAACTACGTACAACGCAACACCGAATAATCGTATCGCGAAACCCGAGTGCGTCGAACGCGTCGCAACGAGACGAACGACCGCGCGTTACATTTTCGAGGGATGTCGACGTCGCGTAAATTACGCTGAGACGAGAGCGAGGGAAGAAAAGAGAAAGAAACGCGTGGACAGAGGAAAAGAAAAGCGGGAAGAAACGCGAAGACGCGCGCGGTTGAATCAACGTTCGCGTTCGCAAATCGCCCGAGTTCGGTACCGAGCGACAGCATCGCGTAACTAAGGGCTCGTTTCGTGGATTCGAGCCAGTTTCGTTCGCTTGGCACAATGTTCCTTGGCCGATCGCGTAACGCTCCTTCTCCTCCGCCTTCTCTTCTTTCTTCCACGCCACCCAACACCGATACCGCAACAGCGACGTAGCTTTTGCGGACGCCGCCTTCGTAGCCCGCGTGTACATGCAAATCGAGCCTCGCTCGTCTCTCGTTTCGCTCCGGGCTCAAGATTAAGGACACGGTTGCGCAAGACGAGGGCTATCCAGATAAGCGAATATCGAGCGATCCGGTCCGTGCGGCCGCGTTACGAGCGGATACGACGATACGGCTCGACCCAGGCATCCGTCCAGTCACGTTTCCTTCGTGCGACAGCCAAATCGAAGAGCGAACGATTTTCCGTCTTGGTTGTCAGTTTTATTAGCCGCACACAGGGATGTCGGTGGGAAAGAAGAAGAGTTCGAGAGAAGAATTTTTAAGAAATCGTAATATTTGTAAGCGGCCACGAGGCGATTGCTTACGAGAAAGTGAGCGGATCTCGCGCAGAACAACGTTTGTTCGTAAGAGGCTTCGTCGTTGAGAAAATCGAGTTTGAAGATTGATCGGGTATATTTGAGAACGCGGCTGGTTTTGGATCCGACAGCGGCAAATAATCGATGGGAGATTGAAAATGTAGAGCAAAATTTGTTTACGAGTAGAACGAACGCTTCTCTGCTATCTATATTCTATTCGTCGCTGTATCAGCGATAATACGTTACGATAAGCCAGAGCCCGGAGAACTCGTTCTCGGATAAAACAAGTAATAACGATGTTCAAGGGAGTAGTGAAACTCGCGGCGAATTTTCTTTACGCGTATTCGTCTTGTTCCAGTCACGGTAACTATTTACATTTCCATTTGAGCCGATGATGGAGCGAAAGAGACGACAGTTCGTTCGTAAGAAGAAGTACGCTCACCGTCGTTCCCTCGTACGTTCCAAGTTTAATAAATTTTTTCCTCCGCCGAGATTACGTAAATTCCATATTATCGGGGGTTTAATAGAGTGTACACCATACCTGCCAGCTTCTAAAATAACGCTTATCACCTACTTTTTTGTTAGGTCAGTTCTGGGAAAATTACAATCGCGTGAGCCGCTTTAACGCGTTTCACCGGCGGCCCATGCCATCTACAGGAAGCGAACTTTTTTTTCTCTCCCGTACGGTATATTAGGATAAAGCGATCGAATAAAAAATCACGCGGCAGCCTTTATACGCGCTGAAAAATCAGAGTGCACCGCCTCGAATTTGTAATATCGTTATGTGCTGTTACGCGTGACTCGTAACCACCGACGACGTTTACGCATTTATGATAGAGAACCAAAGGCAAAAAGATAAACAGCCTAAGTGCACGATGACGCGGATAATACGCGAAGCTGCATAAAATGGTGTAAAATTAAGAAACTGGTATAAAATACGATAAAATCAGATTTAGCGCAACTAGGATAATATATTTCCGTTGATCGATGCAAAAGTTTCAACCGCATCCGTTGCAAATAGTTCAACGGCAGTCTCGCGATAGGAGACGGAGAATTTGCTTTTGAAACGGAATCGATCATTTTTACGAAATCGTCGCTTCGTTCGTTTCGACGAATTAAGACAAAGCCATCGGCACGTAACTCGAGTATCGTACCGTAGGTAATGCGAGCGTTGCTTGGATTTTCTCGCCATGTCACTTCGATATCGCGAAACGAGGCCTCGAAGCGTGGAATCAGTTATCTTTCGTCTTCGTAAACACGAAAACATTCCTAGAAACCGATAGTCTCCGATCGCTGATAACCGAGTCCGCCCATTGGACGTACGAGACACGAGGTGGCGTCTGCTTTAGCAAAATACGTATCTTGGCATCGCAGGACCGGCACTTCGACGTTGATCTGGTCGCAAGCTCGCGATCCATTTGGCGTTGTTGCTTTCGAAAAATCGGCGGAATTATCCCCGCTGGCTTATCGTCGCGACTCCCGCGCCGCTCGTATATTCTCCGCGTTTAAGAGCAACGTTAACCGGTAAAGTGTTAATTTACGGCCGTTAAACCGGCAACTTCGAGGAACGTTAATGAGCTACGCTCGTGTACGCGATTATCCGGAGCGATGATAAAAGTGCGATGATAATCGTAATTAACAGCCGCAACGGTGCTCGCTGATAGCTTCGCGACGAGATTCACGCATGACTACGCGCCAACACCTTCCAACGTCGTACTACCTCGAGTATCGGAAACCAACGGTTAGTCTTCGCGACTAACCAGCAGATCCGCGATCTTCGAACGACGCCCGACTGCGTAAAATGGTCTTTTAATTATCTTTTCGAACGGAAGCGACGATCTTCCGGTGAAAATGGTCTGTCGTTTTCGGCTAAACACACGTATAGCTATTTAGCGTGCCGCGGGATTTTAACAATTATTTCTTAAGAAAACGTCGAACTCTCCGTGAGAAACTAAGAATCTCTAGGGATTCGGTCACGGGAAAAGGATGCTTTTGTCTCGAGATGCGGCGAGTCGATAGGGGCAAGGCTACAGACCTGCTGAATTATCCTGCTCTGGCGCCGGGCCTCTGGTAATCATCTTTTCGCATTGAAAAGTAAATACTTTTGTAAATAAGGAATTACGTAGGTCCGAAGTAAAGCGCTTACTACACCTAAACTCGGTACGACTAATCGCTGTAATCTTGATAGAGCAAATTTCACGCTTTGACGTATGTCTTCCTGGTGGAACGGCCGACTAGTCGAAACAATAGATTTCGAAGGCCGTCGTCGCTGCGAGGACACCCGAACCGTAAAGAGTTCTTTCGAAAATTCCATTTGCCTGCCACACGAACGAACCGGCCGAAGAAAAGAAAGGATTAGTCAGGTTGGTCGAATTTAAATCGTTCGAATTGAAACCATTTGAAAGTACTTTACTAATACGAAGCCGTTATTTTACTTGGCTTCGAGCGTCCTTTCAAGCTACTACGCTCGTCCTCGTTAGTCGAGTCACTTGGCTTCGAGTCGCTCGCAATTGAAATCATTCGAAACCACTTTATCAATGCGAACCTGTTACCTTGCTTCGCTCGAATTATCCCTTCGAGCATCGAGCGAAGCCGAAGTTCCCCCGATCGTCGTTTCCTTCGCTCGAGACTGCGATTTCAGTTAAGTTCGAATAACGCAACCTTCTTATTTCGTCGCTGCTGATATCGTTTCCCTAAACTGGGTTAACCTTTCCGCGACTTCTCGTTCGAAGCGAATCGCCAAACTTCTTCGGCCATTCCGAGATGATTTTTTACACCTCTCTTCGTCTCTTATCGCTAACTACTGACTCTTTCGACGGATCCTCGGCTGCTCCGGCGACGCGCTTCGTCAAAATCATCGTCGCCTCCTCCTCGTCTTTTCGACGAAACAACTTCGTTATGTACGCGAAACGTTTAGTTTCCTAATGTTTAGGGATAAAGTAGTTTCGTACAGAGATCGATCGCGTTCGAAAAGAGGACTGTCGATTCTTGCCGACCGGAAGCATCGATCGAACAAAAAGCGATCATCCACGAGATTTCGTCGGTTAATGTATAAAATAAATAATAAAAAATAGTAAAAATAAAACAAATAAAAATAAATCGACGATCGTTCCTTTCCCTCTTCTTCGTTGTGTGTGTCATCCATGGACTCTCGTCGTGGATTGAGAAGAACGCATGCATGCAACGCACGCTGCGTGAAAAACTGGAAATTATTCAAACAGTGCTCTATGATTACCGTTGCTGTTATATAGCTAAAGGCACGGAACGTTTTGCAAGTACGATTGCTTGTTTCGATAAATATTACAATTAAAATATTTACAATTAAAATTAATATTACTTGCGCGAGAATCGCACAAATAAGCGTAAGCTTCGGCGCAGTGCTGTTTAATTTTCAATTTATTAAATCCATAGACCTTCCGGGCGGTTCGGTTCGCGGTCGACCATCGACTTTTCGTCCATACGATGTCTACGTACCGATTCGCGGTTATCAACGCGATCCTACGCCTCCGTATCGCGGAATATAATCGCTAAATTTAAATTTAATCGACGGTTAATTTACGCAGGTCCTTGAGATTCCTATATTCGCTCGATCGCTGTGTTCACCTACCGAGGAAGAAACCACTGAGACGCGGCTGCTTCGCGTCGCTCGCAATCTCGGCACACGCGGCATTTTCAACGTAGAAAAGTCAAAGCGATTCGACGACTCGACCGAGTTAACGAAGATTGCTTTTACGAAAGCGTCGCCTAGATATCCGCGGATACGGCGAAACGACTAGTTTACCGCGAAACCCACGAGTATATGGGTTTCTCGGAACGAACGCGGCTGCGGAGGATACGCTTACGTATCGCAGCAACGAAGCCGATACACGGATGTGTAAACGATAACGAGAATGGCCTTGTATGTGCTTACGCCGGACGATTAAGTCCGAGGACTCGTTACACGAATACGAGCACGATAACGACGGCCCGGCCTTGTCGCGTACGCCTGGTCATGTAGAGGCAAAAAATGCGTATCTTGGGTCAACAAAAGAATCCAATGAACTTTGAAGCGACAGAATCTCGAGCACGTGAGATAATGTCGTTCGATTGGCTATGAAAGAAATTCGCGCGAATCGCCTGTTCTTATTTTTTTCTTCTTTTTCTTTTTCTTTTTTTTTTTTTTTTTTTTTTAAATTCTCATTTCCCAATGCCAACGCGGAGGAACGTTTCGCGGGTCTTGGGCTTTCGCCGTAGTTGAACGACGTATTTGCGATTGTAGGAGTTTCGATCGTGTTATCAGTTATGTATTTTCGAGCCTGTTCGAGAAGAAGGGAAACTTGCCACCGGAAACGAAACCTGTTCTTTCGAAATTAGTTTTCGTCTCAGGCAAGATGTTCGATCGTCTGGAAGTCGATGGACGTGTACCGCTATCATCGACGATACGACGTAAGATCGTTTCTTTCTTGCGTTGCTTGAAATTCATCGAGTCGTCGTTCTCGTGTAAATTCCACTGTTGTACAAAAATTAGAACGACGTTGTAGGCTACCGCGAGAACGTGTTAAAATTCAAGATTCGAAACCATCCGGACCTGCAGGCAAACGTGCTTGTAACTCGGTAGAAAATTGCAACGTTTACTCGAGGAGACATGCTACTTTGCTATAATTCCATCCTTCCGTGGTAATTTTTGACAAAGAAATATCTTTGCTATAATAAAGCGGAACCTTGTAGCGAAAAAACATTCGCTTTTTCGCGTGTACTGGACAATAGGTTGTTTTATTACAACGCAGGAAACGTCAAGAACGACTAATGAATTTACGAGAAAAACCAGCAAAGATGTACATGAATATACATGAACAATATGCACGATAATACGCACGAATAACGTGCATGAAAAATAAATATACGTGAAAAATACAACACGCTGGTCATGATCGTATAACTTCGCGTCGATGAGATTCCCTGCCATCTTCCTTGAACCAATCGAAGCGTTTCAGTCAACTCCGACGAGCTTGATAAACTCGTATTAACGCGATCGAAACTATCGATACAAAAACAACTATTTTGACGCAAATAGCTTAACGCATTGTAAAACCGTTCGAATTGATCCGCCATACTACGTCATCTTTTACTTGCGTCATCTTTCGATCTAATCGTAGGAACGATTTGTGATCTGTTAACCGCGCAGTTTAGTTTCGAAAATCCACTACGAGGTGCGCAGGTAAAATCAAACAACGACGAGTGTACGCATCGTCCGCAGGGTAAATGCTACTATTGTAAATTTTACGAAACAGGTAAAGCAAAACGAGGAGGGATTACGTTCTAATTCCATAACAAAATTAACGATTCATTGTTGAAAAAGCGTATTGTTATTAATACACCTAATATAATATAACAATTCCTTTTACAGTGATAATTTCTAATATACAAAGATTTATGGTATTTACACGGAGGAACGAACTTCCGTATTTACAGCTATTTGGTTAATCCTTAGGGACCTTTATTTCATCAAACAAAAGGCTAGGAATACTTACTTTTGCGCTATTGACGAACAAGGAAAATAATGGTCAGTTTATACGCTCGATTACTTGGTCTAAACGATCTGTATAAATTCTTTTCTCTTTTTAAATTCTCCTGTCAAACAAAGATACCGGCAATCTCAAAATGTTTCATTGCGTTTATAAGAATCATACGTTCAGAGGGAATACCAAGTGGACCAAAACGTTTAGCGGCACTTACATCGACTACAAAAAATATTTGCACATATGCTTATTTTCGATCAACTGTCCTTTTAGTATCAATGTTCCGCAGTCGTATGAGAACGCTAAATAATAGGAAATTTACTACACCTAAAGCTAACTAATCATTGTGTAAACGCGGTATAAACAAATACAACGACGTATGCAAATGCATTTTGCGGCAACTGTGAGAACAGATATTCAGCGAGCTCGATTTCCTATTAATATCTAAGAAATATCGACGAACGCCACGGAACCGAGTGGAAACGTTACGCAGAAGTTGGACAAGCGGATCGTGGAAGACGCGAGGCGAGAACAGGGAGCTGTTAAAGCGCTGCACGGCGAGCAAAAGCAAACGGCGCGTGTTATATAAGCGTAAACGCGGCGTTGCTAACTAAAAATCATTACAGAAACCCACGTCATTTCTAGAATCAGCAATTTCGCGGCGTTACGGCGCGCGTTCCGCTCGCGGTCGGGTCGCGATGTTTCAACGCGTTGCGTTGAATCGCGTCGCGTTGGAACGCCTACTCGCGTGCGCGCCGCGCCAATGCGCTAATTTCGAACGCGTCGTAACCGCACAACGAGGATGAACTTTGAAGCGAAAACAAAAATGGTTGACGCAATCGCTTTATGCCTCGCGATCGTCACATCGCGCTGTATTCGATTATTCGCGACGGCTACGTAAAGTCGGTTCTGTGTACGCGACATCCACTCGGAAATGGTCGATTCTCCGCTTAAAGCCTCGTTTGTTATTGGAATTTAAGAAACTCCTTCTCCGCGATTCGCGAACGAATCTTTTCGGCAGCTACGATTTTAGATCGATGACGTCATATTCGTAACATAGATAAATGACATATTTGTGGCTCTTGGGATTTCGCTCGTGCTTTTGTCGGCGCCTTGGATGGATTTGCTTCGAAGAAGCGGATCGAATGAAACGTTGAGAAAAATACGATCGAAACCGAAAGGGTGACAAATATGCCGTCTACAATTTTATTCGCCGATGGCAGCAATACGTGGTAACGCGACTCGGAATTGTCGCTTCCATCTGTGAACCAAGAAACGATAATCGTCACGAAGAGAACTTTCGATTCCAATACAGAGTAATACAGAGGAGTGAATAATCGAACGTTAGATAATTCTATAGATTTACAACGGTCGCAATGATTCCTTCGTAGAATACACAAATAAAAGTTTACACATTGCCTTGAATTTTTCTACGGCTTCCATCTTGAACTTTTTCGTCCGAGTTTCCTGTTTCGATCGTCGATAGCGCTGCTATTAAGGAACGTTAACGCGGCAACTTCTAAATCGCAAAACATTGAAATCTCCGTTAAGAACGAAGATAACTATCCTGTGTCTATAATTATTATAATATAATTTTGAATCGATATACCGATAAAAGATTCAGTTAGACGGATAATCGTCGATCAATATCCACAGCTGGAAATGCTTGCGAAAATGAAGAAATGTTGATTAACGCAGGTGTGAAACCGGCATAATGGACAGCCTGCGTGACACAAACGCACGAGAAAGAGAGACAAGGAAAGAGGTGGTGTCGTCGGTTGTTCGCTCTTTCGCCCCACGCCTCGCGGTCGATGATGAAGTAGTGCGTGTACAAAGGTATGCACGTATATACGTGTATGTGTGCGTAATAATGCGCAGTAGCATAGATGCTGTTGACCTTGCGTTAAAAGCGCTGTCGAATCCGTGTTCACCGATCTCCCAGCCCCGTCGCGTTTGCGTGAGCGCCAAAATTCTTCGCCGAAGATATAAACAGTCGGAGCGCGTCAGACAATGTCTGAATGCGAAAAGAACGGTCGATCGAGCGTTAACGTCTCTTAATAATAGAACCAACTGTAGCTAACGATGGGTATCGATCGATTAAAGTCGTAAATTCGATCGACCGATGAACTATTTCACGTACGAAAATATGTATCCGCGTAAATACGATTGATTCTCGCATTCTGGCCAATGTCGTCGAGCGCTAGACACTCGCGAGCGATAGCGTACTCGACGTACGTGCCGCCTTTCTTTTCTAAGAGAATCGATAAATACCTAGCTAGTTGAACGATATTGGAAAGGGTGCTATTGAAAATAGAACGTGTAACATTTCAGAAAGATATGACGAAGGAAATGGGGGCTGCTAGAGGAAAAATCGCGAGAAACGTTATTACGAGAAAGAAGGTACATGGGTATTCAGACACGTTCTTGATCTTGCGCCTTACATAAAATGATAGATAAAATTCCGTATGTATAATTCCAGCCGATGGTTTCGATCGTTCGTATCCATTACCATCGGTGATTATAAATATTGATCGTTATTAGTCGAAACACACATACGTATCTACGAATGTGCATATATCGTATCGAGTAAATAATATTAATCGCTAAAACTGATTCTAACGCCACGCTAGATTGCCGGATTAATTTCACAATGAAGAGAATCGTACTCGCCATTGTGAATATGCCATTGTATATCGGCTGACTAAAGAAAACAGACGTTGTTCGCGATTGACAATAAAATATCTTAATTGCAATCGGTAATAATTACTGCACCGAGGTATTACCTAATGCTGTTTATAACGATGTGCACGCAGAGTTCGTAACAAGGTAAGATAGATCTGTAATTACGTTGTTGAGTAAGATATCGCGAATCGAGATAAGGAATTTCGTGCTTCGTAGAATAGAAAACGTAGAATAGAATAGAATACGAAACGCGCGTAGAACGATTTTTTAAATCTGCGAACAATACTTTCAACGGTTCAATGTTTATTTGCATAAAATACGTGGATATTATTGGAAACGTAATGCGCGTTTTTCCTATCTTTTGCGATAGCTTGGTCGTTTAATCGATTCGCGTATTATAGAAGCTTGTCTGTACGCGATGGGTCTTTAAAGCAAAGGGGAGATACTCTTGAAAACAACGACATAACGCACCTTTAAAATATAATCGTTGGAAAAACAAGTCAACTTGGAGGTATAACGCTCGACTTCGTGTCAGACTGGGTTACAGGAAAACTCTCGGCCGGCGAGAACTTTTGCCGCGATATTACGCAGAATACATAATTTACGGTCGATGTGACATTATTCGTTTCGTTCGTATTTCGAAATATTCTCGAAACGTTCCCTCGACCTTAAAGTCTATTAAAGAGCGTGGTGCGCTACGTTTCCTCTATCGGTAACCGAAAACGATCCGGCTTTGAAAATCTGTATCGGTACACGCCTTGCTTGTACGTACACTCAACAGGGTAAAAGCAAAACTCGAGCGAAACAGGAATGTCACGGCATCTCGATAAATCGACGCCTTGAGAGCCGGATATATGCACGTTTATCGGATACGATACGCCTCGTGAGATCCGTATAGAACAGTCGCCTTTTATAGTACTAGATTTTTTTTTTTTTGTACCTAGACTAATAGATGACTCACGCGAGTTTGAGGTTACGTTACTTGACTTTAACGATCGCCATTTGCGAATAAAAGTTCAAATTAAATACAGCGGAATTCGTCGTAAAAATGGAAAGTTTTTTTCGTTGTTTAATACTAAAAATAGCTTTTTTCGATTACCTGCAAAGAGAAACAAGTACTCTGTTTAGTTAAATGCTCCTTTATTTGCAAACAATTAAACGCACTATATGACGGGAAAATAACGAAGGAAAATGTTCTTTCGCGTATCGTTAACGGAACGTTTAGAGATATATCGTTCGAGATAAAATTCCAACGAAATCCGCTACATCTCCAAATCTAACCCAAATTCCTGTCCATTAAAGTGTCAAAAAAAAAAAGCAACGATATAAAAGCGACGCTTCTTGCCTCGATGGTTATCGATTCTAGTTGGTGCAAAGAAAAAGAGAAAAAGGGAACGCGCACGTATAGCGTGGAATACTCGATCGAACTTATATTTTCCTATTTCCGCGCGGGCATTATTCCTTCCATTGAGAGGATTCCTCGTTTTCCGTCATTACCCCGAAAGACTTCAAAGTGTACGGCAAGCGCGTTGCGGAATAAATCAGGGTTTTCACGGGGCCCGAAGAGCGGATGGTGAACATGGTCGATTGAAAAACGGCGAGATTTTCGTGATGGCTGCCACTTTGCTCTCTTGCCGATGGAATAAGTGTGTCACGGCCAGCCGGTAGTAGGAACGACGCTCGTTCAGTCGAGCCAGGAAAGCTTCTGTACCGATATACACGACCGAAAGGTGAGTGTACAGCAAAATGCTGCCTTTGTACGTGTACACCAACCTCTGGCTGTATATTGCACGTGTACGTGTATGAACGCGAAGGACACATACAGAGGAACGACGACTATTCTATATAGAAGTAATACATAGCAAAAGCCGTTGCAGGTGGAGGAGGGTTATTACGATCATCGTCCTTCTCTCTTCCTCTCTCTCTCTCTCTCTCTCTCTCCGCGCCAAGCCTGCTTCTATCTCTGTTGCCCGTTTCTCGACTGGCTCTCTCGATGTGCCAGACTCATTTAACCTTTACGAGCCGGAGTACGACGGAGAAGAAGGAAGGAAAGAGGACTCTGTATGGGAGGCTAGCAGCACGAAAGGATCGGTCGTCGTCGAGAGTTGACCCCTAAGTCATCCCACCGGCGTAAAGCATTTCTAATTTAGCGAATTAGAAATCTCCACGTTCTGCTCTTCGAATCGCGATGGAAAAACTGTATGCGCGCACCAGCTACGGAAATGGGCGAACAAAGAGAAATCTAAGTTATTTATGTAGGTGATACGTGCTCAGAAACGTAGTAAACTAATCGCGAACTAAACGCGGTGTCAATGAGATTCGTGCGTTGTAAGGCGCCGTAAATTCTTCGTTCTCGCCGTAAAGCGCAGAAAGAAGAAGAACATTCTATCGCGATATACGTATGTAACTTAAATTAGTGTTAACATACTTTACTCGTTAACGCTGTAAGTTTACGTATACGTACGAGCGTAAAGTAATAACCCGTATAAACACACCTTCTTGCGTATAATACGTGTAATATGCTTAAATATGTACCATTACATTAGCATACTGTCTATAAAGCTGCGTATTAAAAACGATAATAGAAACATTCTATAAGAAGCACCGCGTGCCACCTGCTGAAGATTATACGATCGTTAAAGACGATAATACGAGTGATATAATAATATAATATCGGCATTTTTCAACGAGTTTAACGATCTGTTACAAAAACGAGTCGATGCTTGTATCGATTCCCATGGATAATACCTATAGTATTCATTTTGTTTCCACTCGCAGAATCTTTTACCCAAACTTTTAGATATATATTTTATAACAGAATATCCTATACGCGCTTGTTCGTACAAGAATATCGCGTATCTCGAATGAGAAGAATTCAAGGATATTCGTATGCGAAATGGTAGTCGACGATTAATTTAACTTTATCGTTTAGCGATCGGCTTCCTACAAACATCGGTCTTTTCCAACTCGAACAAGGATCCACGCTGAGAGTTTCTCTCGTTAGAGGCGAACAGGCTTGGGCGACACGGTAGTCCTACACCGGCGCTCCTTATGAATATTTATCGTTCGAGGGCCCGGTTGTACACTTTCTTCCGTATCCACGCGGTTATTCCGCAGCAACCATTCGATCATACGTAAGTGGCCGCCGCTTCGTTCTGTTCGTCGGTTTCTCCGTATACAAAGAGGCCTCGACAATGAGAAGGTGAACGAAAGGCAGCGCAGGCAGCAGCGAGTGCGGAGGTGGCAGAGGCACTCGCAAAGGAGTCGTTGAACTACAAAACAACAGACGTAGACGACCGGCCTAAAAACGCTGCAGGAAGAGGCGGCCTCTCGATTTGTCTCGCTCCGTGCCTGCTAATTGCAGCTTGCGTTTTTGAACCTCCAATGTCCTTCTTCCTCTGCTTTTTTTTCTCGGGCTATCAAACGATACGGCAATAAGCGTTAACCCTCTATGCTTTGTCATCGGGTCACTTTATAAGTAAGAGGCAAAAATGTTGAAAATATTTCTCGCAATGATTTTTAGTTACCAGAAAATCGCGTAAGTACTTAAAAAATACGTCGTGTGAAAAGATAATGGGTAAACGATGTTTCCTCTTGTCGAGGTCAAACGACGAAATTATTAACTAGCGTAGTAAATAACTCTCTTGTATATAGCTCCTTAAATAATTAACGATGTTCGTGGCCTACTCATTCACAAGATATAGGCGTTACGTAATTCCAGCAAATTAACATTGGAAATAAAGACAAGGACTAAAACGTCCACGTTGTCGAATTAGTTGATACGCGACCCGAGTTCCTTTCCTCCTCGTTTGCTGTATAATTGCCTAAATATTTTCGATATAGATCAGTTTTCGTGCGTCGTATCCTATACGCTATATGCAATTTCGAGTTCTTAATACGTATCGTTCGGTCTATGTTAACGAGACAGACGTAAATTCATGAAAACGTTGGCAAGAACGGCTGTAAGCTGGGATGGACGAATTCGAGACGCAACGTTTTAATTCGCTTTTAGTTTAAGCACCGTAATTTATGAATGACAACAGAGAAACGGTGGAGTTTCCGTTAACGCTCGGTGTACCTATACCATCCGAGAAGCGTGGGCTGTCTTATTTCGCTTTCTCTCAACATGCATACGCACGCGTGTAATTGCGAAACTTCTCTGAATGAATCTAGATTCCTTGACGAAATTGTGTAACTCTGAGCGCGAAACCGGGAAAGCAAATCGATCCTCGAATAAGTAAGAAACCGTGGAGACACGATACCGAAACGCGATATCCCTGTGCTTTTAAACCGAAATATTGTCTTTCCGAGTTACATTACACCGCTGAATAATAATCGCATATCGTAGTTCGTACGATTGTACTAGTAGCTTCGATCGTGTCACAAGGCTAACGGCTAACATCGTATTCGCGTTTAAATAGACAATAAAAACGCATAAACGGGAACGTTGCTTACTCGTGGCCGGTCGAGGAGAACGCAGTCTCTAGACCGTTGTCCCATTAATATGCGAAGAAACGTGACGTTGCTTCGCGTCCTCGATAGAAAAAAATCGATGCTTCGAAATCTATGTTTAACCGCGATAATTTTGTCTACGATTTCGAGCAAAGCTGGCTAACGCTTTTGTTTTCGTTGCGGTCGATGTTGATCCTTAACCGGTTTATCAATTTTCGAACATTCGAATGTTTCGTCTTTCAGGTAGAAACGAGAACGCCCTGTTTTTTAATAACGACGAAATTATCACCTTTTCAGAACCTTACAATAGGAATTCTTTGTTACGAAGATTGTATCCGCTAATCCTTTTCGAAAATTTCTACAGCTTTATACCTCCGTTTCTCTTCTAGCAGTTTCTAGTTACCGACGAATCTTTAACGCAACTATAAGGTTCGTTAGCAACGTTTTGCCTGTTTTTACGCGCTTTCTCTTACGCGGCAGTTTGTTTCACTTTGACACAGCATCTTTCCATTTGCATATACGTATTATGCAAAGAACTTTCCAACTAACGAAACGCATGTACATTGATCAGAAAGAAAGAATCAAGAAATCGCTGCTAATTGACCGATCGACTTATTAGGGCCCAACAAAGCCAGCGTGAACGATGCGATCCAGCTGGGATTTCGTTAGATGTTATATAGTAATCACAGGATCGTATACACTCTCTCGAAACGAAACGCATGCGATTTTCTCTGTTCTAGAAACAATCCTAATTAGACTAGTGACGTAACTCCTAACATGCGCGCATCGCAAATGGCCCATTACATTATTTCTATTCTATTCTGCTATCATCCGTGTCCGTATACATTTTCTCCGGCAAGCAAATTTCATTTTTACCGAGTGTATCGCTACTCTGACGCTATGTTAATCCCCGCTGTTAATTACCTTGCACGCTAAAGTCGATCGTTTCGTTTTTAACGATATAGGCTGGCTCGTAATATGACTTGGTGATTTGGAGGTCCAAGTTCGTCGAGACGAAAAAGAAAATTTCGTTATCGTGGTAAAGATTCGACGCGTGAGATGTTATATTTTCTGGAGCGGCCGTTTCTCGGAGCCCCATTTTCGAGGGGTTCTCCTCGCTATAAGGTGGTTTTCTCCAACGTTAGACGTATATGTATACGTGTATATACGCTATATGGACAAGGGTTGCAATGCCTCGTGTGACGCAGCAGCAAACCGAAGGGTGGGGACCTTGGCGTGTATGTACTCCTTCTCCCTACCGTATATAATGCTCCCTCCTTTCTCGCCCTTCCCTAACCGCCCACCTTCTGGCTCTCCCCATTGCCCCTATTCTCCCCACCGATATTCACTCCCGGCGCCCCTCGGTGTATCCCAGCGACGTTGCCGGGTGTTACATAATAGCCGTGCACCGTTGCCAGTTTTACCAACAACGTGCAACGTTGCCAACTTGAACTGCTGTACCATGTCGGTACGGCTTGCCTGCCTGCCTGCCTGCCTGCCTGCCTGCCTGCCTGCCTGCCTGCCTATCTTGCTTGCTTGCCTGCCTGCCTGCCTCTGCCTGCCTATCTTGCTTGCTTGCTTGCCTGCCTGCCTGTCTGCCTGCTTTTGCCTACCCACCTACCTACCTACCTACCTACCTACCTAC
Source organism: Bombus confusus (assembly GCA_014737475.1). Classification (NCBI taxonomy): domain Eukaryota; kingdom Metazoa; phylum Arthropoda; class Insecta; order Hymenoptera; family Apidae; genus Bombus; species Bombus confusus. The sequence continues at coordinate 436,136 of JACXIV010000094.1, forward strand.
CTACCTATCTATCTACCTACCAGAATCTGACTAAGCTCACACTAAAATCGTATCCAGAATCTTTGGACATAGCTTTCGAAGCTTGTAATTAAATGCGGCTTCGTAAAATTAGGAAGAACAAAGTAACGCGGAATAACTTGCTATTCGTGATAGCCTCTAACATCGTTGAAATTTAGTAGTTATAGCGGTCGCATATGTATGTTCAAGAAATCTTCTGTAAAGAACGACTATAACGAAGAAATTAGTCGTACTTCAACTATAGAAGAATTGAACTTGAAGTCTAGACGCGTCGTAATGGAAATCGATGTTACGTTAGTTTTTCTTGCGAAATGCTATACGTTGTTACAGCTGTCAGAGATAAACACGTTTTGTCGTAGCTTGACGGAAAGCTTGGATTTTTATTATTGGAAGATACGTTTAGTTGCATCTATCGATCACCTATTTTATACGTGCTTGGGAGAAGTCGATGTCGGAACGCGTGCTCTTACCAGCGGGAAGGTGTTTGCCTGCGCCTGACCGATCTATTATGGCAATTCCCTTTGTCCCTGAGAACGTGGGCCCTACCCTAGTCCGGATGTCTTGGGCTGGTTCCGGATCTCAGATTACCGGGCCCCTCGAGGCGTTTCAAACGGAGCCTCGCTCTACTTATTCCATGCTTAAAAAATATCAACTGAATGCACTGAGAAAGATTCCTTTGTTCTTTCTTCATATACGTACTAACCTCGTGGCTCCGTTATGCATTAATTTTGCATTAGATACGCTGTACAAAAACCATAACTGTCCATAATTTTTCAGCGAAAAAATACAAAAAATACAAAATATATTTCTAACAATGGATACTAAATATTGCATAAGGCGCGGAAATATGAAAAAGATTGTAAAATTCTTCGTCTTTTATAGAAAGTATTTGCTTGTCGCGAACACAAAAAATCGTTCTATGGTTCATTCTTCGGAACGCGTCCTCTCAAGATTAAACAAACAAAAGAAAATGTGTTTTTATTCTATCATTGACAAAGACTTTTTTGTCTTATTATATTAATACGTTGGTTTTATATCTTTCGATGTCTAACAGAAAAATATTCATAAGTATATTGCATAACGTACGTAACGGTACAAAATATACGATCGCCCCAATAATTACGATAAGAAAACTCGTAAAATGCACGAGTTCCAAACAGAAAAACGAAAACGAAACCTATGATTACGACAAAAGTATGATAACACAAATATCTTGACATGTAATGTGCGCGATACAATTATGACGGCATAAGATCTGTGGGGAGGGATTATTTTTGAATCCGAAAGGTAGGGCCTTGAAATCTACAAAAAACGCACGTTCTGACTGGCCCCAAGATGAAGCGACGTTGCCAATTTGATTGTGATGCGCACTGCTGGCAACGTCGCTGCAAACTCTATCGATTCCAGATCTACAATTCCTCGTGAGCCCTCTGGGTCACTCGAGCACGTTTCCGTGGCACGGTACGTGACTGCAAAAACCATTGCGTCCATTACCAAAAGTTGCCATGAAAATAAAAGAATTGCTCTGTTCGGATATTTATCTCATGGGAATACCTGTTATTTCGTATTGAACGTGCCAACGTTGCCTCGAAGTTCATAAAACATTCTATTAATATCAAACAACGGGACAAAAAGTTCGACATTCTGCGAGGGGAAGAGGAAAAGAAAGTTCTGCAGGCAGGTGTTTCGGTTACGCGACTACTTTTGTACGAGTCGTAAGGGTATGGAATCGTAAAAGACAAATACTCAGCACCCAACAGAAGAGAAATCTAATTCGTAAAATTCTAGAAAAAAATATAGAAATGTAATTGAAAATATTTCTTACGAAAGATCTTCCTTGAAAGATATTTTTTAACATAAAGATCGTGTAATTTAATTGTCATTGTGCTATCGTTAATCGATACTTTTATGGAATGATAAAGCAATGCTAAAAATAATATTGTACCGTTATTTGTGAATGCTGCATACTTTAAAGAAAAACGAGGGCACTCACGTTTAACAACTATTAAACAGGGTCACTGAACGGTATACTCGTTCCATTCGATTTTATGCTACTGAACGATGCATGCAGAAAGAACGATTTGCAAGAGATTCTTGAAATTCAATTATCTATTAAAAAGTAGTTTTCGATTATATAGTGTACAAAATGAAATAACTTGAATCGTGATATGCTTGTAGACTTGCTCGCTCACATTGCAGAAACTATGCTTACAAGGAATTCCAATTATATTTTGCAAATGATCGCCATAGAAATTTCTATAATTTTAATAACTATAGTTATATAAAAATCTTTCAAATTCTCTGAATAAAAATTTGCCCTATTAAAATTTATTTAAACGCTGCAATTTTTAATTCGACGTTAACGATATACTTATTTCTTAAATATTTTACCAAGAATGCTTGTTTTTAGATTCATCGCTATCTCAAATATGGTAGTATATGAAAAATAACAAATGTTCGCACAGAATTCATGTAGTAAGGAATAAGAAAGCGTTGGGAATCGCTGCAAGTTTCAGCCGATATTTTTGGAACGAGTCATAGTCGTCTACCTCCTTCCTGAACTCGGCGTCTTTGCTGGTGAAAGTCAGTCGTGTGTTCTATGTGGCCAAGAGCCCTTGGAAAACATACGAGTCGTGTACATGTAGATACATCCACCTATATGTATATATATGCATATGTATGTATGTATGTATGTATGTATGTATGTATGCATGCATCTACAATAAATATCACACATGTACAATACGTATACCCTGATATAACGGATTATCCTATACATATATTATATACGTAACAAAGACGCTTGACATTCTCATAAATTATTCTAGTTAATAACGACCAAATGATTCAGTTTCTTATCATACCAAAGAATGACTACTCCCCAATGTCGAGCATAGTGTTAATCGTAGACTTAGCAATTATAACGTGTCTATGAAAACGACATAACATATAAAAAGAAATCATCGTTCGAAGATTTTATGATAAAAAGGTGGGACGGAAACGAGCACATAGAAAGCAATATATATCGTTACTAAATGTATATCAGGATGTTATCAATACAATCTTATTTTGACTATTGTTCACATTCTTAAATCGTAAATAACAAATATACACAGTATGCGTGTATTTTAGCTAGCACTAGCATTTACCATTCACTCACGAAGCTACATATCTCATGACAAAGTGATGGAGTACGAAACACTATCGTAGTTTTACAAACAACTGTCACAAATCGGTATAGTAGTTTTGAAAAACAAACAAATTTTGCCGACACTTTAAAGCAAAAATCCTCTGTATCAGAATCGGGTGAACAGCGGACGAGCGACCAACCAGTGTACGAGTTCGCAGAACGATGATCGAGGCAAGTATACGGAGTGCTCCGTTTACCAAGCTGCCAACTCAGTCGCTTTGCTGTGCAAGAGGGTAAAGGATGCGACGTTGCCAGGCCGACAACACGTAAACGACCGGTACAGACGTGGCAACGGCGCGAAACGAGAGACACGCTTCGAGACACGAAGGAGAAGGCAACGGAGTCGTTTCGGTTTGAAACGCAATGCCGGCCGCTTGCCAGATACCGTAACAGGGTCGACGGATGAAGAAATTTGGCGGTATCGACTTGACTTCTTCATGCAGGTGTTCATCAAGAAGACCTAAATGTTTGAAATCTTAAAATTCGTTTGCGGCAGAACGTCACGAATTTAAGAAAAATTATGTTACAGTTTTATGGCTATGTCCTTAGCACGAATACCTATCGATAGTCTAACACGTGAATATTAAAACAATTATTACTAAAGAAACGCCAGGCGTTTCATACAAAGAAACGAAAATGATCGAAATGATTATCTTCCTAATGGAGATTAAAATACAGTAGAAAACACTTGTACGCGTATAAAGTTCAAGTAATGCGAGAAAACATAACAGAAATTATATACAATTATATACAACGAGAACGCGATAAAGTAAAAAAATGGGATTTTCTTAGCGTCAACATGATTATATTATGGAATTCAGAATGCAATTAACCACGTCTCAACGGCGCAATGCGTCAAGAGAACGTTCCGATTAATTGTTCGATCTTCGACCTCGTGTATACATTTATGTAAGTACGTAGGAGTTGATATCGAGTGGAACGTTGAATCTTTCACGTTACTTTTTTTTTTTCTTTTATAAAAGAAACTTTGATTTAGCTAAATATAAAATTATCTGAAATATACCCTGCTTTCAAGTATATTCTGAATTTATATCGATTCTATTAAAGCTGCATTATCGACGAATCACTTCTCGTGCATTTCACGACAAACAAGTCGTTTTCGGGATATCATGTAAAATACATGATTCGCTTAAGTCTTAAGGCACGGTTCGCCGAAGAAACAAGGAATTCGATTGCTGCTATAAGGAACAAACACTCATACTGAAAAACGAATCCCCGTGTACATAGAGGATATATAACTCGGATACATATTTGTGACAGATCGTCGTATATCATCATAGGTGCACTAACACAAGAAAATACGTGTGACTGGAGGTTGTCGGAGAGTCGAAGGTTTTCGGATGGGTGACGTCGAGTGGAACACGAGGACGAGGCGCAGAGGAAAGGTGGGGTGAGCATGGGGTGCAGGGGCGCGGTACGGTATGGGGTGGGGAGAGATGGGGGCAGAGTTGGGCTGGAGAAGGGGAGGTGGTCGACCACGCGCGATCAATATAACAAAATACGCCGGCAACCCCTACATACATACATACATGTACGCGTGCGCGCGCACACACATTCTCAAACACTCTGTCAATACATCGACCCATCATGCATGTATACATACGCGCGAGCGCGCGCATACAAATTGTAAATATAATCTAACGTGCACACGATCTCGCAGGTTAGGTGCGTATATACACATACATATATATGAATGCTGCGCATACTCTTATCTCCGTGTGACCATAAATTGCAAACGCGATACGTGTGCATATTACTTGTGCACAACCATATATACGTATGCACACTCAATGGATACAGTTATATCTCGCTTATAGCGAACGCACAGAAATTCGAAGGTATATCTTATGTGCCATGCGTGTATATAAGAGGGAAATTTACGTTTCGGTAAGTAGGTAGAACGCATTACACGAATACGAGACGCACATGCCGTGCGCATAAGAATGTACCGGACGTGCGTTTCAAAACACATTTTCAGAATCGAGATCTCTGACTTCATGCACGGTCCACAGAGGGTAACAAGCATGCTTAAGATCCGCTAGATTCCTCGTTTTCGTTGGTGTCGTCTTAAATTGGTGTTGTAACGCATAGCTAAAGAAGAGCTTATAAAACTTACATCGCGAAAAATGGATGAGATAAAATTTAAAGTGATTATTACATGCATGTGCAGGTAATTGTACATATACATGAAAATATTATACAAGTATTTGTAGTCGTTTAATAATGGGAAGTACCTCGAGTAATGACGTATCATAGCTGAAATATGTATCTACTTCGTGTTTTTCTGTGAGATATCAAGCTCGACTGGAGTTACAATCACATGAGGTATAAAATTCAGAAGAAAATAAATCCTTATAACCGCTGAATATTCAAATGTTTAATTATTTCTCACATATAAAGTTTTTATTGTCTGCATATTCTCAACCAAGAATGTCAGAACTGGAAATAGAGTTTTGTTATTACGAAAGATATGGTACTATATACTTCGTAAATATCAAAGAGTTAATTGAGTTTTCGAAAACATAACTAACTAATTATTACATACGCAGTACACCTCATAAGGTGACTAATCTTTCCATAAGTACCAAAATTGGTACGCGCTATCCTTTATTTTAAACATAAAGTCAATTTTTAACTATGGCCAAAATCATATTATATAACAAAAAAAGCATACTTTTTTATGTACACTTATAAATATATCTCTTATAAGATAGTCGTAGAAAGAAAGATCAACATTACAAATAAAATGAAAAATTATAAATAACGCGATAATAAAACTATGATCGCACATACATTTTATCATTTAAGTACAAAAAAGAAAAAACATTCGGAAATACATTCTAATATATATATAATTCCATTGTCTATCGCACGTTTAGAGAAACGGGTGGTCAACGGCGTAACGACGCCACCCGCCATTTTAAGGACGAACCTTAAAGGCTATAACGCATGGTAGACGATCGTAAGAACAGAGCTAGTGAACAAACCAAGCATGTATGTATCTCCAGCTGGGATGTAAAATGCAGCGTCGCTGGTAATATGAATATTCAACAACGTGTGCATTTAGAAAAGAAAAATTAATGGATCAACAGAACTAGAATCCACATCGAAATCATGGAAAATTCATTTTCCCCCCAAAATTGGGGAATTTCTTCTATTACTTCTATTACTGGAAGTCGGATAATATTACACCATGCCACCTAATCGATACAAAGTTAAATATTCTGCGTTCGAAAATGCGTTCGAGTCTAAAGAAACTATGAACTTACAGAACATCCTTGACATTTCTTTTTCAATGTTTTATGGGTATCTTATGTATCTTAGAATAGTTACAACCTCCAAATGTGAAAGGACTAGTGATGTAACTATGAATAGAGACGATTTTCGTCGTTTACGTAACTGGTCGATAAAATTCTTAACGAATAAGAGTGTAAATAGCAAAATAATTAAAACTCGTAGTATTACATTGTGTCCGGACTACTATTGCACGTGGTACATAATATAATAAATGTATCAAATGCGATTTATAAGACCTATTTTTCTAAATTAATAAATCGTTAGATCATGCATGGGAAGATTGATAATAATAAAAATAGCTTCGTCAATTTTGTGAAATTATTTACAGTAAAATATCGTACATTATACTTATCCCACGCTTTTGGGTATCCGAAAATTGAGCGCCACTGCGCCACGTCACCGTTAGTTTTCACTTCTGTTTTCCTACTCTGATCTCTGCTCTTTAACTATTCTGCCTGCATTTCAGATGCATTTCTATTTTGTGTATTATACGATATTGTTCTATATGTGTAAATGTGCGTAAAAAGTCGTGAATATTTTTAATGGCATAACATAAAGCAAATACATCCGTACGAAACTGGGTACAACCGAAACAATTCATAAACGTAGTATGTATTATCCGTATTATTTTTTAGTATATTTAACGAATATCTATAAAATTATAAACGATACTCGGTCTAAAATACGCAAATGGTAAGTATTTTTCAAGTCAACAAAATCACGATTATACCTGTAAAAAAATTTTTCAAGTCCGTGCGATAGTTTATCGTGGCAAACTGAAAGAATAAAGATAAGTCCTCCCTAATAGGATATTATATCTTGTAAACCTTTTATTTTAATCACGATCACATATACAATCTATTAAATATATTTGTCAAAATATTAAATCGGAAATTTACCTCGACCATTTAACGAAGTATTTTAAGGTTTTATGACTTTTAAGTAAAACCTAATAAAAAGGAAAAGTTGAACCACATGTAATAATAGTGAAAAACATTTTGAAATTATGAGGTAAACGAAGTGGCGGCTTGTAATAGATTGTCAAGTTATTCGGACGCTTTCTTTTTTAGACGCGCGAAAGGCGTGCCCAGTGGATCCACGGTTTGAGTGCCACTGTCGAACAATAACTTCGTGCCGCTGCGAGCTCTCAAAATGGCTGTCCTCAGCTATTATTACTTCGGGGAAAAAACAAATGACGGCGCGCTCACGCTACGAGAGGAGAGACAGAGCCAAGGCTCTTCTTCGTATAACGCACGCCGCGTACGCGTGTGTACGTAAGGTGTGGGTGTGTACATACGCGTGCAGGATCCCCGATCTACGTACAGAGTTAAAAACATCGAGCTAATACACCTTACGCGTGTTCCTGAATTCCGATTTTATCAAACAGATAATACCGCTCCTTTGTTACACGAACGTGTAAACAAAATAATAAGTAACAAACAGATTCGCGCGACATTTCTCTGGTTTATCGGCCATGAAATATCGTACATACATATGCATATGTATAACGTTGTTAGAGATTCCGGCTTGGCTAGAACCGACCGTTCTAAAGCCTGGCGCAAACATTACGAAGGCACGACAGCAGTACAGTCGTAAAATTCTCGACGAAATTATCGTTGACCGTACCCAAACTGCAACAACAACAAAGACAGTCTACTTCCTCCCCTTAAATGTATGCACAAAACCTCTGTATATTTCTTTTTTCGGTCAGTTCGTTACACTGGACTGGAGGTGGGTAAATAAGAAATATTTCGATGAGCCGGAAGGTTCGTAAATCTCGCATCAGCGTAGCGAGACTCTTGTCCTCTCGTGTCGAGAGATACACACAAGTATATAGAGAAGGTAAACGAAAAAGTAAGCTACAAGTTTCATGCACGCTATCATATAAACTATAAACTATATAGGTAAAAAGAACACGACGGTGTGGCTTGGATTTCATCGAATCGAATTGTTAGTGCGTATATACATAGAGACATATATTATATATGTAGTTATGTTAGACAGGCTTTGTTAGAAGATGCAAGGAAATAAAGATACGCTTACCGTTTGAAATGCTCTCGTATGCGATCCTCTCGGATGTTTTCCGGCAGATTTCCAACCCACAGGTGACGTGTCTCTCTAACCATTTTGCTCCGAACTCTTCATTTGGGATCGGATGTTGTGGTATCGTTTGGCGGCACTGTACAACGACACACAACTTCGCCCGACGCTAATCACAGCTCACTCTCACCACACACCACCGATATTCTATACCGACACCAGGTCGGTCAAAGGAAACCTTTCTTTTTCTCTTTGCCGGATTTCTTTTCGAATCGCTATTTTCTCGTTTCGCCACGAAATCAATAAGTAAATGATCGATTCGGATTTGACGGCACAATTTTTTTTATTTGAATCGAGAAGAAAAAACTTTCTCGCGTGTAGCTCGCGACACACACGCGACAAGAAGCAAAGAAACCGTTGCGTTACGCGTATTCCACGACGAAGGAAGGAGCTTCCTCCCACTTCGACACTCCCAATTTAATCACTGGCAACAAACAGATTATCACTAGTCACTAGCCGGAAGGTGGTGACCCCAAGCACGATGAGTGCTGTCGTCAGGGCAGCGCTGTAGAACGATCGGCCAACAAAACAGGGTGGCTACGGAGATTTCGCGATTAAATTTTTGCGTCGCTACGTACGCTGACGACAACCACGACAACGACGCCGACAACCACGACGACGATGATAACGATGACGACGATGACGATGACGACGACGACGACGACGGCGACGACGACGATGACGATGACGACGACGGCGATAACAACAACCACGACGACCACGAAGGAGTGGAGGAAGAACCTCGATAGTGGACACCACTGATGGCAACGGCTAGAAGAATCAGAACCGTCGCCGAACACCACATCGTATACCACTGAATCGCGTATGAAGAAAGGCGGTTAATCACACGTCACACTAAGCACACCGGGCACAATGCGCGGGCGATACATCCCAACGCATATTTGCCAAGCATTATTACACTCGCGTCGATCTGCCTTGATGATTTTCAGCGGCTGCCGTTTTCTTGATATCGTACACCGATTAACAGATACGTTTTCAAACTTTTGTGTAAACCCCACTTGGAAAAAAAAAAAAAATAAAACCGATTCACCAACGGATAGAACCGTTGATGTTTCTTCCTGGCGAATATTGAAACGTGCAACTTTTGCCTTTTCACCGCGCACACGACACACTGTATTCCTTTTCCTCCTTCCTCTTATTTTGATTTCTTTTTTACGACTTCACTAACGCGCGTAGTTGCTTCTTTCACATCACTGTATCATTATCACCGCCTGGTATCTCGTTAATGATATAACACGTCGGATATATTTCGTTGGTAAAAGCGAGGCACGGTTTCCTCTATCTTTTTTCTCGCGATCGTACACAACTCGTCGTGTCACATAACGTGCGTTGATCGAGCAAATTAATGGTACTATTAGTGCAACTCGATCGCTACGATGCACGCTTGTATATGTACGTCTTAAACGCACTCGCTTCGTTCACTCGGGCCATGTAACGCGGATGGAGCTGGCTTCGCTCCTTCTCACTGCACTACACTACTCAGAGTGACGTCACCGTGGCGGGAGCGTAGTATGGCTCGCCGGCTAGTATCGCTGTTGGCTGCGTGGTGGGGGACACTGCGTAGGGGAACGAAACGAGTCTACCTCGAAAAGCGGCGACTTGCAATCGCGATCGTCGCCCGCCAGCCGGTGAAGTGTACCCGTGGTGGGGGAAACTTTTCGTACATCCCCGTAGGGGAGAGAGTTGGAGGGACTCGTTCGAATCGAAGCAAGGACAGGTAGGGAGAGAGAACTCGGGTCTCCAGGAGAGAAGGGATAACGGGTCGAACGAGCTAACCCGAACCCCCGAGCCGCGCGTCGTCTCTCACCATCTCTACCTCTCCTCCCGTCTCTTCGCTTCGCCTCTTTTCCCCGTTCTCCTCCGGCGAATCGTCCCGCACTCCGTGTACTCCTCTATCCTCTTTCCTCCTCTCTTCGCTTCTCTTCCTACTCCGTAATCTCTTCGTCTTCTTCCTCCTACCTTGTGCCTCCTCCGCCGACGCCACTCATCCGCCATCTTTGTTCCACGCTCTCTGTCTTTTTCTCTCTTTCCATTCCGCTCTCACCAGGGCCGGTTTAGGGGCAGCCAATTACCCGGGGCATCGGTACTTTCTACCAAGAATAAAGACGGAAAATCGGATTATTACGAAAATAAAAGTACTTAACTCTTGTGACGTGCTCTCTAATCAAGGAAGTAACGATCAAACAAACGCGTCGGTTCGATGCCGTGTACAACCTATTAAAATATTTGCTAGTTCGAACGTGAACGGTCTTTGTATACGAATACCTTGGATACAGAATACGTACGAGTTACGATGTATGAAATTTATGTATACACACTTCTATTTTGTTTGATATCGCGATGCTATTTTATCTACGATAGAAGCAAAGTTTAGACAGGAATCATGGAACAGGACATAGAATTTTATTTCTTTCGAATGCGCTAATTTAACAAATTATAGCGGTCACGCTGCGACGCAATTTTTATAAACAACGGTAATTGCTGTGTAAAACGTATAAACATAGAATAGCGAGAAATATCGTAAACAGATACAATGGACGATATACCAAAACGATATCGGAAAATTTACGAATGTTCTTTGTGCGTTGTATTTCTAATCGTATATATTTAATTTCATCGAATTATCGCTTATTTTTGCTAGTATCGTATTCAAAGTTCAATCGAGATAGGGGAATAACGCGTTTTGAAGCGGTATGAGGCACGGGAGTGCATTGAGCCGGACCTGGCCATGCTCCATCTTGTTTCCGCTAAAATCGCGTCGAAGTCGTAGATTCATGGCGTCGATCTAGTGCTGCGAATTCACGAGACGTATCGTTCGTTTGTCTTTTACGTGTCATACCTTCTTTTAATGGTTCGCAACGGTTCGTTCGTATGACATTAACTCTATTGGCGACAATATCAAACATCCGTTTGCCGGTTAAAGTACGTCATCGAGGCTAGAGAAAGCGATTTCCGTCGCACTCGAATTGCTTCGTCCGAAAACGAAGGCAGTTTCACGACCGTTTTGTAGTTGAGAACGCTTTGAACGAGAAACGCCTATTGCGTGTTCTGTACCGGTGATTTATAGACACCTTCTAACGTACAATACCCATATCATACACATAAAGATGTCCTTTGTATTAAATTGTAAATAGTATTGTAGTACTATAAAATATTACAAGGGCTTTTCACAAATGATATTTCTAAATAAAGCTTTATTAGAGGTTACGTTATAATACCGTGTATTTACTATAATTCTTTTTGTATATAATTTACGTCTTTTGTCTCAACATAAATATATATTTGTGATGAATACAATGAAACAATAAGAGATTCCTGTAAAAATATCAAACATTTTACTTTTTTATATTTCTTTACCTCAAATGAATAGTAATATACTGCGTAGATTAGAGAAATCCTGAAGTTTAAATTTTTTACAAGATAGTAGCTTAATTACTAGAACATTAGTGCAAAAATTAGATAGTGCAAGAACAATTAAAGTGTCAAAATGAATAATGTGAAAAATATCGATAACAACGGATTTGTATATTGGTATACTTGCAATTTGATTTTGCGGCGTATAATTTACCGATCCTCGATTAAGTTATTCTAGTACTATATCTTTGTTTGCGTTATATATATGTACTATCTTTTATTTATCGAAACATATTGTTTTTTTAGTTGCATAAGACGGTATGGGTGATGGTGGCGACAACCTCCAATGAAGCAATCTAATAATTTCCTTGCAGTCGTACACTCAGTGCCATCTGTAGACAGATAAATATTACAAACTTATCACTTACCAACAGTAGGTACGAGCAAAATAATTTCATATCGAACAAACAAATTTGTTTATTCCGTGTACGCACGTCATTGCAATCTTTGGTTATCAATCTTTATTCATCCCTAACATCTAACCTTTCTCGCAGTATGTCAATTTTTAATGTTCATACGAATTAATTTAAGACATATAAGCATTAATTTCTTAATTTCAATCTTAGTCATATATTTGTTCACGTATATTATCACGCATCTAAGTAAAAGAAACATGTCATTGCAAGATTCGGAAATCATAATACATACGGAAGAACCATCTATTTTATCAATCGATGCAAACGAGCGGAAGTTGGCACGCAGACTTCGTATACAACGACGTATACAAGCACGAGATAAGTAAGGATCGTACAACATTTCAATAAAAGTTATATAAAGTCTTATATAGTAAATATATTAATATCATAAAGTTTCTTTCGACGATAGTAGAACAAAGATAATAAATAACAATGAACTCGATCGTATTTTCATATATGTATGTAGATGAGGTCAGAATTGTAAATCAATTGTTACCTCTTATTTGGTTGATTATTAAATAACTGATTAAACGTCAGATAACATATAAAAATGTTAGGCAGCAGTATCAATTGCGATCGGCAATTTAAAACTGGTCGTACGTCGGTTAAACTTAATGGTAAACCGGAACAGTTGTCGGTTTGTATATTTTGATTTAATTTTCTGATGTCTTCAATGTCATTCTGTACATGTAATAAAGGCCGTGAAAACACAGGAAATTTAAGGAACGTCTGACAATAGTTGGGAATAATCTTTGCATAATTGCACGAAATCTTTTCACGCTGTTTACAATGAGAACAGATGACGCAGTCTATTTACATACGCACACATGTATGTACATCTACGGTGATTTGACATCCAAAGACTGATTAAAAACACAGACAATAATATATATAATCAGCTGAAATGTTACATAATTTTATAATTTTCGACATTATCGAAGCATCTAAATTAAAAACACAACGACTAAAATCTAAATTAAAAACTATAGCGATTTTAAATTACCGGAGGATTTTAATTAAAATTATATTTTTCAGCCTCTGCTCTAACAAATATATCAACGCATTAAAATGTATTAAAAAATTTACGCACACAAGGATTAGCAATTTGTAGAAATAGGCGTGAAAAATAATCGATATACGTTTTATCTTTTTCATATACGTTTCGAACAGATCGATACATTGAAAAACTGCTTATATAGTTAAATCTTCCATTAATTTTCGAAATATCGAACAACACGCATTTTTCATTCGCAATTCCTATAGCAGAGATAGAAAAAGTATACCTATCTCGTAGATACCGCTTCCGAGAGTTGAGAGAATTAACGCTATTCCGATGTTAGACAGATAAAAGATCAAGACGAAGAAATCGAGGAAATAACTCCTATCGAGAAGCAAATACTCGACAGTATAGAAGCCTTGGAAAAATTAGCTGCAGAAGGCGATGAAGTGGTATGTACGCGCGATTCGAATCGCAAATAATAATTATCTTTCAAAAAAAAAAAAAAAAAAAAAATACACTCGAAGCTCTGTGGAGTCAACAAGTAACCAATTAGGACGATAAATCATAATTGCACGAGTATAAGAATCGCGAGTTAACGAACGATGTTTTATCACGTGATGTAGGTTACAGGCATCAGAGTGGCGAACGACGCGAAGGAATTGCAAAGGCGAAGAGAGATGCGAGAGAAGAGAGAAAGATTATTGGAGGTACTCGAAGAGGAAGATAAAAAATGTACGGAGAAATATCGCGAGATTACAAAGAAATGGCCTGATATACTCGCGTCGAAACATCCGCTGGATATTCACGAAGAGTTGGAGAGTCAAAATGCCAAGTGTCTCGAAATCTTAGAGAAGAAGGATGCGTTGATCGCGGAATTGAAACAAGAACTTGACAACGCCGATTTACAGTACGCCGAGGATGTGAAGAAGCAGAACGAGGAGATTGATTTGCTTATCGAAAGGATGGAAAACCAGGTGAGCGATACTCGTCTCGAAGCCTTTTGTTTTCTACATTTCCAACCGATACATGCGAAATGTTTTCTTTAGATACGAATAATGAGCAAAGCTTATCGCCGAGAGGTAGAACTGATCGAAAGTGTGATCGAAATGGAGCGCAAAATACTTTTGGAATCTTCTTTGGAAAAGTGGAACGTATTATTTAAGAAGCTCAAAGACGATACATTCAACGCGAGGAAGAAAAGGAAGGAAATAATGCGCGAGTATGAAGAGGAAATGCAGAAAGCGATGATAGAGCATCAGGAAGAGTTTAGGAAACAGAAGATTATGTTCGAGTTGGAGATACAGAATCTTCAACAGGAAATACAGAATATGAAAGCCTTCTGTATGATGAATACCGAGAAATTGGATTATAATTACGCTGTATTGAAACGGCGAGACGAAGAGAATACTATCGTGAAGAATCAACAGAAAAGAAAAATTAACAAGTGTGTGCCAACGTTAAATTACTCGTCCTGATAGTTTCCATCGAGCGAATCGAACAAATATACTTACGTTTCAGGCTTCAGGACGTTATTAACAATTTAAAAAAGACTTACACAGCGCTGGAAGAGTCGACGAGGGCGGAAATTCAAAAGATCACGAATCAAATACTAAAGTCGCACAGAGCTATACTGGACTTGGAAGAAAAGTCGAACTATCTCACAGTCATCAACGATAAAAAGTACATGCAAATTTGGGACATGAATATCGAAACTGCGAACGAATTAGTCGATAAGGTAGGATAACAATGTGTAATTAACGAGAATTGTCTCGTTCGGTGACTGTGTATTTCAGATTTTAACGGCGGATAGAATTGTACACGAACAATTGTTAATAATGGAGTGGCAGCCACCGGAGGTAAAGTTGTTGAAAAAAGAAGAATTACCCTCGTATTGTGGAGCGATGTGTGCCTTGAAAGCAGGTAAAATTTACTTATTTATTAATTTGTTTAAAAAATGTTTGTCAGACGAGCCGTAAATTTTGTTGATCTTCGTTCAAGAACAAGAGGAAGCCAAAAAACGAAAAACAATATCTAAATCATATAAACCAGCGACTATTTTAGAAGAAATCAATTTAGAACGACGCTTATTAAATCATATTCTTAAACTTATTTCCGAGCACTGTGATTACCTTATTGAAGATACCTTGAAGAATTTACTTTCCGATTACGCGGAAGAGGATAAGCTATTGATTCGATTGGACAAAGCATTTGAGGTGATGTTTTCTATATAAATAGTAGCACTACCGTTGCTGTTATAAGTTAGGAGGTATAAACATAATTGGATTTTTAGGCTCTAAAAATTACAGCCGAAGAAGAACTTCAATTTTTATTGAATTTTTTCTTACCGTACGCACATTGCCCCACGTGTGCAATTAAAACTGTAAGCACATCGAGTGTTTGTGGACAGTCTGCAGAAATTACAAAAAGTTCTTCGTCTCTGTACGTGACATATCGTTGATCTTAAAAGGAAAGTCATAAAATTGACGTTAACTGTAATAAAATATGTCGATAATAAACATTTTAGAACCACTATTTCTGATGTTTGTGGCAGCGATACACTTAATACGCAAGAAGCTAAATTAGTGGCAGCTATGGAAGAAGTACTCTGTTGTGAAAAACTACACGATGATAGTCACGAAAGTGACATTGTCACGAGTAGAAGCGTTCCTTCGACCGAAACACCGCCTATTAATACAGAAGTTGTATCGACTTGTGTATCCGAAGGCATTGTTGAAGTTACTGACAGTACGTAACTGAAATTTATCTATTTACATTTTTTCTCATTATTACCAATTTATCAATATAACTACTCAACCTTTTTCCTTCTGTTATTTATTAATCTTGCATCAGATTGTCGTTATTTCTATTTGTTGGAAAAATCGCATCAAAATTCAACGATATTTGTTCGATAAAAGCAAATTATAGGTTATTATGTTACTACAATTGCTTATATTAGTTTTTACTTTTGTAGCAGATGGCGAACCAAAACGATTATTAACGTGCGATAAAGGCCATTTGTTGACAATTGAAACTGAATTTGTCTCAAGTGCGTTAAAAGAATTTGTGGAAAGATACGAGTTCGTTAAGAAGGAGGTATCACCTGATAAAAAAGTAATTAAAGAGAAAGTCACGATATCACGTAATATAACGGACGACGATATAACTGATTTTTGGGAACGATATAGGAATATTTTTCCGAAAGATAAAGAAAGGCTATGGGATAATCTATTAATCGGTCTTAAAAAGTATTATGAAGTGCTAAAGGAAAGACATCGATTAAATGCTGAGACGCAATCGTTACGAAAACAGAATGCAGAAATGCGTCGTTTATTAAGCAAGTATACCACACAGGTAATGCTAAAATAATATAAATGAAATATTTTCTTGTTAACTTATGTTTACATTACGTATATCTGAATTTCAGCCTGAAACTACAATAACGGATTGAAAAAAAGACGGAATTTCGACAGCAAAATTTTTATGTTGTAGGATTAATAAAAAATTATTAATTATTATTACTTACAACATTATATATTTGTCCATTAATTTTTAAATTGACATATATACACTCATACATTACAGCAATACCTTCTTGCACTATTTCATCTAATATCAAAAAAAATGTCAATCGTTCAAACATATCTTAATTTTTTAATGCAACGTCGGCATTTTGTACAATTTGTTTTTAAAACTTTTCTTAATTATTAAATACGTCTAACAAAAATTTACATCTGATTTCCAATCAAATTAATTGTGTTTCAATTATATGTATATTTATATTATATCCCGAAGAAATAGTGCAAAGAGAGAGGTTTATATCTTAACGCGGCAGAGCCTCGAATGTTCATGAATTACAAAATTACACATAACATTGTGTATGTACTTATTCATACATGTGAATGTCACTTAATGTTTGAAATTTAAGTATCAAATTAATTCCATCGCTTAAAGAAACATAATTCTACGATTATTCTTCTTGGAAATAATAAAATACGTACTTAAATAATTCACATGTGTATTAAAATAGAGATATTCATTTTATTACGTTATTTCCTTATGTCTGATTCGTGAAACCGCCTGGTACAAAATTGTTTGATAGCGATTGAACAAGATTCTTAGGATTTACACCAGGTTTAGGTTTTTTCCAATATGGCAAAAATCTTTTTTTCTTATAAGTGTTAGCTTTTTTTAATTTACCAGTATGCTTTTTCGATGTTATATGCTACAATTAAACATAAATTATATCATCAAAAGATTAGTAATATTTATTTACCTTATTACTGATAACATACCACATTGTATTGCGTCTGAGAATTGAAGATTTTGTTACACATGCTGCATGAAAGCGATACGCCTTTAGACACAGTGTTTTCCTGGACATTTATAGTTGCAGATGTCACTGAATTGCCAACATCTTTGTCAGTCCACTCACCTAAGCATCAATGTGCGATCAACACTATCTATGTATCACAACCGCTGAAGCGGTTATATGTGATAATAAATCAGCTTGAACACTACATTCATGCCATAGAAAAAGCAACCATTAATACAAACATTATTAACAAAAGACCACCATAAGATTTTAATGATGTGTATAGCAAATTTCACCTTTTCAAAATAAAAACACGTGTTTCTAATATATTACGTTATTTTATGTAAACTTCCTCATAAAAATTTTTGATTTTTCATTTGTATTAAATAATTGGTATTACGATTTATACCTGCTATTGAGCATGAACGAAATGTAGTTAATAAGCGGTTTTGTACAAAACCAAACTAATAATTGATTTTATTTCCATTGTGATTTAAAGACTAGATTATTTGAAGTTATTCTCTTATGGAAGAAAGTTAAGGATAGGAATAAAAGAGAACTGTAAGAAATAACAAAATGCATTTGCACATTATATATTACTGAAAGGGATACAGTGAAACTGAAAAGGAGCCAAATTATTTTGTAAACAATGTTAATTTTATTAACTATAATATGTAACTAATCAACTCGTTATCAAGTTATTATTTTATGGCAGTATACTCAAATCAGTAATAAACAATAAATATACAATTTCAATTTGGTAGAAATAAATAACAAACGATACATAATAAATAAATAACTGATAAATAAATATCAAATTATGATGCATATATTATAACGAACATGAAATTATCACCAAGCATTTCGATATCGATTGGTAAATTAAAGCTTTCAAGCAGAGTTAGGTCTCTATTAGCTCATAAAAACAAGTGGAAAGCAAAAGTAAGCAACAGTGTTAAGCATGCAAATGTAAATAACAGTAAAGAATAAATTAGTACAGCAACATTCTTTTCTATTACTTTATCCATACACAAAGTGCGACTACATTTAAGCCCATATGGTAGCGGCTTTCGTACCATATAACGCGTATTACCTCTCATAGCTTTCTTTTTGTGCCGGCTGCCTATAGAAAATACAATTTATTTAGTACATTAAAAACATACAAATGTATGAAATAAATCTTACTTTGTAATATACCATTTAAATGTGTTTGAAGTTGTTGTATTGAGTTTAGACACACATTACACACATTGCATTTCAATCCATTTGTTTCCTCGTCTTTTGTAAATGCTACTTTGGTTTCTTCGAGAGATGCCATTATATTTTTGGATCTAATCTGTAAAATAAGCGTATGTCTCTATCTGATCTGACGTTTTGTTTTATATATGTTTTAGAATTCATGAATGATTCTTTTTATCGCATGTGTGTTACCTCATACTTCAACTTTTTATTTCTGTATTTAATTGTTTTATAGTATAATTTGTTGCTTTACTTGCACAAACCTGTTTAGCATGACGTGCTCCTTGTAAATGTGTATCTAATACCGTTTGACTGGTAAATGAAAGGTCACAATCATCACATCGAACAGGAGGTTTCTTTGTGGGTAAATTTCCCATTATATTATCTACTACTGCTTTGGTTACAGGATCATTCAGGCCAGGATTTATTACGTTTTCTGACGATACAGCCATTTCTGGAACTAAACATTTCATGTAGAAATCAGCAAATTTACCAATAAATTGAAATTAAACTATTCAAATCAAGTTCAAATTTTATTTTACGATAATATAGGAATTAAAAGTTATGGTCACCTGTTATATTGTGCTGAAATTGAAACGGTTATATTTCTTTTTAAGGTTACGGTAGGTGCGTACGAAACATATTAATTTCAAACAAAAGTTATTATTATTAATATTATTGGATATTATCAAAAGAACTAATATTATAACATATACATATATATAAATTATTGAATTATATATTATATAAAGCGTACCTATCTGTTGAGCTTTATATATCGGAATCAGATACACCAATGTTTAGTTTGTGTATTAAACTTTATATTTTCTTAATGAATTTCGAAAAATACTTAGGGAGCAGCAATGTTTATAAAGTTTATAAATGAGTTACCTCTTTAACACCTTTGATACAAATTCTCGAGTTGGTTGCCTGCTTTTTTTAGGAACATTATATTCGGGTAGTAGCAGTTCCTCTATTAGTGGTTCAATATTACATTTGATAGGCCCCAAGAGTTCCTAGAATGTCGTCACTCAAGGCGCGTTTAGCAATTGTATCACGAACTAAAATACTACGCACAATTAATTTAATATAATACGTAAATATTTGAAACGAGATACGCGTATTTACGACGTTGTTTCATTAAATTGAATTAACGTAACAATAAGAAACAGTATCTTAAATTACTACTTCGTAACATTCGAATACTTGATAAACAATTATTTCTTTCTTATTGAATTTTAGTTATATATATAATATAAACAACTTTTACTTTTAAATACGTTATATTTATATCGTATTATCTATATATTTGTTCAGTCTGTTGTTAGTCAGATTTGAAATTCTTGAACGAAGTATTTTATCTCTCGGCGAGATAGGTATAAATTTTCGATTCAATAGAAACGAGATAAAAGATTGGAATATCTGCATAAATATTTTACGTTCATATGATATTTTTTTGGCTTAATACCCACTGAGTTAACGCGCAATGGTTGAACCGTTGAAAGGGATTAAAGTTCTTTATATGGAGAAAGTTTGTCCATGAAATATGCGTAAAATCAAACAGGTGAATAAAGCTTTGCGAAAGATCGATCCAATCAGAGGTTTTGGAAGTGCGATGTTGTTCGTGGTAGAGCGTAATATCGGCGGTTTAAGAAGGGCAGCCAATTAGAAAAGTTGACGAATATCGTCGGTCGGTACTTAGGTGCGTGTGTTTGTACGAGTGTATATAGGTGACGGTCGCGAAATATAGTAGCAGCCATCTTATATTTTGTGTCGGAGAAAAACAATTTGGCCGTAGAAATGTTTCGTGATTGTCCGTGAAGCCGCTCGAGAACGGGAGGCGTGCGCTCGATGAGGCGTGACGTTTTTCGACCCTAGCCCGGACCACTACATTAGCAAAGGTTCGTAAAATGCTGCTTTCTTCCTCGGCTATGGCAAAAGCGACCCCCACTTGCGAAGCGCTTACGAAGAATCCGGTTTCGCAGTCAAAATATTCCGCCGTTTCTTCCGTCGCTTTTTTAAAAATAGAGTTGCCCGTGTTGCTCACTGCTGGGTTACGTTCTGTTGACGACGGCATCGTGTCGTCTTTGAGTGGTTCGCGTAAAAGTTATGCAATCAGCTGATCATCCAGCTACCTTCTGTCACTTGTCAAAGATAAATGTCAAAGCAATTGGTCTAACCTGACACGCGTATATAAGAGTCGGACATGCATGATACCGGAATTAAGAGTGTATCTACATCGTTGAAAATTTGTCCGCCATAACGAGTGTCATAAATGGCGATTTATAGAGGTTCCCTGTCATGCAGGTGGATTGGTACGCAGGATATGAGCAGCTTGTCAAGCGCAACCTGACTCTGCTCCCCCATCAAGAAGCAGTGCAGCAGCAGGAGCCACAATCACAACAGCTGGCTCAACAGCAACAGACTGATATAATGACGTCCATGTTCGAACAACAAATTAAAAGCGAACCCATGGGGTTTTATTCTGTTGCTTCGAGCCGTTCGGATGGTTCAAATTCTATGGTGAATTTGTCAGATGATCGCGAAGACCTTTCTCAGCAAGAAGGTCATCTACAACCCCAGCCACAGACCACGTTACAAATAAGTCAGCAACAGGGTCAACAACAAAGTCAACAACAGAGTCAACAGCAAACGCAACAGGGTCAACAACACCAGAGTCAGACCGTGCAGCAAGAAGTTCCAAACCGTCAGTCTACTGGACAACAAACTGTCAAAGAAGGTTCACGGTCAAAGCCACAGCCATGTAAGGTATGTGGCAAGGTGCTATCTTCTGCTTCGTCGTACTATGTACATATGAAGCTTCATTCAGGCAACAAACCATATCATTGTACGGTATGCGAAGCAAGTTTCTGTCGGAAACCATATTTGGAAGTGCACATGAGGACGCACACAGGAGAAAGACCTTTCCAATGTGAGCTGTGCTTGAAAAGGTTTACTCAAAAGAGCAGTCTTAATACTCATAAACGGGTACATACAGGAGAAAGACCATACGCCTGCGACATTTGTCAGAAACGTTTTGCAGTGAAAAGCTACGTGACAGCACACCGTTGGAGTCACGTTGCTGAAAAGCCGTTGGTGTGCGACAGATGTTCTCTCACATTCACGTCCAAGAGTCAATTTGCAATACACATTCGTACCCATACCGCAAGTACCACGTACGAGTGTAACATATGTGGACGTACCTTTGTACGCGATAGTTATCTCATACGACACCAAAATCGAGTACATCGTGATATGAATCAAAGCAGTACGAATCACAATCCATCTACGCCCCAGAGTACCGGTGGTGGCACTCCAGGTACAGATTTCGAGAGTCCGGTTTGCGATTTACGCTACAGCGAAGGACCTTCCTCGTTGGACGGCTTAGCAGGTTCGAAAGGAGGGATCGCGGCTGAGATCGCGAGTTTAGCCAAGCAAAATAATCTTCAACTTCCTCTACCGTTGCTACATCCGCAGACTACCAACTAGTGTTTAGACGACAGCGTGTCCGAGTCCCTACCGCAACATCAACAGTCACCGCAGCAAGTAGTATGTCCCACCTCGGCGTCCTCGCCGTTCACACTTAATTCACCAGTGTCTCACGAGCACACCACACCGCAGAGTGTCTACCAAACGACAGGCTCCCCCAGTTCGCTGGACAGCCTCAACTCCCAACTTTATCCGCAAATATCGTCATCCCCCATAGATTCATCGGAGTCGCATCATCAATCGCAGCAACTGCATCGCGGCATTCCTTCGCCAGGGCTTCACCCTGCTCTATATTTCTACGCTCAGTACTCGAATACTACAAGCAGCTCTCCCATCTCGTACCCCGAATATATTCTACGCAACAATGAGTAAGTCAGTTTATGCCAGCAATCACGATTTTTACCACGAGCGAACGGAGTGACGATTCGTCCGAAACACGGACTCTTTGATCGCGTCTCGTTTAATGGTGCTGCTTGAACAAAGTGCCTAAGAAGCATCCGCTTTCTGGATCACGACGGATGCTTACTCACAATCGTCGATTAATCGTTGATATTAAACAATTTTTACGCACCGACTAATTTTTATTTCGATCTTTTAACAATGGAGTGGATCAATTCTAAATTGATTACGGTTCTGCACGTGTCTATCTCATTTACATACTTTTCGGTCCATTTAATGGATTATCTAAACGCGTACGCCGATGAGCGTATTTTAACGAGAATGAAATAGCACCGTTCAAAGAGACGTGCAACACACGAGCGATGAATCTATCCGTTTCCACGATCGTTCGATTTTCCTTGTTTTGACCAACCTGTCGTGGTATATCGATGTTAGCATAAACTAACGCGCGCGCGCGTACGTTTCTACGCGAGTTTTCCAAGTTTCCGCACTTCTTGATTTACCTGTTTTCCAATCACATCTGCGAGTACATATACATATATATATATCTATGTGTGTATATATATTATGCGCGAACCATTACACATACACATATTTATATTATATTTTTAAAGGAGTTTAGTCACTTGGATCTGTGATATAGATAGTAATTATTAACTACAACGTTTAAACTATTGGTTTACTATTTTGATGATATCAAAATGAGGAAATATAAAAAAAAAGAAAGCAATGTCACGGAGCGATGTAGCTATCAGAATTTAAAGGACATTGGTCTCTACCGAAGGTGTTTGGTAGACACCCTACTATTACTTTTACAAACAAACAAATATAAAAAACAGGAACATTACCGTTACTACTACTACTACTACTACTACTACTACTACTACTACTACTACTACTACTACTACTACTATTACTACTACTACTAATACTACTACCACTACTACTACTACTACTACTACTGCTACTACTGCTACTGCTACTACTGCTACTACTACTACTGCTGCTACTACTACTACTACTACTACTACTACTGCTACTACTACTACTATTATTACTGTTGCTACTACTACTACTATTACCACCACGACTACTACTACTGCTATCATCACCACCATAGCTACTACTACTACTACTACTACTACCATTGCTATTACTACTACTACTACACTATTGGTACTACTACTCCTACTAATACTATCATCCTCCCTCCACTACCATTTTACCACTGACATTTCCCCAACTATATATTACTCTCGCTATTATTACTACTACTGCTACCACTAACGCTACCACCACCGCTACCGCCATTACCACCACCACTGTTATTATTATTATTATTAGAAACACGCAAACGTTACTTCGTTTTAGCAACACGCATACCGCGTGTGTCGATAGGACCTATAATCCCAGTCGTCATGGTTTCTCTTTAGCCTTAAACCGTAGCTATTTTATTATTTTATTCTACTTTTTTTGTCCTTCTCTTTACTCGTCCTCCTACTCTGCTTTTTCTTCGTCTTCGTCTTCGTCTTCCTCCTCCTCCTCTTCATCCTTTTCTTTTCTATCCTTCTCTATAACATTTCATTTTAATCGTATTCCATCGAACTAATTTTTCCACGTGCCCGATCTTTGTGCGTGTCTAAACGAATTAGAAACGTGTCTGAAGGTGTCGGTACTCTTTTTATCACGTAGGACTATTGTACAGCTTATGAATCAGTTCCATAGGTGTACTTACTTTTCACATATCGAAGTGTATTGTACACACAAGATACATATTGTACATACGTATACATATACATATAGATGTATTATAAAACGATGAGCGGATGTGCAGATCGTACTAAGTACTAGGAATGTAATAGCAGGGCTGTTGATTTTTCTTTTTGACTACTGTTAGGTATTAGTTTTTAGAGATTATGATTATTATTACTATTATTACTACTACCACTACTATCATTGAATATTATTAACGTTCTGATTATTACGATTATTATCGATCTTTTCAACGTTAACGCCACAAAGCTTAGATACAGCAAACGGGAGAACCATGACAGTCGTGAGTCAAAAGAAAAGAAAGAAAAGGAAACGAACAAAAGACGCGAGAAAGAATTTTCGTTCCGTTTGAAAAATTTCGCGCACGGTCCAGTACGCTGTGTATGTTTGTTTTAACGATATACGAAAATAGATAATGGCTTGTGCGCGCACGCGTGCACGCGCCAAGCGATTTTCAATCGACGGCGGCAGAAAAAAAGAGAAGATAGTATACACGCGAGTTTTCGAAGTCGATCAAAGCGAATCAAAGTGTAAAAATTGGTCGAGCGGGGTAGAAAGGGAAAGAAAGTCGCGAAGTAAAAAAGAAACGAACGGAACGGTAAAGCAGGAACGGGGCAAAACGCAGATGTAATTTAAAAAGTGACAAAAAAAAGAAACAAAGAGAGAAAGAGAGAGAGAGAGAGAGAGAGAGAGCGAGAAAAGTATATTCGCGTTAGCTTGTTTCGAACCCCTTTATATATCGTAGGGTCTGTCTCGACGATCCTTTCTGTCTTCACGCTGAAAACAAGAGAAAGAACAATTCTCTGCGCGCGTATGCCTGAGGCTTTTGATTTAAAACGAGACGCGAAGTCACCGGGCAAGACTGATTTTTAACTCGCAACGCATGCGAAGAAACATAAGAAAGAACAAAAAAAAAAAAAGTCCAAAAAAAAAAAAAAACAAAAACAAAAGCAAAGATAAGGGAAAAAGAGAGGAAAAGGAACGGTCTTTTTTTTTCGCCTTGCGTTTTTTTTCTTTCCGTTGGTTTTTAGTTAAACGCGAATGTCGCGCGTAATATTTGTATACGTATATATTTGTATTCATGCGAGAAAGGCGATAGGACAAAGCGTTTTGTTCGAGATACTTATGTGCAATGAGAACGAGAGAGAGAGAGAAAAAGCGATGATCTTCATGTTGGCTAGTCATTGTACAGCTCTATGAGATACTAATCGTACTACTAAAGCTGTGATTAATAAAGCCTCCGTGCATATGTTCGCGCAGCTCCTAATTAGTATAGTGATAACGTATTTTGTAGGTTGTTACGATTGTAAGGTACACAGTAGATAGCTCGTAGGTATATCTAGTAAAAAAAAAAAAAGAAGTTGTAGTTCCGAATTGATCGGTCGATTTTTCATTCCGATCTCTATTTTTCTTTCTCTTCTTCTTTCCTTATTTCCACTCCTATCTCTTCTATATTTCTCATTTATTTCTCCGTCTCGATCTTTTCTATTCTTTCTTCCTTCCACTTTTCTCTCCCTTCGTCCTTTATTTCTACTTACACCTTCTCCTTTCAGCGTTCCCCTTCTTATCTTTTTTTCCATTAAACGTGCCTTTCCGGTGCTGGACAAGCTGACGTATCATCACGCGAAAATAAAAGGAAAAGTTCGAAGGAAACGACAGAAGAGTTGTTCTGTTATTTGAAATAGCGTCGACAGTTTGTCTTTTTCTTTTTTTGCCCCCCCCCCCTATCCATGGATTTTATCTCGGATTTTTATCTATCTTGTCCGCATTGTATCGCTGCATCGTTCGTTTTCGCGAAGCGTACCGTGTAAAGGATTTTGCGAGAATAGATTTTACGTGTGTCGTTTATAGTCGTTTTCACGTAGCATTTTGGTTTTTATAGAAGGGTGTAATTATTCTTACGAAGTTTCGTTTGTTGTTTAGGTTTAAGATATTGAGTTTATTTGCATGAAATTTTTGTAGGGTGATGAATTGGAGATTAATTTAATTGGTGATTGATTTATTTAGTGGCGGTATTACGTGCAATAATAATTAAAAACGATATAAAAAAATATCGGTAATCTCGCAAGATTTTACGAAAGTATTCGTCTATTGACGAACCGTGCCAGAGGAACGATGTCGGGCAATTTTTATTCTGACACGTTGCGTGCGAATCTTTTTAAAAAGTATAAGTGGACGTGATGATGGAAAATTTGTAGGACTGGCCTTTTTTTTGTTTCGATCATCGATGCACCTTTAAATTTCTTGTTTGTACTTTTATAGCATGAGAGTTCGTTAAAGGAAGCGATGCCAGGTTGAAATTTAAAATCAGAGAATTTCCTGTTAAACGTTAAATCATAACAATGAGCGATTATGTTCGTAAATGGTTAAACGCGATGCAGAAAATTGACGTTCCTGATTTTGGAAAGCGACGAACGAGCAACAGTCGCTCGATCGACGATGTCGATTTAGTTTTCAACGGTAGTAAATGCGAACCTGACGAACCCGTCTTTTGTTTTTTATTTGTATCGATGAAAAACGACGAGAACTGTTTCACATAACGCGCTCTAGTAACACGGTTGGTAGGTACGTCAGGAATGTTGTCCAGCATCGAAACGCGCAAACCTCGTATCTTCCGGATCAGTTTAACGATCTCAATAATTTCGACCGCCATTCCGCGGACGTAAGTTAGTACGTAACACGAGAATTCTTATTTTCGTTCGTAACGTGTATATCAAAGATCCGTGTATTTTTCATAAGAAGAAGGGAGGAAGATAGGTCCTTTCTTTGAAAGAGCACGCGTCGGACCAATGTATAAGAAAATTTTAAAAAGTTAACCAAAAAAGTGAAAAAAAAAGCAATGTAACGAGAAGAATATCGATGGGAAAGAGCGTGACAAAGAAGAGAGAAAAAAAAAAAGGAAAGGGCAGAGGATAAATGGCAGAGAAACAAAGGAACGCGTACGGGACGATGGGCGATGGATGAATTAATTAAGAAACATCGCGCGCCTGCTATCGTCGTACATCACATAGAAACACGCTGCATCCTTTTTCTTTTCTTCTTTCTGCTTTCTTGTTACCTTCTTTCTTGCTAGTTTTCTTCGTCTTATTCGTTAGGACGCGAGAAACACGCGATCGGAATGTTAATTTCGCGTATAGCTGAGAGTAGAAAGGAAGGGAAAGACCGAAGGCGATTGGTCTCGCGGATGTATTCCTCGCAAAAATTGTCGTCCTGGTCGAGCTTTTGTACATACATACACAATGTGTATACACGTTATATGTAATTGACCTGTAAAGGAATCAAAATGAGGGGGGGGGGGGGGGGAATTAAAGAAAAGAGACGAGTAGACAGATATCGTATGGTATATCGTAGAAGTGCCACCCACCTAGAGAAGTTCTAGAGAAGTCGCGTAGTTAAGCGATCGCACGTAGCTATTTTCCAATCGAATCTGTCGAGGTCGTCACCGGTTTACGATTTTCTTCGTTGTACGCAGAACCAGGATTCTTCAAAAACCCCTCTCGTATAGTACGCGAACCTGTCTTCTTTCGTTTAACGAGAGTCTTCTCTTTTAGCATCGATCTCTCTCTCCTCCCTTTTTCGTTATTTCTGTCTTTCTCGTTCGTTGAAACGAATTTTTAACGTTTAAAGTATTACTCTTTTATCCACGACCTGTGTATATAGTCTTAAACTTCTCGTCGTTCTTCTTCTATTGTTCTACCGCGAGTGAACGCGAGAGGCGGAGTGTCCGAGTTGTTAAAAATTTCGTTGTTAAAACACGTTTCTCCGGTGTCACGGAGCTTGAATCGTTGTCGCTCGCGTTTTTTCTTTTGTTGTTCTTCTTCTTCGTTTTTGTGTTCCTGTATCTTCCCTTCTCTTTTTTATACGTGTAAAGAGAAAAAGATTCGACGATTGAAAAGTTAGAAAATGTAGCCACGTAGATGTATCCATTTATTCTTCTTCTTTTATACGAAAACGTGGAACAATTTTGTGCTGCGATTCATCGCGTCACTTTTTTTTCGCGGTGATACGCGTTGGAGAACGCATCGACGAAACTCGATCACCGCCATTTGTATACGAGAATTGTTCGAAACGAGATATTAATTGTTGCTCGGAAGGACGATCGAAAGAGAAAGCGACTAAAATGTTATTATGGGCAGTCGTGAAATATGGATGTCTTCAGGAATAGCGATATTCCGTGTAATGTGATTATTGTGTTATCGAACCGCGATATTTTTTACATGACCGTTCTAAAAAGAAAAAGGTGACTATAATTTATATATGCATATATATATATATATATATATATATATATATATACATACATATACATATATCTGTGTGTATATACATATATATATTTATACATATATATATATATATATATATATATGTATGTATGTATGTATGTATTTGTTGAAAATATTTTCATTTGTGTGATTAAAATTGCGTTCTCATTTGATGATTTAAATGTACATACGTTATTACGATAATTATTATTATACTATATTATATTATTATCATTATCATTATCATTATAATTATTATTATTTTGTGCTCGCCTGTGTCAGTATTATGTTTCTCATTCGAAATCTCGACGCATGCGGATTGGTTCGTCTCACTCGTGTCTCTTAAACCGTGTCCAAAGAGACGCTTTTTCACCATCTATTAAATATTAACGACGTTTGCGCAGTTCGATTCTCGATCTGTCTTCTTGCGAAGTAAATCATGCGTTTTCTAACGCTTTCTTGACCATTACTTCCTCAAAGAGAGGTTATTTCAAACGTACAATATATTTGCATATGCGACGCATGAACGTTGACGAGTTAATAAGATTTAAAAGCAAAGATGTATGGGTATTTGAAAGATTCAAGATTTTTTGTAAATTCGACTCAAGTATTTTAGGGAGCCGATCAAAATTTAAAGGGTCAGCTAGTAAATAATTTTATATATATATATATATTTTCTTTTTTTTGACATTAAAACTATTTACGTATTTATTATGTGCTAATTTATTTATCTATTAAGCAATATTATCCGATTCAATCGGATGTATGCTGTACGAGGATCTAATCCGTATCCTAAAATTTTTATCTTATACAATTTTTTAAGTTATGAAAGTCATATTTAATCTCAATTGGTACTTAAAATATACTTTTCCTTTATCTGTTATCTAATTATAGTTACGTCAATGACTATATTTATTTCGAATTAATATATCACGGTGTTGAAAGTTCCTGTATATCGAGCACAATGCTTTGAAAAGGCAGTGTGGTTTATTTTGACCTTACAGTACCAATTGAGGGTTATTACTACCTTAATGATACCTTTACATAACACGTACGTACGACTGGGGTAATGTAGTCTAAAGTATTACAGTATCGTGTTTAACACGCCTTCTGTAACGCTATAAATTATTTGTCAATTGATTTTTCAATTATTACGAAATAAATCTCGAACCAAGTTCTCGAAAACTCCTATCGCTCGATAAGTATTTTCAATTTTATAATTTCTTTATTACGTTAATTTTAAATATTTTATAATTACAAGATCAAAGTGTACTTACGGGATAAGAAATATTCAAAGTT
Organism: Bombus confusus; assembly: GCA_014737475.1. Lineage (NCBI taxonomy): Eukaryota > Metazoa > Arthropoda > Insecta > Hymenoptera > Apidae > Bombus > Bombus confusus. The sequence continues at coordinate 466,389 of JACXIV010000094.1, forward strand.
TTAGTTCGATTTAACATTAAACTTTAATATTCGTTATCTTGCGATACAGAAATACATGTATTCTTATGAAAAGGCAAATTCGAAATTTCTGCTTCATTGGAAAATAAACTTGTATCGCGTTCTAAATAAGAAAAATTAGTCGCACGAGGAAAGATTAGAATTATAATTTTTTACGAGTCGACTGTAATTTTGAGCACTCAAAAATACCCATGATCTAAGAAGAGATATTTAGAATTTTTATTTTTAACGCACGTCCACGGTCCTCGATACGTACTTTCAAATAGCCATACGTTTTCATAAATAACATTCGGTGTTTGTCCTTTTGTACCGAGAATTTGACTGTTCAATGTTTTCATCGTAGAATGGCAAAATTCAATGGCATAAAAGCCAAGCAAAATTTGTCGCAAGACGCAACGTTTATTGTCAAACGACACAGATCGTCAATGATAATTACATTTCTATTCACGAAACACTAAGTAAACGGACAACAATAGACTGTCTTTATGATAAATAGTAAAGAACAAAGGAAACAAAAATAGCAGTATTTGAGAAGGGTTGTTTCTACGCGACATTTCATGGTAATCATAATTGTCGTAGAAAGAGTTACCGAAATATACTCTGTTTTATTTGTTACTAGACGAGCTTTTGCATGCGATTCGAACGAGTTTCGAAAGAAAAATACGTTGATTCAAAGGAAAAATCAATTCAAAGAAAATTTCTTACACAAACGTTCAAATGAGAGCAAATTGCTCCAAATTGTAGTATTTCGATTGGAAAATTAAACGCTGACACTAGAACTACGAAATTCGACGAAGCGATGGGGTTTGAATTTTTTGTTTTTGCTAACAACAAGCAGATGCTCTTTGGCAAGCTTGTAGTTGTATGTATTTGCTTATTTATTTACATAATCTCTTATGTGCATATATATACGTATATGTATAATATACTCAAGTATACATCGAAGATAGCGTAGTTCTAGTGTTGAATCGTTAAAAAGTACAATTTAGTTTTTCATATTATCAAAAAAGAAAGCAACAAATTTGTAAATATAAGGCAGAAATAACATCGCTGACATGTGTCGAATTATCAGTATAAGATTAATAGTAATCGAAAATGTGTACATTGTTTAATGATATTTCTCGTTGATTTCGATGAATTTTCCATACGCGTGTATGAAAAACATTTATAAACATTTTATTTGTAAATAGACACGAACGAATACTCTGTGCGACCTAACGAACTTTATCAGAAATAACGTGTCAGGGATATCGGTCCAAAATGTTCTGTAAGAGAAAATCACCATCGCCGTGAAAATTTCGACCACCGACGTTGATTTACATCGTTTTAATACCGCCATTTATACCGGTAAATTATTTTCACCGAAGAGAAGCGCACGAAACAATTAGAAGACCATTAGCCAAGTTATAGTCGTCGTTCGGTTTCTGATAAATAATACGCGACGTAGCAAACATTTTATGCAAACGATCGAAATCCGAAAATGACAAAGACAGAGTCGCGAGACAGGCAGTGTCTGCAAGGAAATCTTTCATTTTCTATTTGAAACTCCGATCGTCCATCGAAATAATAACGAGGAAAAGATCGAAGCAAGGCGTTCGCGGTTAGATTTGGTCGTTAAGCTGTGTCTCGAACTAACGTAGTGTACAGACACATTTTCGAGTCAGGACGGTTTGCACAAGAAAACAGCCTGCCATACGATCGACTATCGCGTCTTCGGTTCGGTTGTTCGATTTTTCGCATGATCGTACAATTTGTCCATTGTTATTTAACAATGTCGAGTATCGATTTTATTCTACTACCACTACATATCTCTATTCTATCAATTCCTTCACGATCGACGTGAAGGTTTTGCGAAAGATCTCAAAGTACGTTCGATTTGCTTTCTTCTTTTTTTTCTCCTTTTTCCCTTATCCGTTCGTTTCCGTGTTCGTCGTCAAGAAAGATCGGTCAGTGGAGAAAACGAGTGGATTGAGAATTCTTCGTAGGAAATACTCACAAGCAGCGTAGAGATTCGTTAGACCGCACCGTGTTGCACCGGTGATCGGTAGATTTCGCCGAGTCCCGATGAACGTAACTGGTTGCAATAGCTGGAGAATGATAGACGAACCTGCGTTAGATATCGCGATACGACGTTACATAGGCAGCATTGTTCGATAGGTGCAGTTTTCGATCTCCGCGAGTGATTCAGGTGCGAAGCGAAGGTTCGTTTTCGAACAGTGGCTGGTTCGAGTCACCGAAATTTCCCCACAACGCTGCAAATCTCTTGATCGTTCGATTTCACTCGCTTCGATTTGCTTCTGCTATTTTCACGTTTCACATTTTCACTTATTCTACTAGAGATTCTGTTCCACGCTGTGAATCATATATAAAAGCAACGAGCAATAAACCAACTATATTCCTATTTTACTCGCCACGACCAAGTACGTAGTATCGTTATGAAATTTATAAGGAAACGCTCCCATAGACAGTGTACGCGTTGAACACGTTGATGACGACGAAGCGCGACCGAAAGTAACGATTCGAATGGGAATTTTTCGAAACGATCGACAGAGCTCTAGATCGAATTTATAGACGCGGAATGGAAAGTGAGGAAACATCCTGAATTATATATGATTCTGCGATCGACGCAAACCAGATTACGGATTTCGATGCATTTATCGAAGGTGTGAAGGTACTAAGAACGCATAGGACCAGCGTATTAAAAAGAAAAAAAAAAAAAAAATGCAAACGGGAGGGATCGCAGGATCGCGATGTTATTAGGGTAACAATAAAGTAACAAAAGCAACCGTCTGGTTTTATGTTTGTTGATTGGATGTGAACGTACGGCTCGAGGTTCGAAAGAGTTCCTGATCCGAGTTCGAACACTTTTTTCGGTGCTTTATCGTGCAGGCTGATCGGCCCTACATACATATTTGTGATACTCGGTTCCGCGCAGCCCTGGCTCGGACGTTGAATACTCTCGCTCGTCTCCTGGTACGAGCAGCGCGTGATGTAATTAAATCGACTTTCGCGGTGGGTGGAAGGTGGGTGCGGGGGATTAGAGGTGAATTAATCAGCGAAGACCGAAGAAGGGAAAAGAGGGAGGAGGAGTAGCAGTTCGGTTGATAAGGGCCACGTGAATCGGGGGTGCGGGTGGTATACGAATTTAATAAGAGCGAAATCAATCTCGATTTATTATCGAGGCTGGCCGGGCTCTATCTTTTAAAACGGGGGAGAACGATAAAAGGCGGTAAAGGGTGCGAGGTGATAGATGAATACAAAAAGCGGAGAGATGAAAGACGAAAACAATCGAGAATGGGAAGGGAAGGGCGAGGATGAGCCGTGAAAGAACGAGCAAGAGAAAGATTAAAAATGATTAAAAACGATGCTCGCTTCGCTCGACATTGCGCCTGTACCATTTTGCTTCTTTAGCAGAGTACAATGCCATTTATTTTTATAATACGTTTACGTAGTATAGCTCTTATTTTTATAGAGGTTTATCGTGCTACCAGTAAGTCTTATAGAGGCCTGTTAAATAAATATAGTGTAGGATTTTTCATTAGGAGCCGCGGATTCCACGATATAGGATACGTATAAGGTCAGCTGGGATTTCTGATGTAACGACAAATAAGAGAGACACGCACTTCTAGTACTGGCTTTTATTTTCCACCACACGTTTCGTACGCACGTTCTTCGCCGAGTTCCGTGTATCGAACGGAGCGATGCTTGTTCAGCGACGATCCGTAATTCAGCAACAAGCAGCCCGTATTTTGAAGTTACGCGACCGTCGTGATATCTGCGATTGAGAAATCGAATTTTCTCAATTCGTTGCAGTTGTTAGAGAAAGGGGAAAACATAGCAATAAAAGGAGACGAATAATAAGATTGTTTGCACGAGTGAAAACGCGACCGTGTGATCGCCTCGACGATACCTTCGGGGATCTTGAACCGTCATTTTCAAACGTTGACGATCGTTTATCGTGAAGGCGATGCAACGTAGACGAAAGTAACACGCGATACTTCTTCTGCTAATTGCTGTTTCTCATGGAATTAGCCTCGGATGAACGTTCGGGCAAGCCTCTTGACGCGTTTCGTATCGCGATTTTCAACGCGTGCGTTTCCTGGAACGAAAACATAGCAAGATCGTACGTCGATGAACGTTTGAAAGATTATCGAGATACTATCGAGATACGTTATGTTTCGTTCTATTTTAAATATTACGCGAATATAAATCTTTGACTAATCTCCTTTACGTAAAATACGTTCGTACGTTTAAAAATTAAAATTTTGAATAAGGTAGTTCGTAATATTTTAACGATCGGGTAATTCGAAAAAGGCCTTTCCATGTTTTTACGTACGTAGTTATACGAACTTGCCTCGAGAGACTTATCGCGAACAAATAACGTAATCTTCTAATCAAACAGCCATTAAAGCTAGTATAATGTACACACCTTAATGCCATTATGTCGTATGAATAATTAAAACGAAGTTATAGAGTCAAGCAGTGTCGTGGACACGCGATGCCGCGCGAGAGACGTTGAAAAGAAACGAACGTCTCGGTTGTGCAGTGCTGCGGACGATTTTCTGAACCGATATTTTTGTAAACGAAGTCTTGGTACAACTTGTCGCGTGTTGCGTCCTGTTTCAGAGACCTCCGTTTTAACGTCTTCCCCAGTCGTCGAAAGTATTCCACTGATTTCTGTTCGAATTGCGACATTTAATAGATAAAAACGGATTCGAAGTCATTCGACTTTTCGCAAACGCGTAAAAGGTATACAGAACATACGTACGCGCGTACACACACGTACACACAATTTAATTAACACCGGTATGGTCTACGATAAAGCCGAAGGTGCTAAAACGAACAGGTGCAAAGAGAAGCGAAAAGACGAATGAATAAAAATAAAAAAAAAAGAAAAGAAAATAGGAAAGAGAAGAACAAAGGAAACGACGGAGGAAATGAAAAAAGGGGATGGGAGGGGGGAGGAGAGATCGTTAGGCCATAAGTATAGGAGATAGTAAGATTTTTTATTTCTAATATTTTTCCGCGAGTCGAGTCTTGAACGGTGCCTAAAAAGCTTTGATTAAACGGCGAACGAGAAATAAAAAGCAAGTTCTGAATTGCGTGTCGACGAACATTTTTTAAGAACACGGAGAAAAAGGGAAAAAACAGGGATTGTATATCGGGTTCTTGCGGTACGTTGTTTCGCGTTATCCTCGGCGAAGAATAAGGGAAAGCAAGATCGCGCGATTCGAAGTGGGCAAGAGGGAATTTAAAGAAAGGAAGGGAGAAAACAGGAAATTAGTAACGGGGAAAAATAAAGGTGGATGATCGATTCATCGGAGGAACAAAAGATTCTGATACGACACGACGATAAAGATAAGATATACATATATACATACCGTCGATGCGTAGAAAGTACCATGTCATATATATATATACATATATATATATATATATATATATATACATCTACATATTATATATAACAAGAATACGCGCGTGTGTATGTATGTACGTGTATGAATGAATTTGCATATTTGAAAAATGTGCGTGCGTATGCTTGTATGCGTGAAACGTTAAACAAGGGGATTATCATAGTGTTCCGTTTAAGGAAAGCACGCAGGCTGTGGCGAAAATTGTGCTGCAACCGGTTGTAGGATTATTTTTCTGTGAAAAAGTAGGTCGACCGTCGTGGAACAAGTTTTGTTCGATACGAAGTCTGGTTTTCAGGGAAATTAACTTTCAATATCGTAAAATACACGCGTAGTCGTTTAACGTTCTAGGAAAATGAAACTACAGACGGAAATCAAAAATAATACTATTTTCTTCGAAACTGTAAACGACGCTGTTAATCGTTATTCCACAGTCGTATGAGATGTAGATGATATTCTATGAGGTAGGATTCCTGCACTTCGCGTGGTATTTTAATCGGCTGTAACGATGATTCAATGTTTCAAGCGTATGTCGAAAAATCGTGCTCGTTATACGATTTTGAATCGAACAGGAAGCGAGAACACATTGAACGCATTGAAGATTCGTTACACGAGAAAAAAAGAAATAGATTCCAGCCCTGTCGCTTATTTTTACATAGAAAGAGTGATCCGGCTTCTAACGACAGCACTGCTTTTGGCGCATCCTGTTTAATCGAGGAGAATAATTTAAAGCTACAGATCTAATATAAAGGACAATGAACAAGTATATAGATAGGTTACGCCGATACATGTATGTACCTATAAGACATAAGACGAGAGTACGCACTTTTGTAACAGTAGTTTTGCGAAACGAAAACGAAAAAAAAACGATAAATGATAGCGAATGATATATATATATATATATATATATATATCTCACATATGTTAGATATATATATATATATACATATAAATATAAAGAAGAAAAAAGAATTGACGCTTGATACACCATAGTTTTCACCGACATATCCTGGTTGAACACATCCCCTTTACGTACATACTGCATATTAGTTCTTAATTATGATATCACCATACGATTACTACACGAGAGTATAGAGTATTTTACGAGTAAAACTGACGATAATATTATTATTATTAGTAATTATAACAGATCAATATTGTTTATTGCGATTCTTGATTGTTATCGTACAATTACGATTACGATGATCGAGAATATAGGTACGTATAATAAATGTAACGATGGTACAACTAAGGCAAGTATGTACTGTACATAGCTGTCACTTATCCTCTGCCCCACCATACAACTATAAGAAGATATATAAATACATGTATATATAAAAATATATACACGTACTTATATATGTATATATATATATATAATATAAATATATGAAGCCATTATATTGCAGAACATTAATCTCATTGTTATACTAATAATTATTTTGAAATACTATTGTCCTTATTATTATTATTATTATTATTATTATTATTATTTTATCATAAACCATTGTAATTATTATTAATATTATTATTATCATCGCTACTTTATATGATTACCACGATAAGAATATGTTAAAACCGGGTGTAATTTTAATTAGCGTACGATATTATTATTGGCGAAAGTAAATCCTCACTCTTAGCTAAGACAGATAGAAAACTTTATATTCTTACTTTCTTCACGGATTGGTTTCTACCTCACTTTTATTGCTATTATTGAACAGCCGCTAAACGCGCGAAAAGCAAGGAAACGAAGAACGATGGAACAAAATATAAAAAATAGACGTCCTCCGCATACTTTTCTTTTTCTCTATCTTTCGTTTATTTAGTAGCGAAGCAATTGCGCTGGTAAAACAATTTCAAATCGGATCAAAGTGCAATTACTTACTATTGACGTTGTTATTAATTATTTGTTGAAACTGCAGCGACCTCAGCCTGTGATAGTTAAAAGGGATATTATTTAAATTAAGTATCCGCTGTATTACACGAAACCTAGAGCATTAATCGGCTACGCATAGTCTCGAAGGATCGAACTATACCTATACGTGTCGTGATTTAACTTTTGTTTGGTTAGGCCCTTGTGCCTAGAACCGAGCTCATTACGATACAATATTATAAATTATTTGTAATTCAAGAGAATGAAAAAAAAAGTAACAAAGAGATGGCTTGATACAATGTTGCGTAGAATTTAAGTATTATCGTCTGTATTAGACAGACTTTTGTAAATCTTAATTTTGTAATGAGCTTCACGCTGCGTAGTGCAATATGTATTGTTATGCGTTCTAACACGAAATTTTCACATTTAATTTGCTACGAAGGATAACGTAATTCACGAATCTGTTGCGTTTTTTCGATGAAAGTTTGAACAAAGAATTACTCAAGAATCGACTTTTTCTCGATTCGTACTTGTTATGTAATACGCCGTAATGTTTGTAATTTTATCTAATTTTACTTATAACTGCATGTGATAAGAGAGAAAAGTGTAGTTACAGAGCACGTAAAAGTAAAAATGCAACAAGTGTCACTGAGTGCTTTAAACAAATACACGTAACAAACGCTGTGCGCTTGTGATTATTTTTTTTTTCGTTTTCTTTTTTTTTTTTTTTGTTTAAGATAAAGAGAAAACTAATCCAATTGTTTCTTCTTTTCTTATGTATGTTGGTGACATGTGAAAAGGCTCGAAACGAACGAGTACGTTTCCATACGGTATGTTCCTTTATTAGGTGAAACACGCAAGAATCACTTATAATTAGCTGTAATATAATCGCCTGTAGGGCTTCGTAATATTTTTTCAATATATATATATATACACTATATTAACTGTATTGTGATGTTAACTTAAGCCATGCACAGAGACGTAGGAGAGATTTCTCGAGGTCGTTGTAGTAAATCCTCTTGCTGGGGTGAGGAATCACTTTCTCAGTTTTTTAGCTTATTTGACAAGCGCCGATAAACAAGCGTATGTCGATTATTCTCGATGAATAAAAAATGAAAACCAGAATGTACTCGCATAATTATCTTTGAATGGTAAAATGGCGATGATTGGGAACTGTACATTGTGATCAGCAGGCAGACTACAATGTAGTTTGTTCGTGATTGAATGAACAAACGGAAACACTTGTGTAATAAAGTAGATATCCATAAAAAAATATCATTTGTATTTTTTATTCGCTTTAGTTCTATTACACTTTTACTCCATTTCAACGTCAACGACAGCATCCTCTACGATAACCTGTTCCGATGTCACGGGAGTTTGTATCGTAGGTAAAGGATCGGGAGAGCAGGTGTAAGTATTACTGCTCAAGTGTTCTTTAAAATATTCACCACCTTTTTCCTCGTATTCCTTCTTACTCACTAAAAATTCAGGAAGGTTTCCATTTAAGCCAAAGTCCCTGGCGCCGTACCATGCATCCAGGCTGGTATTCTTTGCAATATTTATTCGAAAACTCGATCCAAATGGTCGTATTTCACGAAGTTCACGATTCAATCTCTCAAGTAAGCCAGGAAATCTTGTCGGTCCACCCGTGAGAAATATATTTCCAACAAGTCGCGACTGTTCTTTGGGCGGATAAAGTTTTAAAACGAAATCGATTGTCTCTGCAATGCCAGCTTCCATTGAACCAATCATAGATGGTTGAAATAATATTTCCGGAGCTCTCAAGCGTTCTACCCCTACGTGTAACTGATGAGTTTCTCCAGGTATCATAGGAACGTTAGATCCAGCACCATCGAATTCTGGATCGTGATGTCGTAGTACATCTTCCAATTCCATAAGCTTTTCTTGTTCTACCTCCGAATCTGAATCTCCACCTTCCTGTGAAAAAACAAATTAGAAACATAGTACGATTTCAACGTTATAAATTTCAGTGCGAAATGAAAATAAATTAAAATTTATACAAACCCTATTTATAACTTTATAAACATCCCAATCTTCGTCTCTCATACCAAAATCATCATCACGTTTTTCTTTCCTTGCTAATTGGCTTATTATACGCATTCTTTCCTGCGCAGCAGCTGTTCTACGTTTCGCCATATCTTGTCTACGTTGTCTTTTTGCCAGTCGTCTTTCTAATATTTCTTGCCTATAGTGTAAAGAGAAATATATTTTAACATCGTTATAAAAACAACGAAGAAATCATTGGTTACCTTTTCTTTCGAACACCAGCGATCCATTCGTCAAAATCTTGTTGATCTTTAGGTTGCAAACTCGATTTTATTTTTGGTTTCTGTTCTTCCATCGCGATATTCTCCTCTTGCGAGTTAGCTGCTACTATCTTTTGTCTGGTTCTTTCTACTTTTGCTTGCAGATTGTTAATCATTTTTATCAGATCTGCCTCATTTGCGAGAGAATAAGTTTTTAACGCTTGATCAAATTCATCCGTTTCACCTTCTTCTAATAAATCTTGAATGGCTAATAATTGATTTAGTTGTTCTTCATCTTCTGCTAACTACAAATAACCATTATGTTTCAATCGTTCGTATCTAAATAAATGTATGGTTAGATTTATAGAAAATTACTAACTCTCTCTTCTCTTTTCCTGGCATTAATTTCCATTAATCTTCTAGCTAATTCGCGTTTCCTTTCTTTCTGCTGCTCGACTGTTAGACCAGGGGTACTTGCAGGAGCAACATAGGGTAATTGAACCCTTAATACATTCGCATCGTAATAATCTGGATCCGCCCATTTAGAAATTTCATCTTGATAACTTAAAGCTATCATCGAATGTTCATGTATTAATTCCTATATAGAGAAAATGGAATTATGAATTTTTGGAATCGCCATAACAGATGCAAGCGATAAAGCATCCTTATACCTCTGCTCGACTAGGTGTAATTGCATTTACATGTACTGGATATTTAAGTTGAAGCAATCTATGCATGTAGGACGTAATGTGGTATCCACCAACGTTGATCCTTCTTGAGTTTACAGGATCTGCCTTACCGTCTAATATAGGTATTATGTGCGTAGTGTGATATCCAATACTGATTATTAAACCATCCGGTGGACAATTATTATGCTGATAAGAAAATAAGCAATCCACTGCATATGCTATCGCAGGTACATTGTAACATTCAAATAAAAGTTCTGCCATCACTAAAACAAATATGGCCGTTACCTTCGACATAAATCTTAAAGTAACCTCAAATTTGTTTGTACGTTTATATACTTACAGTTCCTGGAATAATTAGGATTCAGAAACGCTTCTGTTAAAATAATGGGATGATTTACCGCACCCTCTGTATCTATTCCCATATGAGTAAACGTGTAATCAAATATTTGTTCCTGTGCTTCAAAATGCGTTACCACGTTTCGATCAAACTGTGTTTTTAATTGAAATCGAACAGCTTCGATATTAGCTATGTCATTTCCAACCTGAGGTTCACCATCCTTTTTACCACGTTCTTTGCGTGGCTTTGCAATAAGATTTTTAAATACTAGTTGGGGTTCTTTTTCCGTAGCCCAACCAACTCTACAATTGTACGATCCTATAAGAAATTATTCGCAATTTTTTATTCCATTCATTTTATATGATATCTGTACTTGTAATTATATATTTATTTGATACAATCAAATAATGTGTTTAACTTACCATTATCAATTACAAGCGGAGTTGCTTCGGATTTTACTCTATCTGGATAAAGATGAATAATATCAGGTACAGCTTTTATGTCTTTTAGTTCAAGAACTTCCATGATATAATTATGATATTTATTTCTTCTTTTTTAATAGATCATAAAGAATACTTGCATGCGTCGGTGTTTGGGGACATGATGTAAACAACATAACCAATCAAGGAACTGCAATATCGACGAAGTTGAAATTTCAGCTACGAGATGGCATGTCAATGCAAATGCGTTGCATCACCGACGTTTTAATCAATGATTGCATCACGCGCAATCAGTTCAAGCATTTCGATGAAAAAGCATATATTTCAGCTTTAATCTGTACGTTACTCACTATTATTAATTGTGTTTTTATTAATTTTTCTACGTTGCGTGATATTTTGATTACTAATCTTACTGTTCAAATAAAACTTTTCGGCCTTATTTTTATAGTTTTTGCAAGTATTTCGATATCACGCTCCATCGAAAGTTTACTTGTTAACAATCGCAACTAACGTAATATCTCGTCGTAAAGGCATTATAAAACAGTCCCTGTTTCCTTTGTTCGTAATATTTATCTAAACGTTCTTATCATTTTCGCGCTTTTGTATTTGTAATAAATCACGAACGAATAACGAATCACGAGACGACGTGATATGTTTGACTTTACAGCGCGAATCTAAATTGTCCTGCTTTCGCGGACAGTGGATCGTTTAAAAAACGATCGTTTGACGAAAGAAGAAAGCGAAATGGTATTTTTATTCAAATCGCTGAAGGTTCGCGATCTTCTCTTCGCGTTTCACAATCGCAAGTACGTTTCACTCGCACGTACGAGTGCTAACGTTTCGACGTGAGATTTTTTCATCGTAAAAGCCCGCGTATCGAGTCGTTTGCGCAAAGAACGATCGATACTCCTACCTTATCAGCGGAACGTGCAAAGATGATCTGTAAAAGGTCGCGAGAAGTCCTCTTGCTGTGTGTCGGTGAAACGTTTAAAGATCTGTAAAAGTGTCGTGAAAGAGAAATCGCGAGGAAATTAAAGAAACGTGGATCGTGTTGACAAAGAGTATAGATGGAGCGAGAATATCGGGCGCCAGGCGTATTCAAAGTATCCGGAAGAGAAGGTGTGCGCAGAAGTAACGATATTAACATTCACGGACCCTTTCGAAGCGTTGCGCAATTATAACTTCACAAACGCGCGTGAAATCGTACGAGCTGTTCCCGATTGATAAAATAACACGGTCGTTCTTCGTTTATCGCTTCGCTCGTTCGCGAACGCAACGAACGAATAGCGTTGCAATTTGAAACGAAACGAAGCGAACGTTATTTATCGATATTTACTCTGGTTGTGACATTGGTCATTCTCGAGTCGTTGACCCTCTCTATTCTTCGAGTCTACGCGCATCTCTCGCTTTCCCCTTAAGATCAGATAGATTTGCATCGTCAATGTTAGATCAACATCTATCAAGATCCGTACTCGCAGCAACCCTCGGCGATCTATTGGATCTAAATTTAGCACCGTGAACGCCCAACGTGGGATATTTCAAATTCTCTGTTTCAGTGGCTTTCAACTCTACCATCGAGGAAAGTTACGGAGGAAGAATTGCCGGAGCACGGAATGTTATGGCAGAGATTAGTACCAAGCTCGGATGTTATTAACTTTCTATCGAATTGAATCGATCGACAACAACGTACGAAAAGCAAGTACGCGTGGTTACGAGCGTAACTGGAAGAAACGAAACCTACGCGAACACTTGCATCGCCTGCTACCTAATTGCTGCAACGCGTGCTCCAATCTGCACACGTTACGTGTATTTTCATAGCACGCGCACTCTGCAAATCGTCATCGAACCTTCCGCAAGCGCGTAACAAATCCACGATCTACGCGCAACGAAACGAATCCTATTTGCCGGCAAGTAAACGCGTTACTTCCGCGCCACGGGCATTTCCTTGCTGCAGTTGCCGTCGCGATAAGGCAGCCTCCTCCGATCAATTTCTCCCTTTGTTCCGCCAGTAAATTATCTCGAGCCAGAAGCAACGCTGCGATTGAATCGCTGCGTTGATCGACGATAAGCTGCGACCACATCGCCTATTCGCGTCCCCGGACAGAGAGGAGTAGGGTGGGATTGCGCGTTACCCGGAAGTGGCAGGGATATTGGTGTCGGTGATACGCGTCCGTAGCCGATGGAGAAACAAGAAGAAACGCGGGAAACTGAAAGCGAAACGGGCGCAGCGAAGGTTTAGGCGGTGAGACAGTATCGGCAGTGCCGTCGAAGAAAAGCGGCGATAGCAGAGCGAGCAAGCGAGAAAGAAGTTTCGGCGAAAGGGGGGTGGGGGTTGTGAAATGCAAGCAAGGATGCAGAGGTGGTGTGGCAGGCGAATCAGGACCAGTTTCAGGTCTGCGCTCACGTCATACCCACGTTGCTACGTGCTGTCGACGGATCGGAAGAGAAGGAAGAAGAAGAAGAAGAAGAAGAAGAAGAAGAAGACGACGAGGAGGAGAAACGGAGGAGTAGCGTGTTTCGGGCCATTGTGCTTTAATTAAGGGCTTCGACGCGGAGGAAGAAGAGAGAAAATAAAAAAATTAAAAAAGGACCATGTTTCTTCGAGTGTTTTTCGTTTTGTTGGTCAGTGTAGTGACCTTGAGCAGAGCACAGTTTCGGTGCCCCGAGCCGAAGGGTTTCTTCTCGGATCTGGAACAGTGCGATCTCTATTACGCTTGCATAGACGGCAAGGCAGAGGAGAAGCTGTGCAAGGACGGTCTCGTCTTCAGAGACGACAACCCTAAGAAGGAACTCTGTGATATTCCGGCTAACGTGCCTTGCGGAGATAGGACTCTCCTACGTAAGTTACACTTTCTTTAATCGTTTGTATCGACGAACCGGACACGGTTAGCTCGATGGTATTTAAACGTTCTACGTCTACGTATCGGGAAACGTACGACGATACAAACTATCGGTGACGGACGTGGCTTAAATCGAAGGTGGAGTAAAAACGACGCAGACGAAAGGAGGTGTTAGTTCTGTTTCGTGTATTAGATTGTCCGGAAAGTTTCTTTCCTTTTATGAGGAAACACCGGATGCACGACATTTTTTCTTTTATGTTATTTTATCGAATTACGTATGATCGTAATAATAGAAACGCAACAAAATGGATCGCACGTGATTCGGTAAAATTCCTTATAAAACGAAAGAAACTTTCCGGACAACCTAATAGAAAGATGTTCGATCCTAGTTATATTATGCTTGTTATTCGACATTAACGTTCTGACTTCTGTTTCGATCAGAGAGATGTAAATTTAAACGTTTGAGCATCGAGATATCACAATGAGAGAGAAGTACAAAGAACTCTCTTATTTTTAATCTCGAACGATGAACTACGTAGTTTTTGGGGTTTTTACGCATAAACGATCTTCCTTATTTCGAAGAATGTTCGCGTAAAAACCCTGGAAACGTCCTTTGAACGATTTGCCACGGACATCGCAACGAAATAAGAATCAATTTAAAAGTAGCATCACGATTGTTAGCTAAATCTGACCAATGAGCGAACGAATCGATCGGCGAGCTGCGATCGCGTAAAGATCGCACGATACCGAGAACTTCGAGAAGCGAATTTGTGAGAAACCAAAGGTGAAAGTTACATGTCCGATTGCGCGCACGAGAATATTCCGGTCACACTATCTTCTATTTTCATGAAATTCCGAACAGGAACGCGATTGGAATTTTCGATGGGGCAGAAATTTGTATCGATGTCCCATATCGAACATCCAACCGCCCGATCTAAAAATGGCATTCAGGTTTTTTCCGATGACGCAGCTCGGTTTCGAATGCGCGAATTCGAACGCGCGCTAAAACAACGACGCGGCGATTAGAATGCGTTGCGAAGTTGCGAAAGACGCGATAAATTAGGACGAACCGGTTTCTCCGTGAATCCTTGGCGAAATTCGTTTTCGGACGTGCTTTTAATCCTCCTTGGCCTTTGTCTTTGTTTCTTTCCCCCGCAAGCGTTCTTTTACCGCTCCAATCGAAATCTTGACTCGTATGCTAATCTTTCCAATTCCCGTGGATCGAGTGGAATCCCAGTGAAAGGAGATCTTTTTCTCGCTTCGCGTATAACGTCGTATTAATCAATATTATTTGCATATTGTATATAAGTAACGGTATTAAAACTTTAATCTAGCCTTTCACTTTAGCCTAATAAATCTCAATTAACTCTGGATGCTTAATTATTCAGAGGAACCACAGCCGAGCAAAGGATGTCCACGAGCTAATGGCTACTTCAAACACGAGGATCCAACCGCTTGCGATCGTTTCGTGAATTGTATCGATGGCGTGGCGCAAATAATGCCCTGTCCGCCTGGTCTGATCTACGAAGACAAAATGTCCAGCTGTGTCTGGCCAGCAGATGCGAGCAGATTGTGCGAGAACGTGAAGAGAGACGTTCTCGACGATGGATTCGTTTGTCCCGATGGCGATGTGCCTGGACCACTCGGTAGGATTCTACCTCATCCTACCTATCCTCATCCGGAGGACTGCGCCAAGTTCTACATTTGCAAAAATGGCGTGGTGCCACAGAAAGGACAATGCGAGCCTGGTACCGTTTACAGCGAGGACAGCTTCAAGTGCATGGATCCGGAGAGCGTGCCTGGATGGTAAGATTTCGTCTGATCTTAACGAGAAACTTTGACCGGACGTTACTTCGTTTGATAGAGTGTGTCGAAAGATGGCGAAAGTAAGAAACTATAGCGACGAGTAAGACGACGGTGAAAAGAAATTTGAAAATTAATACGGTAGCGTAGGTAGTTTATCGCGTTTATCAGACAGGTGACATAATTGTGCATTTTAGACGCAACGAAATTCTTATCTCTGTTGTCTCTTCTTGTTACAGCGAAGACTACTACAAAAACAAGAACTGAATAAAGACAAGGTGCCAGTTACTCAGCGACACGTCTGTAACGCTTAATTTTTTACACTTAGGAACAATAAACCCGTGATACACTTACGTAAATGAGTAGCCTTTGCATACACCTCCCACGATAATTATACCTTTCTCCTTATGTAAACGGATATTACGCTCGGGAAATTTAGAGTGCCGACAACTTTGTTACGGCTTGTTCTAATAGAAAGATCAATAACCGCGAGTTAATAACTGTAAGAAGGAATTCGCGATATAAGCGAAAGAAGTAAACGTTGCACGCGCGTTATTTTGCATTTGGTTGATTGGCAAAAGGGAGCGAATTGGTCGCGATATTTTTGTTCAATTGTTGTAAATAATCTCACTCGGGTAATACTTTTATTTAGAAATTTGCCTACTCTCGTGTCATAAAGAGTAAGAAATTATGAAATTACCAAATATTAAAAGTCTTCCACCGAGTTTCTCTAGGCGTTGATTATATAGAAAGGAGCATCGAATAACGAACAATCGCGGCTCTTGCTTTAAATCGCTGAAGATCGATCCTGTTTGAATACAATGAGCGACGTGTAATGGTTCCTCAGGCTGGCAGACAATTTCACTTAATTCATCCGATTGCAACCTTTCTCTTTACGTAATTTACGATGTGCTCGATGAAACGCACTTCTCGCGACCCCGTCGGGCGATTTACATTTCTGCCGAGCCTATCTCGCTACTGAAAATTTGTGAAAGTTCGTGTTTCGTATCCGACATTTTGGAAAATCCTTTCGAAATATCTTTCACGTTACCGATCTACAGCGACTAGGAAAAGTATCGTGACACGTCGTTGTATTTGTTATAGCATTTACGTACGAATTAATCAGTACATACGACTACAAGAATCCGATACCAGAAAAAATGGAATGCAGGACTCGTTAAAAAATTGTTTCGTCGAAAAATAAATCGCATAATATGGTAGAAAATTATTTTGCACGAACGTTTTATCAAACGTTCGGTCGTTCGTAGTTTCTATTCTGCATTTGCCTCTCTTTTTCTTAGATATTCGATTTTTTATAGTCCGCTATTTGCCAGATAGAGGATCGAAAGAACTCAATTAGCCATCGATCAGAGGCATGACCGTGACGTATTCGTTTCGTTGATCCGACTGGTTCACCGACAATGCAGATCATGAGTAGCGAGATCGCGATCGGTATTCGTCGGCTTTCACTGTCCATGCCGGGAGATCTGGTTCTCCCTTCAGGAGCCATTGCTCCAAGTAGCGATGACTGTTGCGTAAGGCCAGTTAAAGCCTCGGGGTCTAACCGTACTTTGTACATACATCCAGGAAATGTGTTTGTACGATCATACGTGTATATCGCATACTCCTCTCGTTTTTAACCTCGATGGCGCTAATGCGATTCAACGTTGTACAAACGAACGGTTGACGAGCGTAGTATGTATATACATTGGAAGATCGAGCGAATCTCATCACGAAATACGCGTTGCAGGCAGGCAGTTAAGTAGTTAAAAAGTAGTTAGATGGAAAGGATTTCTAACTGTACGATTCTACTTTGGACGTGAATTTAATTTAACGCGTAGTAGAAGAGATTAATATAACGCGTCGACTACTTGGCTGTGGTCGTTTCTCTTTAGGAATTCTTTTCAAAAATACGTATAAATTATCTGTAAAATTAGCTACAGAGTTTATTACGCTTCCACATAGTTTTCCGAAGACAGATGTCAGTGATATTAGCAAATAACTTTTAGGTAACTAAAATATTATCTTATGTAAAATTACGTTTTTCTATATTTCTGTATTATTATTTTCTGCCATAGAAAAAAACGACGAAACGTTCTTAACATATATATATACTTCTTTCCAAGATTATTTTTAATTATCGTTAATTAATTTAATTAACGCCAATAGTACCGTCTCTTTGCAACTGTCGCAAGACGTTACAAGAATCACGACAGTTGCAAGGGGTACAGTTTGACATCACTTCTGTAACAAGTTCAGAATCGCGTGAAATTTATATATATTTTTTACATACGCAATGTATAAAAATCGTCGTTTTATTAACTTTTCGACTACTCGAAAACGATTATCTTCGACTATTCTCGACTATATCTCGACTATATCATTCCGTGTAATTGTTTCATTCATAACCGTAACAATGATTATCTAAATAATTACGAACGTAGTAATTGTCTAATGTAATTACAGCTCACGTGTATAACACGTGCATGTATACTTATGTACATAAATTTGCATCGTCGTAAACACGAAAGTCGATGGAAATGTTAACAAGGAGGAAACGCTTAACTACGTTATAAAACATCGGTTAAGTACCTATTTTCCATGCAATCAAGATGCTAGGCCGACGTTTTTTGTTTTCCAAAATGTCAGTCCAGTAACGCGAAACCCGGTTCTTCTTCTGCGTTGCGCAATCGTTTCTACAAATTATTTTCTCCGTTGCATTTAGAAGATTAACGTAATACGCAATTGGCGGTTATTCTTACATACGCTCAGCGTCGACGAAAAAATTGGAAAAAGTTCTGCGCACGACGAAGAATAGATATTAACACGCTAACTGTCACGATGGTCACCGTCGATTCACGTCGCTAAATTGTCTAGGACGATTAAAATAAGATCAATTTCACGGACTAAAAGATGTTCGACAGCGTGAATGATTTGGTTAACGATGTCAGAGAAATAGCGTGGAAATACTAATGCGTAATATTTTGCGAAATTTAAATCTTACGATATGTTTCAATCTATCGCGGCTGCCAGGACAAAATATAGAAAATTCGCATGGCACATGGCAGTGAACGCGTTACAGAAAATCTGACGAAAGTGCAACCTCTTTGGGACCGCGTTTTCTCACGTTTCTCGCTTCACTTCTTGCAAATTCCCGTGGATTTTCGGATGAGACGCTCGATCGGCCGCTTGTCCGCTCGGCTACGCTCGGCTCGGTTCACCGAAGTCGTACGATCGCTCGAAGAAATCGACGCGGAGAACGATCGGCCGGGTGGGGTAACGAGAGAGCAAGTGTACCAAGCAAGTGAAGGGAGAAGCTTCTGTTCCGAGGTCGATAACTAAGTGTCAGTAGTCAGAGTCGACCCGAGTGGAGGATCAGACCGAGCGACCACTATGACGATCGAGCACCGGAGGAGCGTGACCTTTTTGGCCGTGGTGACTTTTCTCGCCTCCGGTAAGTTTTTCTTTTTCACCATCGTTGGTCAAATCGAACACCTCTGCCACGATTCCTCACGGCGAAGTCTCCTCCTCCTCCTCGTCCTCCTTCTCCTTCTCGACCTGCGGATCATCGGCGGCCAACGATGCGTCCGGAGAATCGCATCGACCGTTCTCCGGGTTGCATCCCAGCAGGCGTATTCTCGTCTGGTCTCGGTCGTTCCCCGAGTTACGACATTCGTGTCATACAATTTCAATAGCTTTCACCGTTGTCTCGGCGACCGCCTCCTCTCGCCATATGGTTACGTCGACGTGACCTATGATATAATGGCGGAGTCTGTCTAGCGGGTTTGCACGCCTTCCTCTCTATTATTCCGAAACGTATTCGCCATATCGTCGACCACGATCTAACCCGCGCTGCATTATTCATGCACGCGCCATTCGGATGGCACGTCGCCTCTTTCTTCATCGCGTTCTTCCGTATTCCTCCGTGTCTTTTCTGTCGACGTGCTTTCCTCTTTGTCCTTCTTCCATATCACAGACACGACGAACGTATTACGTAGCCGGTATATTTGCTTTACAAAGAGTTTGTCGATTCTACCGGAGAACCGCGCTTTGGTAATTTACGATCGTAGATGGTACTGTTCTTACAGATCGTTCCGTGGATCGGATCGAATATCGCTGATATTTAAGACTTGGATGTTCGTTAGGATCTCAGCGGATTGGCATCGCTCACCGTGCCTTTTTTTCGCCATCTTATCGATGATCGATGTTACTTTCTATTTCTCTCGATAACGAATAACTCGTACTCGCGTGATTAATATCGCTAAAACATGCGGGTTTCTCCTTCTACCTCGAGCTGGTTTGTTCCTTGCCTTCAGCCTTCTCATTCTTAGCCCGTTCCCTTTCTATCGCCAACGTCGTCGGTTACTAGAAAACTTTTTGCCAGCAATTAGCCTCGACTACCAGCAGTTTGCGGTTTTCTCGCCGTGTTCTTCCTGATCGTTTCTCCGTACAAAGAAGCGCCGACTTTCCATTCGGCGATGAACGAATATTTTCGTTTCGCGACACGCTTTGTTACTCGACCAGCAGCTAGCCTTTTTCTTTGCCGTTGCGTTTTGTCGTATTTCTTTTTTTTCGCTTGATCGTCTATTCGAGATTCACCGTCTGTAACCTTGACTCGCTTTCTCTATCGTTTCGCTCGTTCAGAATGATCATCTTAGTAGTAGTAAATGGTCCTTATACGTTCTTTCAAGGTAACGCGTGCATTTCTTTTCCCTATCCTCTTCCTATTTTTAATATCTGAGTTTAGGCACGCGCAATTTTTTTTCACACAAGACGAGAACAAGCGGAGCTTGCAAGAAAGCTATAAAGAAGTTCCAATTCGTAAGATTCCCACTAAATTTCGAATTGCAAATGACGACGGTTTAACAACCACCGAATCAAGAGAACATAAAACAATACGATCGTTTCCCGGTGTTTTACGACCTGTCTCGTCTTTTTCATTATTAGCTATTAAAGCTGCCTTCTGAAATTCTTTCTTATCTCGTAAATTTCTATCTTTTTAGATTTTCTAAATGTCGCCTTTCGTCATACGCTCATAATAGAACGCACATTGGTGTTTCTTTTCGGAGAAAACCTTTGACTTTTCCTTTTATCGATTTACTTCGCTCGTCTTTCCGAATATGATAATAATTTTTTCCATCGATGAATAACATTTTTTTGATTTCGATCGATTACAGTCGAAGCAGCTACCCTGTTGGGTGCGCCACCCTGTCCCGACCCTCATGGCGTCCACGCGTACGCTCACCCCGAGGACTGCAACTCGTTCTTCCTCTGTACGAACGGCACCCTGACCGTCGAGTACTGCGAGAACGGATTACTTTTCGACGGCCATGGCGCCGTACACAACCACTGCAACTATCACTGGGCCGTCCACTGCGGGGATCGCAAGGCTGACCGTAAGTATCGCGTTACGTTCTCAACAATTGCGACGATGTCGTAACGACACGCATATACGAGCTACGCGTGAAGGTTTTGTCTTTCTAACTGGATTTATTAACACCTCGTTTATAACACGTCGTTAAGTTGTAGCGTTAACTCTGCTGCGATCCTTGAATTTTCGTATCACAGCCTTGCCCCGATATCTCTAGCCTCCTGGCGTATCAAAGCAGTACTAATTAAAAAGTAACGTAAAATTGAAGCAAGGAATCACGACGTATCTAACGACGATTCTTTCGTATTTCGATCAAGCTTGAAACGCTTCGAGTGTTAAAAAGACACAGCGTGTCGAAATTGTCGCGTTACGTCGAAGAATGCGAAAAAATGAAATTTGAAGGTTCAAAAGTGGACAGACAACGCAAATACACGAGAATACAGCGAAGTATGTAAGGTGCAACATCCGTTGCGATATCTCGCGGATGAAGGAATTTCAGTTCGGGTCTTATCTTTTAAATTGCATTCCTGAAAATACGAATTCGCACGAACGTATCCGCTCTTTGCTTATCGAAAGACGAAGAATAAGAGATCAGATGAAAATCTCCGGACTAGATAACACATTTGCTGTCCCTCGGATTTCGATCGTGTTGCTGACAGTGTATTGCGCACTGTTCCGACGTTTTCTTAATATCCCAGTCTGCTTCGAGGCAGGCCTGAAACGCTGGAACAACGCATTGTCGAGAAACGCGATCGAAGCCCGAAGAATCGCAGAGACGTCGTTCAATAAACATCGTAAAAGTTCGAAATCTAAAAATCTCTGGCTTTTCAGTTGCTCCGCTCAGCAGCCCCGGCTGCGAATATCAATTCGGTCTCTATCCTGCCAGCGACCTGTGCAGCACCACTTACATCAAATGCGTCCACGGACATCCCGAGGAAGAGCACTGCGACGCGGGATTAGTATACAACGAGAAGAGTCACACTTGCGTCTGGCCCGATCAACTGTTGCCCTACTGCAACCCGGAGGAAATAGTCGGCTTCAAGTGTCCGCACAAAGTACCCTCGCACAGCGCTGCTGCCAAGTTCTGGCCCTACCCGAGGTAGGCTGCTCCTATGAAACCATTGTTCTCGCAGTCACTTCAACGATATATTATTTATAAACGCTTCAGAAATTTATTCGATGGGTATACGATTGACATACGTGGGCGTTCGATGAGTACGAACAATGGCTGGATTATAAATGCACGGCACACGATGTGCATCTATGCGAGTCTGATCATCGAAGTTCATACGCAGAACGTAGACTCTTTTGTTGGGGTCTATCGTCTGTCGTAGAGATGTTCTCGAGCGCGGCAAAGTTTTCGATTCGCAAGATCGCAAGGTGTCTTCGTCTTTGTAATTCGTTATATATTTTAATAACGGGTCGTGATTAACGGGAGATTAAAATACCGACAAGTAATAAACGTTTGATTTTATATATGGAACGAAAAGATATTGATAAGGACAACGAATAAGCAAAGAGATGTCCTCCGAAAAGCTTTCGGAGGTTTCTTTAAACGACACCATCTAAGGAGAATTTATCGATTAAATAAATTATCTACCGCAGGCTGAGTCGCTCGTTTGAAGGCGAAAAAAGCCGCTGTTCTTAAATAACCAGCGACCGCTGTTTTTGTCCGACGCAGAAATTAAAAACCGGTCTCCCTATGCTTTCGAGAGGATAACTCGAACGAACGCCCGTTGAGAGGTGACACGTGTTTTACGGTTATTCGGCGTTACCGTCGTGTTAAGAAATCCAATTGTCGTCGTTTCTTCTTCTTTTAATGGTACAACGGCGATAAAAGCCGAGGAAGAAAGTCTGTTAAATATTCGTAATCCTACTTACAGAGGATACTTATCTTTGAACGGTTTAATCTAGAATCTCTTATTAAGGAATTTCGTTTCTCAGATTCCCCGTACCTGGCGACTGCGGCAGATTGATCACCTGCGTCGATGGCAATCCACGTTTACTTACGTGCGGCGATGGAAAACTCTTCGATTCCGTGAGTCTGAGCTGTTTGGACCCCGACGAACTGCCTCACTGGTACGTTACGAATTCCGTCGTTTCGTTAACTATCATTTTCATATTTTCGGTGAAAGTGAGAGTGGAAATTATGTAAAATATAATTTACGAAGAATCATAAATAACTCGTGGGTTTGTTTCAGTGCCAATACCGTGTAAATTACACAGGGATGTCAGCATCGCTATTCGAATTCGCAGCAGTCTATCAACCCTTTTGGAATCTCGAAATCTGCAACCTTCGCCGTTTATTCGAAGCAAAGTATTCTCCTTGATTAAAAATAATCTAATTGCCTACCGGAAACGTTACGAAACAGCAAAATTAGCGAAGTTATCACGCAAAGTATTCCTTTATCGGTACAAAGTAGACGATACCGATGGATCTGTACAATTTCACAGATGTATAATAATTATAAAAAGAAAGAATAGATCTATCGATATTTCTAATTACTCTTAGTTAGAGGAATTTCTTTTGAAGGGAACAACAAGCGCAAAACGATAGGGGCAACGACGTGTACACCGGACATTGGAATAAAATGTGGACATGCGTACAAAAAATATACAACGTACACTTTATTTCAACGAGTCTATATCCGTACAATTGTGAACGTTTTAATAGATGCTTACGATTAAGGCGAGAAGGGAGAGGGAGAGGGAGGGTGAGAATGGGTAAAAGAGAATATTTACATTTTCACTGTAAAAATGACAGAGAACAGTGTGGTGAGAGTTGCTTAATAACAATAATCATCAGAGGGTGTACAATCAAGACGTGTTCCATACGATTTACCTATATCCTTTTTAACTTAGACGTATGTGCGCAAAATAGTCGCCGACGAAACGACCACAATTAGAGAAACGAAAGAAGAGAATGAGATATAAAGAGGAATATCTAGCACTTCTAATCAGAAGTAGTTACATACTTTCTAACGAAGCGGTGAATATACATAAAGAACTGAGTTCAACAACGCCGCTTGCGACCTCGCGCGATCTGTTCTAAATTCGAGTGCCGCGATGCCGATTACGATATCGGCAAATTCACGTTTCCTGGCTTGCAATCCAGATTTCTGTTCGTTTCGAAACTTTGGAATGAGTTCTCAATCGCGCTTCTCGCGGACGATTGTCGTCCGATCGAGCCTCTTAGACTGCATTCTCACGCGCGTAACGTGTAACGTATGAACATTTTGTAAGGATTCCTGAGTCGCCTGGAACTCGGTTGGAACGCGATTGCGCGTAACTGCAACGTGTACATTCGATTAGAGCTTACGAATATTCGTATGACGTAGAAACGATGGAACGAGCGATTAGCGTCCTGAATTTCAGGATCTGAAATTGTTCTAAACGATGAAAGTGTATCAAAGAAAGCCAACGAGAAGACGAGGGCTCTGAAGATATCGTCGCTAGCTTTGAAGTTGCTTTAAAATAGGATTTAGTACTTCGATAAGAATGAACATCGTGATTCCACGTGCGTCTTTCTTTTCGCGAAGGCGCGTTATTCTACAGGCTACATTTTACGAGCTACGTTTCAAATCGGGAATATTTGCTCACAAACGATCTCTTTTTACAATTCCACCACCCTCGAACATTTAAACTTCCCTTTTTGTCTTGGTATCGTCGACCTGTTTACGAAAGAAGCTACGATCCAACGATCTAGCCCGAAGTAATCAAGTGGTCAATTCCCACAGGCGCGACGTTAAAAACGATCCAGTTTCTTAGACAATAAATAATAGAACGCGTTGTAAATACGAGGCAGATAGAAGACAAGTCGAACGATAAAGCGATTAAACAGTCTTGTCCATTTCAAACTTCGATCGCAGCCGATCCTCTTAGTCTATCGTCTAAAACGTAGATCGCCTAAGTACGCGACGTTGACGAAACAATACTCGAAGTACAGAAAATAATATCGAACCAAACGATACCGATAGCTCAACGATTCTCCATGATTTTTCCTTTCTACGGCATTTTGCCAAAATCGGCCGGTTTTAGACAAAACCAGGAACCGTCGTACGTTACACGTTCCACGCGCATAGACGCAGTCCAAGACCTTGCGATTTATCGAAAAGCGTCGAACAATTTAATTTCTGGGACGAGCTCGAAGTGGAATCGGCAGTGCGCCGGCTGGCAATGGCGGAACACCCGGTGGAAGGTTCTCCTCCTCCGGCTCTTGCTCGTTTCGTCCTTCAGGGAGGTCGCCCTCGAGGTTGGGTGGCGTCGTGGGTACGTCGCAGTCTTCGGTGGGTGGGACCACGCACCTGAGCGACCTTCGATCGAACACCAGCATCGCTGGACATCTCTGTAGCCGTGGATATCCGCCTTGACATTGCCAGTAACGGTTGCAGGATTTGCCCAGCGGAACGTTTCCGTTCGCGTCGTCGTTGCACAGAGCTGTTGGGGATTCGATTACGCGTTATAGGATATGTCGGTCTAAAAGACGAGGTCGTTAGGAAACACCGATAGGTGTTAGTATTTTGATATTTCAGCGTCCAGCAGAGTAATCGAAACTTGGAATCCGTTGGAAAAGCTACGTACTTAGAAACCGAGGATTTCGGAATTTAGCGCGCGAGGATCTCTAATCCGCGTGGTTATGTAATTTTACGTAACATGTACGTACGTCGTTCGAACATCTAATCGATTAAAATTCTGTAGTTTCTATACACACGAGCGTGGTTGCACAGTGGCGACTAGAGACATCAGGGTATCCGACGATACGTAGTAAAAATTCTCTAATTGCAATATTTTATCGTAAATTTGTTGCTTCGTTCGTATGGCGCGCGTTTCGCAACGTAAAATACCTACTGAAGCAAAATATCTTTCAACGATCGAGTGGGTGTCTTAATAGCTACCGTCTGCGACGTAGGATCGATAAGAATGATCCGACATCAAGGATAAAGTAAATCCGTGAATACATATTCCAAGCAGTTTTCGTGGCGGTCGGTAGTTTTACAAGTTCGTCGCGATGAATGAGACCTCTTGTTCGTCAACTTGTCAGGCTGCTCGGTTACCGTCGAGACGAGACGACGCGTGGGGCAGACGAAGGTGCGACGAGAGCTCGCTTCGAATGCTAATTAACGACTCGCCTTTTTTTCCCGGCGGAGGCCACTGACATCGAGCGTAGACTACACGAGGCGAAGAGAGAAAAACAAGCACGGCCGCCGCATACCCACACGCGCGTGCACTCTTACATGGTCGCTTTCGAAAGTGAGAATGATCGCGAACGTCGCCTCTGGCAAAATGTTACGCGTTTTGCGAAAGAGGGAACGGACGTCAAAGAAGCAAAGACAGAGGGGAAGACGTGGCGTTTCGCGAACGAGTAATTTACCGGAGATTTTTCCACCTGCAGTGAAAACCTTCGATCTACTCACGATGTTTCTGACATCCTTCGACGTTCTCCGGCCAATCGCAGGATCTGGCCCTCTCGTTGTACAAAAGTCCACCGATGCAGAGCTGTTCCGTGGCCGTGCCATTCCAGCAGGTCCAGTAACGAGTGCAAGATGTCTCGTGGCCGAAAATACCGTAGAGCCAGTCGCAGTGATCAGCCGGGATCGGTGGATTCGCCTGACGTTTCCCGTCGCAGTAGTTCGCCCTCCAGGGGTAATCGCAACCCTCGGTTACGCCACGGTGCTTTCCAGCGAACACGAGGCCGTTTGGACAGTCGAATAATTCTGGACGACCGTTGACGCACTCCCAGTAGCGATCACAGTATTCTATGTCGCCGACGACTCTGGATTTCGTTTGGCAAGGGTCTTCTTGCTGTTGCTTCTGACCACGCGATACTGTAACGCGCAAAAATATCGATAGAACGTGTTCTAGAAATAAAATGTTTTAGAAATAATTGATCGTAGACAAGAAGGAATAAATCTCGAAAGAAGGACGAAGAATGGGAAGGATAGTTTAGAAAATCAGGAAAATTAGCATTCGATAAAAATAGGAACTACGACGATCTAAAAGCGTAATGGTAAATTTGTAATTTGCTAGTCAGATTTTCATCCGTCGAGATAAATCTTCGAACAAAGTACCCTTTTGTTCTTTCGGAACCTATCATTCCCATTCACGAGTCGTTCGTACGTGCGCGACTTGCAGGTAGAAATCTGTAATTCGAAGAGGATGACAACTGTTAGCTGCTAATGAATACCAATTACGAAACGTTTGGCGGCGGATCGCTCAGCCTCGATCCATTATCGGCTGTTAACATTGTCGAAGACAGTCGCTGCGTGCTTTTCCAAACGAGCAGGAAATTACGTGTAATTTCCATTGGGAAGGCCGTACGTCTCGCAACTGAAATATCCAGCTGCACGACAACATCTTTTCGCGATCTCTTCTTTCGATCGAGGAACACGTTCCCGCCGACCGTGAGGCATAGTAACACGATTTCTCGGCCGATCCGATCGAACGTTTGTGACTCATCGTTCGTTGGCACATCGATCCCGCAGAACCAGTCACGACCCTAGTTTTTGTCTTGAAATAAACATTTCCAAAAAGAAAGGAGTACGACCGTGTAAACCGTGAGAAATTTGACGTTCGAACTGGACTGGAATTCGTAATTAGAGTCAAGAGGGAAAGGAGATTTTGTTCGGAAGGTGTTATACAATTTTGAAACAGAAGCTACGTTTAACGAACTACGATCTTATTGTCTCGTACTTTTCTTTCATACAACTTTCCTGTTACTCTTTGAAAAACTCTCTCTTCTACTATCTCTAATGGCTTGAGATAGCTTTCATCAGATACGTTCTCTGGTTATCACGATACACTCCAAGTGTCATTTTCAGTCGGCAGAATAAATCAGAATGCTTTTTATTCGACGAAGAATTAAACAAATCGAAATCTCGATTTTTCTTATTATGCAATTAAAATTATCTCTTGCTGGCAATTCACGATAGTTAAGCTTCGACATCCCGAAGCTCTTCTCATACTTGTTTCAATAAAGATACGACATCGTAACATAGCTGGCAACCGCTGATTATTCTGCCATTACGCCGCGGCAGTCGTTTTTCAATCGCTGGCATCGCAATGCGATTATTATATTGTTATTTTATCGCGCCGTACGAATTTTTTCATCAAAAGATAAATCTCTGTGTGATATTTCCTTAGATGCCCACTGTGCTTGGAAAGGTGTTAACGTTTGTTGCAAGCGCTATGGGCAACCGTGTGAAAATTGCGATACGAGCAGTCTGAGTCCGACGTATACCTACTTACTCGTTTCCTTTTTGACGCCATTATATACAAGATTATAAAATTATACATAAAACTATTCCTTTCAACTTCTACTTATCTTCGCTTCAAAGAAATACGCGTATAATTTATTCGCAACATTTATCAATCTTTCTTACGTTTCGTCGAACTTTCCTTCGCTAACTTTCGGTCACCAGGATCGATCATTATTAAGCGAAGCGTGTTCGCAGAGCAATAGCTGCTGACTGTAAAAATAATCGAGTTTCTCCTTCTTTAACTCGCCTTGCCAACGGTTACAATACGTAAATACGTAACGTATTATAAAGCAACTTTCCACGTATACAATAGTCACGTAAGTGTATGCATCGTTGCCACATTCTGAGGCTTTTCTAACGAAACTTAAAGTAAAAATCATCTTAACGCGGCGTGCGAACCGCCTAAGAAGCGACAGGAAAATTCGTGTCATGCTTGGCGAATTGATGCACACGTTGCCAACATCCTCTCAAATAAATCGTGTGAACACGAATACGTGAATACTATTACTCAAATATAAGATATCGTAGCAAAAACGTTAGCTCGGTGAATTTTTCCGCGCGTTAAGACGCGTATTGTTCAAATGCGACGCGATGTATTCACTTTCAGTCTCGAAAGGCGAGTAAAACAATATAAGATACAATGTTACAAAACTTACGTATACCTGTTACGTCTACGCGACATCGTAAAAATAGTGAGATATCTTGCTCTCTTTTTCTCTCTTTCTTCGACGTTGAAGAAATTAAAGATCTTGTAATTTCCGATGTAATCCAATCCCAAAGATTTCTACGAATCAAATGTTTTTCCAATTTCCTAATTTCCTCTTGGAAATACACCTGTAATAATTGTATCGATACGCGGGTACAAATAATATCGCGACAAGATGCGTTTCCAGTTTCTTTGCTAAGTCAGATACATTCGCTAAGTTCGATTTTTGTACTTGTAGACTTTTACGACTCACTGTATATCGTACGTGTTTCTCGGTAAGCTAAGGTTACGACGAGACGATTGAAACTGCCCAAACGAAGCACGCTGTTACAATGAACCAGAGTCGTGAAATTAATTTACGTCCCGAGTGAAGTTGCTGGTGCCACGATGGCACGGTTGGACCGGCGCAATCGCTTAACCACAGCAGGTTACACGTAGCGGTCGTAATATCTCGGTTAATGGGCGCAATTCGGTGTCCGAGACCAGGTAGAAAAGCGAATACATACATAGCAAAGTAAGGTGGGAAGGCAGCTCGTAGCTCGCTCCCAAGAGAGCATGGTCCGGGCACGAGTGAAAGTGTCTAGCCTTGACTTGCAACCTTCATCCCGCCCCTTTCCTCTATCCTGTCCTCCACAAAATCGAACATTCGATTCACCGACTTCTACTCTAATGTCGTTCCCATCCTTCATCGAACATCGCGATTAATAAACCGAGAGAAGGATTAAACACGTGAAAGAAACTGGGAAGGCAGAAGTTGTTCGGTGACTTTCTCGAGTCCAGAAGCGAGCATCGAAACGCCGGCAATTTCATTCTACGTAAAACTTCCTTGAAAACATCTAACAAATCCCATACGACGTTTTCTCTTCTCGAAACGAAATCATTGGTCTTCAAAATGTCTCACGATGCTCCAATTGCTGGTATTATGAAGATTTCGACGGCTTAAGGGACTAAGGAGTAGGTGTAGATACAGTTACAGGGATTGTAAAAAGCATTTGCAGATACCTTCATTTTACAACGAAAAATTTTTTCTGTCAGGTTCTACGTTTCAGCCTCCTATTCAGTTTCATAGCAAATCTTGGTACTCGAAACGAAACTGCTACCAAATGATACGAAATCCAATATACGTGGACCGAATGAATTGGCTTGTAAACGTAAATGGCGTGCAAATACCTTTGGTAATCAGTGTACAACATTTTGTACGGATGATGTTTCAACGAAAATATGAAATTCGTCAAACAGCAAAATCCTCGATCTAAAGGCACCAAAATAGCGGAGAAACCAAAAAACGAAACAGCGGTGTGAAAATGTCTTCATGTAGCGTTGTAACTAACTTAATTCTCGTCCTTCGTCTTCATTTTATCTTCGTTTCGATCCGCCTGATTTAGGCGGACAATTAAAAAGGAACGTCGGGCGGCATCCCTTTCGCTTCTGTTTCTTCTTTTCGCGACGTAGAGGGAACGCAGGAAGAACGAAACGACGCGACGGTTCGCATAAAATTTCGATAATCGGGCCGATTATGATAATGGATTAGGCGATACGCTTAAACGAGTTTCAGGATGCAGGAATGGAGCGACCAAATTTGGAGACTGTTCTAGAACGGGCGGTTGAATGTCAAGGATACACGCGCGACGACAAGAGAATGATTCTTCTGGCATCTTGTTGTGGACCGCGAATTACGACGCAGATAGGGGATTTTTCGAGGCGTTTTAAAATATCAGGCCGCTTGAAGCGATATTTATGGCTCCTTCCTGCCCTATCCTACGCTCGCGCTTCGTACGTCGGAATTAAATTGCAAAAAGAACGAGATAATAGATTTTTCAGGATAAAAGAATTCTAGCGATAAATATTCGTCTCTTGGCCCGGTGAATTTTGACGTGTCTACTAATTTCGGAGTAGCTGGAAGAGTAACTCGTGTAACGGAGATTGCACGGCCGAGGAAAAGCGAGCGTGCAGCGCACCTTCGAGTATCCTGCGCGCCTTTCCAAATGGAACGCTTCGCCGCCATTCGGAGCTCTGGAATACTCTATCGAGTCTAGAATGCTCTGGAACAGTGGTTCTTAACGCTTTAAACACGGCTGTCGTCGATAGACGACGAAACGAAAATTTTGTGAAACGCGGCCAAATCTCGTCAACGCGCGACGTCACGCGTGGATAATTATATCGCATTTAGTCTTGTCTAGCCTTGTTTCTTCACGTTCGAAGGGAACCATTTATGAAAATATACGAGCGTCTAAAGGATCGTCCTTTCGTCGACCATGGATCTTCTTTAAATATTTTTTTGCCGCCGCGGATCCTCGATACCTAATTGAAAATTCAAATCCGTAATATTCCTCGAATATGTATGTTTAAAACAATCGTCAATTACTCGTCAACGATCATCGAACGTTGAGAGAAGAGATCTGATATAAATAAATAAATACACGTGCTTTTATCAAATATTTTTTATTCGAATAATAACGTGTACGTCGGCGAACCGCAGATTAAGAACCGCTGGTCTAGACGATTATGTCGAATGTTGCTGCCTGCGAGCAGAATAGAGCGCAAACAATGCACCGTGTTAGAGGAATCGAGTCGCCACCGACGAGAAATGATTTTTCGTACCAGAAATCGTTAGCGTTCCAGCATTTACGCGTGACTTTTAGCATCACCGGAAATCTGTAGGATTTGGTGGAGAAACGAAGCGAAAAATGACACAGAAAGGAACGAAAATGTTATGAATATTTAAAAATAAATATTTCATCGAGATTATAAAATCCGACGGGATTACATTTTATCTCGAACGTCGCGTACGATCTTCTAAAATAGCGAGAATTTGGAAAAAGTTTCGAAGACTATATAATTTGCACGAGTTTAACATCTTATCGTTGGCGATAAGTTAACGTAAATAACAGATACGTAACAATTGTAAGCAAAAACGTTCTGCGGAGAAACGCTAAGATACAGTCGCCTGTTGACTTTGTAGGTGGACACATCCCTGGTTAGACAGCCTGGTTATGTAACAGAGACTCTTATTAGCGTCATGGAACCGAGATACTTTCCCTTCCTTTACGACTCCTTGTAAAGAAGTAAGTGCTCGCAGTAGGCCGCTAGTTTGCGTTCAACTATAAGAATCGAAGGCAAGATACAACCGTGAAACTCCTAATTGTTCACATTCCATAGATTCATATATAGATTTCATATTCCATAGAACACGAGCGATCTTCTATGGGCTGTTCTTATGGACTACGAACTTCTTCTCCCATTTAGCTGTCTCCTTTTCTAACGTCTAACGCTTTCTACAGTGGAAAATGCATCCATAAATTTTATACTTGTTCGTCGCTCTTAATACGTATTACACGTGCCGATATTATATTACGAAAGTGGTGCGAGTCATATAAAAATTTTTGCGAGATATTTCAAGTTTTGCGTTTGACGCACGAGCTGAACTGCGTTTAACGACGCAACAACCGACTCTCGCGATCTAACGGTTTCTACTACTTCGCAAACATGGTTTCAGATTCTTCTAACGTTAATAGACTCGACGCAAAGTAAACGATAAACCCATTTTTCTTTAGATTCCTCGCTCAGGCCACTTTCATAATCATCGACATATATTTCAAGAACGTTTACGGTCGAGCTTTCTTTACTTTTCACTCCAGATCTTCTATGTAGATGTCGATCGATTAACGCTTTGCGGACTGGAGCCGCGATTTCGCGTCTTTCGTTTTCCAACTGTCGGCGACGAGTACATACATACTTCGTGCGGTATGCTATAAGAATGTTAACCACTGTCAAATGAAACAGTAAGAAAAGCAATGGACGCTATAAACGGAAAGTTCGTTCCGATTTTTAAGGAATTTAATAAAGTAATAAGTTTTGCTTAGTATCTCTCCATCGTGGAAATTGCTTTCAAGCATATCACGCTAGAAAACGTTACCAGAAGTATCTTTAAATATGCTCCTTGATTTTTAATAAAATATTACACTTGTTAAACGCTGTTCGGGAAGTTCGTCCCGATTTTTAACCCTCTGGTCGACATAAAAATCATATCGAAAAGTTTTTCGCTGAAAAATCTGCGAGGTTCTGGGATGATGGAATATTCAAGTTGCGCGAAAGACGGAGGAAGCTTGCGGAACAAAATGACACCTACGTAATTCGATAAACGATCGAATCGCGATGTAAATCAAAACGAATTTTCCGGTCGTTTGAATCTTTTCGATGGCTTCAAAGATACGCGGGAATTCAGTGCTTGTCGGAGCATACGGTCCTCGAAGTGTTGAAACGGTTGTCGAGATAAACCGAGCACGTCGAGTTGCAAGGTGTCGTCCCGCGTTCGTCGAGAAACGGCGCAGTATTAGTCATGCGTAACTGTTTTAACATATGCACGTCCGTGACTAACAGTAAACGCAAAGGCAACATCGGTCTATGCATCGTGCGAGATATTCAAAGAGAAAGGTCTGTCTGTACTCTTTTCCTCGCGAATTCTCTAAATCGATGCACGGACCGTAAGCTTGATGTACACGCTTGTATACTTTCCCACTAAGTACCCCATTACTCCTACCGAAATCGACTTTCCACCGATTAGAAAACCATATTTCTTTACCCAGAAAACCGTGTCTGAAATCCATTCCAGCGTGTTCAGAGGCGAATCGACGAGATTCCGTCCACGCTTCAATCATTTTTCCTCCTATGCTCGCGCATACTTCAAGCAAGGACAGGCTAACCGGTAGATGAAAAATCTAACAGGTTTGGTTAGGCGGAAAATTCTGGCGCATACCGAACCAGCACGACTGGACAGACGGCAAACTCTACAGAACGAGTAAATGTCACTACTGGACTTTTCACCGTGTTCCTTCCTGATCGTGGAAATAAACGAACATCGACGGCCTTCCCGTGACCGGTAAGGAGTTACACGCGAGCAAATGGTCGTACGCGATAGTCACGGGGCCCCACCTTTTCACGTTCCTTCCGTAAAGTGCAACGTTCCACGTGAAAAGTCAACTCGCGTAATAAGCGTGCCGCGATCCGTACACCGTTTACGAGATACGAGCCACTTCCCTTTTCTTCTTCTTCGTCCGTGGCACGCCTTTTTCTTCGTCTGTTTCCTTGCCCCTTTTCCCTTCGTGTCGAGTGTTTCGTCTTATTCGCGCGATGGATACGTTTCGAGGCGATTGCTCTCTTCGGTTACAGTTTTTATCAGATGTTTCATTGTCAAAGGAAATTAATCCGTGTAGCCGAATTTTTGAAACGTTAAATCACCTTTTTCTTGCCGTACTTTCCTCGCTTTCACCTTTTTTTCCATCGTACAACTCTTTAAGGGAATACCAGCCGACGAATAGACTGACGACGTTCATGCAAATCGCGAGTTTTACGAGTACAGGTAAAGAGATTGAACGTAAGCAGGGATTTCTCTTACTCGTTGAACGTTATGACGAGTGTCATACTTTGGATACCTTCGTTCGTGTCGCACCCGCTGTATGTATTTTTGCAGCTTTGAATTCCTCGTAAATGTATAAAAATCCGTAGTCTATCGATAGAACTTATGTTCACCGATATTTCTCGAAAAATTTGTCGGCGTTATTTGTACGTAAATATACGTAAAAATGTAGGGAACGTGTGTGATTAATGTCACGCGTATTAACCGTTTCGCTACAATGATTTTTCCAGCCTTGCTTCTGGCTTGCTTCCAAGCAGCCTCCTTTTACTTCTTTTCCACCCGTATAATTTGCTCCTTTTTCTTCGTCTCGAGGTTACGTTGCTCGAACAACGTTTCTCCTTCTCGTTTCACAGTTTTCCCACTAATCAACCGAATAATAGCAGTTTTTTCTTCAGACTGCGTTAAAGCTTCCGGGTCCAGGCAACCATATCGCGGACATATAGAAGGACGTATTCACGCTCAGTTGCCGAGGAAATACGCAGGTGGATGGTTCTATTATTCGAGAATTCTCGTCCCGGCATTCCGGTCGGCCGGAAAGGAAATGATAGCGGAAATCGTCCGGAATGAATAAATAATTAGGCTGTTGTTCGGCTGGAAAATAATTTCTATAATAAAATTGTACGCCACGGTAGAAAGTTGAGTCTCTTACGTAAAGAGTCGTTGTGGATCGAAGAGAGATCGATGCGAGATTAACACCCTCGAGATGCGTGGCCTCGTTAGATCTCAGATTAAAACTATTTTCGCTTTACTACGCACGATGGACCGAGCCTATTTTGATTTTGGTACGGATAATATCGAACTGTAGCGACCAGCATCGTCTACGTTATCATTTTTCCATAAATAATCCTTTATTTGTTAATATTTAGCCGTAGACCGAGATTAGTCGTCGGAAAGTTTTTGCTACGGATGATCGTTAAAGTCGATATAACGATTGGTCAAACGATCCTTGTCCGTAAAATCACAGACTTTAAATTAATCTTCGATAAATGGGAATGATGCGAAGTCGCGAATGATCTATTTTCTGGAGGCACATCTTTACGCTCTACGCGACAAAGTTAAACGAAAGGTTGTAGGTTCGCGGAATAATCTCCTAAACATCACGCGGAGGTTAAAACTGCATCGATAAGTAGGAGACAGATTCTAGATTTTTAAACGCGTCGTTCGAAAATAAAAACCACGACGAAAATGATCAAATGGTATGAAAATGAAACGAAAGTTTCTATTCACGGTACGTACGTTTCATAGAAAGTAATCCGATGCTAATTGAAACTTATTTGAATTGTAATATTTGAGAAAATGATGCATCGCTTCATCGTATGCCAAAGTTGTACTCGCGTATGCTTATTCCATCAGAAGAATCGAGTTACGTAGGGAAATCGTAATCGAAGAGTGGTATTTTTGGCATCAGGTGAAAGCATCGAAAGGTGTTTGACAATTACGCGTTCAAATAGCGATCAAGTGTTTATTTAGGAAGAATTATGAAACAGGAAGTACTTTTACCCGCGTTTCGCAACTAAAGAGACTAGATACGCGAGTGACATTTTGCTACTTCATACGCTAAGTCCTTTTTATTCTTAAGCTTATCGATTTCGTCGCTTCATTATCGTTACAACGATTATCTTTTAAATCGTAAAAACAACGAAAGAATATTTATTCCTCCGATTGTCGATACGTTAATACCGTTTGATCGTGATGCAACTTTTAAACGAGAGATTAATCGGTCGCCTTGCGATCTACAGATGCAAAATATTCGAAAGAGAAAAAAAAGAGAGAGAGAGAGAGAGAGTATGTGTGTGTGTGTGTGTGTGTGTAATCTGTCGGCTGAGCTACTTTCATATTTTCACTCCCGAGACACGGGAGAAAGTTTTCAAGATGTGTGAAACCCCGATGAACGCTCGTCATTGTCTTACGAAGACCCGTGTAATAATTACTCGAAGAGAAGCACTTCTCAAAGTTACGAATACCATGTTAAACGATAACGGATATTGTGCAACGAAAGAGGGGTAAATTATAGAAGAACCGATAATCCAGAGAAACGGCAATTAGTTGCAGTCGGTCGAGAGTTAACCAACGTTATTTCGCAATCCACTTCGACGTATGACAAACGACGATAGAAAATGCCAAAAACGATTACGTATTTCTTCTAACGCAACTTTCGTTTTTCCTCTTTCGTATAAAATTTGCCCATCTCGTATCAAATTCCGTCAACGAGCTTGACGAGAACTTGCCAGTTCGATCGATCTCGAATAAACTTTCTCACGAAGAAGACAATCGGCGATTCGATGTACGGTAACGAGCAAGTTAACCATCACACGCTATTAATTGCAGGTCGATTAATTGCCACGTGAAATTAACGCGAGAGTGAGATGTGCCCGGTGCATAGCGACTGCCAGAGGTATAGTTAATCGAATCGCCGTTGATTTCGACGGAGAAGATGGACGAGGTGACGCTGTGCTAGACGGAGGCATCGCCATTAAGCGCGAGAGCAATCGGAAGAATCGTCGCCGCGAAAGTAGGCCGATGCGCACACTTTTTAGATCGAGCGGCCGCGAGAAACGCGCTCGTCTGATCACAGAAAGTCCGTTTTCACTTACACTCGCGGCCTGTATTCGCGCTCGAGCTACCACCACCGTTTGACCGATTAATGAAAAATCGACGGATCTCTACAACCCGACAGCTCTTTTTACCCGCATTAACACGTGATAATGTGGCATCGACTGACCGGCAAGACGAATGTAAACAGCACTCAAAGCGTTTATCGCGTGGATATTGTTCACGACGCGGTGAGTCGCGTTCGCCGTACGGACAGTAAAGTCGTTTAATTTATACAGACGATCGCCACCGCTCTTCCGTTTAACGACGCGATAAAACAAAATCGTGCTTAACGTTCAGGACGCCACGGTTCATCCTCGGGGAAAGGCTACGTGGGAAGAAGACGATAAAAAAGAGACCAGAAGGTGCAAAGGTACGGGACGAAAGATGCGGGAGGAGGACTGGCGGAGGAACGTGGACGGAGGAAGAGAAAGAAGCAGAAGAAGAAGAAGGAGAAGGAGAAGAGTAAAGAAAAAGTAAAACGAAAAGTAAATATAGGGACTCACCGTGCGCAGCCAGGAACAGCAAAAGTAACGAGAGAATCTGCGACGACGATACCATTGTGACTCGTAGTCTGTTCGGCCTTGGGAAAGACCAATTCGATTAACTCGAATCTACTGGAATTTCAATCCGGCGACTGGAACCATCCAAAGGTGGGGCTGGAAGCGTGAAGTGATTCTTATGGGAACCGAAGAAGCTCGGCTGATGAGTTTTCGTGTCGAGACTGGTCACTGGGAGAGGCGTTTGGCTTCGTGTCTTATATGAGCTCCCCACTCTTCCGGTAGGTCCGATCTCTGCGGCATAGGAAGGCCTCCCTGGAGAACACACCTGGTTTCTTCTATCGAGAACTCCGTCGCGCACTCGGCATCCTCTCGATCGATGATACTTCGGCATAGATCGTTCGGATTATCGGAAATCAAAACGCCGCGTCGTCGATCACTCTCGCGGTGAGAACGTTGTCCTTCGTGCCGCTTTTTGCTTGCGCGGCATTTCATCGGGATGATGAAGTTGGATAGCATCGGGTAAAATTACCGCGGTAATTAGAATAAATACGCTGTCATTTGTGGAATTGATCGAGGGAATAGCGAGACTAGTTTCTCTATTCGATTCGAGAAAAAACTGTCACGTTATCGAACGAAAGATATTTTTCTATACTTTTCACGAATTTATTGAATACATTAAATATATCTTCGATAAGCTCGCGTTTCATTAGGAGAGACTCGGACGCGATAAACGTTAAACGAAACAAATCACATATTCTACCGTTCTTCGGTGATTCTGCGTTTCTATCTTTACTCAATGCTGACGTCCGCTCAAAGTGGACACAAATTAAATTTACTCGTGGAAATTTAGATTCACGATATGGAAGAAAATAAGATATTTATACAGATAGAAGGAAATAGAATTACACAGATGCCATGCGCATGCACGCAACTCGCAAGTCACATACCGTTATAAAAGACGAAGACAAATATTATAACCTTGCGCTAATTTCGAAAGAAACCAACGATTCATAACTGAATTATGAAACGTATAAAACAGTTGCGGAAACTAATCGATGAATGAAACGAAATTCGCATTCGAACGAACGACCCTGAATATCAATTCCGTTTTACGTTTCGATTTCCCGCGGTTCGTACGTAGCTGGAATCGGACGCAGATCCGTAATTTCGATTCTATTGTCCGTGATTTAGCAACGAAGTAATTGAATTTATCGAGCGATTCTTCACGCTCGGATACTTCGCTACGACGTTGAGTAAATTGCAGTTCGCTCTATCATACACGATCGTGTTTCACTCCCGTTTTCTTTTCCTTCTCGCGACTAAATATGCAGAAATCCTTCCTGCTTTCTATGCCATCCGCCGCAACAATTTTCCCGTCGTGTCGCTCTGCCACCGTCCGTCCATCAAACGGAAAAATTGATTCGACAAAACGATCGATTAAACGTGCGCACATAGATCGATCTTACGAAACGTCCTGTATCCTTGATCCTTCGGAGAACTCCACCATTTTGAATTCCTACTGTCTGATGATGATTTCAAAATATAAACATCGCAGGTGTATCATCGTATAATATAGCATTGAAGAGTTCCCGTTTCCTTTACCTCGAAATCCGACCGAGATTTAACGATTCTGTTACTAGAAAATCGAACAATACAAAATCAAACATCTGTGTAATAATAGAGACGAAGAGATCGCGAAGGATCTACGGAATAAGAAGCAAGAAGGCATTCACCGAGCGTATAACGAGATGATCTTCGATCTAATATCTTCCAGATTGGTCGTTATGCAAGATTAAAAGCGGTTTATAGCGGCGAGCTAACGAAACGGGTCGTTCTTCGCTCTTGCGAAAGCGAAGAATGGGTATTAGTCGATATAAAATGCAGATTATTCGGTGTCACGACGCTATTCGCGAAATCCTGACTAGCGATTCTTCCTTGCTCCTTGCGGTGGCAAACTATAGCAAAGAAAAAAGAAAAAACTGATCTAAATAACGAAAGATCGCGCTTGGCCCAACCTCTTGGCCAATTCCGTGACAAACGGTCTTAATACAAGTGGCGGTGTTTAATTTGCATTTCAACAGTCTCAAAAGAAGACCTTCACGGTTTCTTTCACCGGTTCGAGCCGTTTCACGCGATAACTCGGTGAAAATAGTAGTGAAACACACTTGGTCACAGGATGAAATTCACTGGCGTTCATCGTTTATTTCTTCTCACGTGTATCTTCTTATTGCCGCGCTCGTTGTGTTCAGACGGAAGTGGATAAACGGTCTCGCAATACGAAGGAAATTAAAAGCTGCTTGATCAGAACGACTATGTACGATTCACGATAACAGTTTATCGCGTACTTTCGCGATTATCTTTCTAATTTTTGCGATTGAATTATCTTTTATTTTATGACGAGTATATACAGCGGCTACAGTAAGTATTGGCACGTTGTATTTATTGTAGTATTTAAGTATATTTAATTTTATATCATTCGATAGTACTTTCTTACGATCACGAAATTTGATACTACGAAAATAAAGTTTACGATGAAACTTAGCGAAATTAAATTCGGAAATAAGTATGTGTAGTCAACCATTATTTTTTGTAGTCACTGTGTACTATATTAAACGAGTTATATATAATTTAAATAAATTACATAGACAACGTAAATACATGGTAATTACATTACAATCTTGTGAAGTGGAACGAATACGATTATGATTATAATGTTAATAAATAAATTTCTAATTTCATGTTATTCCGTTCAAAAAGAGAGAATACCGGCTAAGTACGTCGTAATACTATAATTATAGCATATTTTAACATCAATCGGGAAATTCGTTCTACTTTACATCGTTCCCATTCATTTATTAAGAGTAACAAAACGAAGAAAGAAAAACTTTCTATAATCCGTTTAATTTCTTAGTTAAAGCGGTCGCTTTTACACATTTCAAAACACTCTTTTACAGTTATTCCACATTTGTAAGAGGTCTACTGTGCAAATAATCGTAAGTAGATCGTGTTAGACGTACACAGTGTTTAGAATTACATATTATTAATTCCACGCGAATGAATAACAAAGTATTCTCGGAATTTTGTCTCTGCTCTCCCATTCCTTTCACTCCTTTCCAACTCATTCTGTGTGAATTTTGCAAACCTCGCGAACAACACGTTGCGCTAAATATTCGATTTTAAATATTTGCACAAGCTCCAAGTGATTTCTCCGGTACGCTATTTTACGTTTCTTCAGAGAGACACGGAATTTTAGAAGAATGAAAGAGTTCGACTTAGCGTTTTGCGAAAGCAGACTCCTAAATCCTTTCGTTCCCATATTATTCGATAATAGCTGCAAACGTTTCTCTGGTTTTCAGTCGATCGCATATTATATGGCAAACAAGCGATTCGTAGAAATCTTTTTCCACCCGTGTGGAGGAATTGCTTACAAATTAGAATAAAACTTATCTGTAATCTATGATTAGAATCTTCACTCGACGTTCTACTAGATTTAGAAATAAATGAAAGCAACGTTCCACCAGATTTATGAAAACGAAAGAATTAAAGTTAATTATTAAACGAAAGACATAAGAATAAGAAAATCAACAAGCATCGACTTATCGTGCTTTTCTCGCGAGTCTTTCAAATATAAGATACGTTATTATTAACAGCATTTAGAAAGTAAGTATATAAATACGTGGCTTGAGTGATCGCCCCTTTTCAACGCTTTCGCTATCATCGTGTAAACGAAAGATTTATAACCATCGTTAAATCCATTGAAACGTAATCGTTGTATGTATTTCTAAACTAGAGACATATTATCGTAATAGAATCGATCGTTATCATGTACGTCGATCGTTCTAAAGTAGTCGAACGTAGTTGAGCGTCAAGTAAATCAAAGGCTAAAAACTGCTGGAAATATAACACGGTGTAATTGAAGAGCATTAAAAGTGTCAATGACAACGAATGTTGATGTCACGCGCGAAAGTGACGATTATCGTCAAGGATATCTTGCACTCTCTCACAGAATCGAACGTTTCAATCGGTGAATCTGCATAGAAAGGAAAAAGAAAAAAAAAAGGAGGAGGTGATTTCGTAAGGAGCCGAATATACTTCCCGGAAGAAGGAACACTTAAAGCTCAGCATAGAGTTCAACAAGAATTCTCACCTTGTTCCCTTATGTAACAAAACAGGAGGAACCGTGGACGGCT
Organism: Bombus confusus; assembly: GCA_014737475.1. NCBI lineage: Eukaryota > Metazoa > Arthropoda > Insecta > Hymenoptera > Apidae > Bombus > Bombus confusus. Next base: position 508,104 of record JACXIV010000094.1, read on the forward strand.
TGTTACCAGACGAATATTATCGCGATGCTTGGTGAGAATGGTCACAAGAGGAAACGAGACACCGAAGAATAAAACAATGCTTGTCGGGGTTTCGAAAGTCTCTCGCAGGGAACCTTTATAACCCCTTTCTACCCCCGATCTCGAGTGTAACAATTATTCGTTACGTTCGTTAATTAATCGTGTTATCAACCGACTCGCAACCCACGAGCGTATTCGATATCGAAATTATCAAATATATGTAATGGAGTAAAATAGGACTGCCTTTTCGATCTTTCTATTCGGAAGGTTTATTTTAGTAAACATAGATAGAAATTCAGATGTTTTGTTGCTTTTTCTCGGTCAAGAAATTTATTTTAGTAAGTAGAGATACAAATTCTGGAACTTCATTGCTTCGTTAATTCGCTATTCGCTCCGTATTTACTAAATTAATTAACATTCCTACGAGGTTTTATGCTAGCGTCTCACGCGCCTTAGAGGTAGGCAACACTCAAACGTATGCGTAGAACCGGTCTCGGATTCCCAGGCAAACATCCGCGCCACATTTCCTTCCAATTTGTACCGCATTAAACTTCTTTTCATAACCATGCGTACATTTAATATATCTAGCAGTACATTATTATGTTCCATCAAATTTAATTTAATTTTGTTGGTATTTGGTATTATTTCCAAAGTCAAATTATCGCGTTTAATCATCAAACCTTTCATATTCAAAATCGGAATATATAAAACAAATAAAAGAATTTATCGCAAGAAAATACCAGAAGATCCTAAAATGCTTATTTTTTCAAAACCTTCGGTAGTGTAAGTACGTAAGTGAGTTGTCCGTGGAAACAGATCCTGTCGAGAAAATTATGATAAAACAGACGGTGATGACTGCTTATCGTCGACTTCGTTACAAGCTTCTGCACGCGTTGACAGATTAATGGAGAGGCGCCTCGTTATCTCAACCGGTCGGCTAAGAAGTAGAGGATTTAAGATTGTCATATTAGGAAGACGTTTTAATTAATGTAATGTAGGTCGGATTTGGCTCGGATCTCTCATTTCCGAGAGGTTAGCGAAATTGAGATCGTTAGAAATCTTGAAAAGGATGCAAAATGCATCGCTGACGCTTACGACAAATAAAACGAAGAAAACTGTGACGACCTGACGAAACATATGTAATGACTGAACATGATAATTTTTCACTGGTATAAAAGTGATAATGAATTAAAGGCTGCAAACATCATTCTCTCGATAGTAAAAGAATTAAAATTAGCCGAAGGATACAGAAAATGCTGAATCTCTGTTTATCCCTATAAACGGTTCGATTGTTTGTTACGTAAACACGAATAAATTCGTTGTGAAGTAAAAAACGTTTGAAAATAGGATAAATTTGAGAGCCTCTGGGTTAGTCCGAAGTGCAGAAAGTGTTGTGAGTCTGTGGCTCGCTATGACCCGGAGAGCAAGGACCTCTGGTCCTTGACGAGTTCGAGTCCACCACTTCTTCTCTTTTCTTATTTTCTGCTCTCATCTTTTATTTTTCTCCGTTGCCGGACCCTCCTGCGGCAAGTCTCATCCTGCTAGTCCTCTAACTCCTTTTAATTGTTTTATCGTTGCTCCGTCTCTCTCTTCCCAAAAATGTACTCGTATCATTAGATCGCCTGACCGAACTCGCGGGAAATCCCGTCCCATGGATTTTCAAACGCGCACGCATCGACGATCATGCATTTTTATGAAAACTTCATTAAACTCAAGGCGCAATCCTTAAATTTGCTATTTATAAAATTATCTTCAATTTAATCGAGATACAGTTTTTTCTTATGTAGTTTTTAAATTAAGATTTCAGTTTTCAGCGAGTCTCGTTCATTCTGCAGGTCAACCTGCAATTGCGATCTTGCACGTTTTTTCTCCTTTGTTCGTTCCTTGTTTCGTACGATATAAATTCCGCTTTAGTAGTACATATTACATATTAGATACGCAGTGTTGCGCAATACGAATACAGTAACGGTACAGATGCGCGTGACGATAGTCTGAAAAGCGTGGAGGTAGACGAGGATACGATCAAAGCGAGTTATCGGTATATAAGGAATAGCTCGGTATATAAAGTCATCTGCAGGAAGGATCTTTCACCTTTTGCGTGCTATTCTAAGAACATCCCGGGTGAAACCGCAAGCAAGTACATACCTACGCGGTGCAACGAAGGAATGCAACCCTGCATAGAGGGAGTTTATTTTCTCAGAAGTGATGAATTTCTCGGTAATTTTGTGCGTATACAACTTGGCATCCTTCTAACTGTCTCGCAACGCTAAATTGCGAAACGGAGGAAATTTTATCTTCTTCCTCGTCGATACATCTTTTCACTAAGAAAGTATACTACTTCGTTTCTTCGTTCCGATACGAGGAATTCTCGCTATTAGCCGTGCCCACTTTTATTCGCCGTACGGATTAAATCAATCGAAGGATAATAAAATTGAATCGATAAACAGATAAAACGTAAGATCGGCGATTGAACAGAAACGCCATTATCTACTCGCAGGAGTTGAAAAACACGAGTGCATCGCCAAATTGGTTAAGCTCCCTGGCTGAGTGGGAAGGAGGAACGCGAAGGAAGATAGCATCAACACGAGCAACGTTGCTTTACAGTAATTTGCCGTGGAACAAGCGCGTAGAAAGAATACAGCGAACGTTTACGATGCTTCGAAGAAGGCAGAGATCTCGTTTTCTCTGTACATCGTGTTAGTCGATTACAAGGTAGCTCGGTCCGCGGGTATTTAAAAGAGGCAACGAGTCGCTCGTCAGAGAGGTGCGAAGTTCTCCGCTCGATCCTAACAGAAAAATAGCAGAAAAAAGCAGTGCTGCTTGCCCCGATAAAAATAACTTGGGTGCCTGTAAATTTATTCCGCCAACTTGACCAACTCTTATTTATATTTATCGACGAGTCCTTCTTCGAACCTTGCTCGTATTTTTTCTGTAAATCTCTTACCGGCGCCTATTGAATCTGTCGGTATCGTGACCAGCAGTTATTCACTCGAAGGCGCGACCATAAAGGAATTAATATCGACGCCCTTCGTCGAGTCTAACTCGAACCTAACTCTACGCGTTTTCTTCGTTTTTGTTCCTTCCCCCGAGACCAGAGGTTTCACGAATGCCTGAAATCTTTCAGAGTACTGGAGGAAGAAGGCACGAGCAATGAAAATGCACAACTCGCGACCGGATACCGTAATGCTTGTTCAAATTCATCGCAGTGTCCCTCGTCGGGACTCGAACAACGACGTTGAAGTAGGCGGACCACCCTCTACGAGATGTTATTTCGTCCGGAGAATGATCGTTCGGCCGGGTACAGCTCTGGCGAGGGCGAAACAAATAGTGGAAAAAAAGATACCGAGCAGTTGCGCGCAATCGTGCCGAATGACTGCCTGAATTTTCAGTAATTGCCGCTGGACAAACATCGAACGGAAGAAGGGGCATGCCTCGATTGCAGATTGCGTTTCCAGAGCCACTCTGAGAATCGTTAAGACGATCGTGCTTCGAATGGCAAACAAAGGAAATACGTATGTATAAATTTTGGTTTATCTTCCGTTTTGCTATAGGCAGTATTTATAGGTATTATTTATGGTCCATGGTTTCGTATAATGTCTCGTTTACTTTTTAACAGGTATACGATGTATGTAATTGCGACGGTCGAGTAGGTTGTTGCTAGACCGTGAATATTTATGCAAATTTAAATTTTTACGAATAGCAATTAAAGACACAGAATCTGAGTAGAAAACCGTTTTACCTGGTAAATATTCTACCGGCTGTTATATCACGGATATCATATATTTTTAAGTAAAATTCGCGTAAAAATTCGCGATCCACTTACTACACAATGCGTCCGATAAATTGTCGAATGAAATAACTAAATAACGGATAATAAATAACGAAATAACGAATAATATTAAGAATGCGGACTATAGGTTATGCAAACTTCATATTCAAATTGTTCTATCTTGATTATTTCGTAACGATATTTCAATACATGTAAAACCAGTAATACATGAAATCTGCGTGTCAAATCAGATCGAGCGAGATAGTTCAGGTATTCGGCTTCCTGTTTCTTGTCTTCGTCAGAAAAGCGGTATTTATCGAAGTGTAATTTTACTTTCCCTCAAACTTCAATACAGTTGCAACTAATCGATTATACAGAGAAAAAATCACTTCCACTGCTTATCGGTTACAACATACATAGAGCACATATAGTCCACGTTGTAATTCATCAACTAATAGAAAGTAGTTCGACCGTATCTGTCACCATATCTGCAACTCCTTGCCAACAGCATTTTCCAACGTTGGAAAGATCGGTATGCATCAACGGAATACGAATCGTCTCTCTCTCTCTCTCTCTCTCTCTCTCTCCCGTATTCGATGTGTCTGAAATATATAATTGTTTACATTTCCTGGGGGCCAACTGAAATAAATTACTAGAAATATCACTTTAAGTTTAATTATCAATTATAATTATCAAAGCAGAATTATCAATTTAAGTCGAGGCTTTTTGTATACATACGTATACGTAGCGTTTGTATGGATAAACATGTAAGAGTAGAAGCATGAACATGAGTTGGCACAAGTGAGGTATGATGGTAATTGCGCAAAATGATGTGACATGACAAAGTAAGCGAAGATGTACGAGTGGATTTAATAGATGTTCCCTATAGAAAATTATCTGTCAACGATCAAAAGCGAAGTTTTTAAGATACGGGAATTCTTAGCAGCGAGATAAATGATCTTCGGAGGAAACGAAAAAGAGCCCCTTTCTTTAAGGGACACGCAATTTCAATTTACAGTTGCGCGTCCATTTGATTCGGCAAAGCACGAAGTCGTACAAAGGAGATGCACGACGAAGAAAGACCTAGACACGATAATAGGACCTCGGAGATCGTAAGAGGTTACTCGAAAGGCTGCCTCCCTGTGTCCATCACGGTCTGTCACAGAAATTGAAACGTTGCACGATGGGTTCCGCTGGACGAGACGCGCGAATAAACTGCCTCGCTAGCTTGCAATTCAGGTATGCGTGTTAAGGCGCATCCTCTCGCAAGATATTGCATCCTCGCCGTCGTATTTGCACTTAAGTGGTGGACCGTGTTACCTGCATCAAATTTATTGTGCGGTTCGACACCATGCATCGGCCAGTCGTGTTATCAGCTGCCGAAATTAATTCTATTAAAAGCCGTACCTTCTCTCGTAGATCCTTCGCATCGATTCCACGAATTTTTCTTCGCTCTCACCGGTACGTGTTTCTACGGAAACCAATATCTCGTTCATTCAAAGATTCCCTTTCTACACGCAATCGTACTTAGGGATAGCGGAGAAATTTAACTTTTTAAAATACGATAAAAACACTTCTAACAAAAATTCTATTCTTGTAAATATTTAATTTTTATATCGACATTGATCGTTTCTTTTTTCTGTACTGTATTTCTCTAACGCTAAAAGATATTTCAAGTTAGAACAAAAATTGAAAGAATTCCGATTGGTACACGCGGTTTCTCCTTTCAATTTTACGTTAAGCATCTTAAAACATTACGAATCCTTTTCTTTATTTTTTTCTTTTTTTTTTTTGCCAAGACGAGAGCAGAAAGATTTGAATATAAAAATTCGTGGGTCGTAGCTGCGTTAAACAAATAATATTAATTAATCATTCTTACGAATCTTTCGGATGTCTCGTCTCGTTTCTACCTTCCTCCTTCTGTATTCTTCTTTTAGTCTTTTCACGTCGTGCATCTTGTTCTTTATCTGCCGGCATTCTCGCCCATATTTCTCATGCTCTTCATAGTTTGTTCTTCTATTTCTTTCGTTTTGGGTAGCAGCTTACAGGTTCTTCCCGATTAACCCGCCTCACCCGTGGCTATCCTATACAGACTGTTCGGTTCGAACGAAAAGCTAACCGAAACAGAAGCAAAAGAAGGGAAAGGATAAACGACGCGACAGTGAATACTTGGCCGGCAAAATGGAGAAGATCGAATCGATTAATCGTCTTGTAGGATGAACGATAACGATAAGATATACATGTAAGCTTCTAGGACATACGTCGGATTACATTTAGCTGCCAGTTTTAATGTCTTCGTACACGCTGCTCGATCCGATACCGTGTGAGATTTTTAAGACGCACACTTCCTTGATATGCGAAATTATTGCAGCTAAATTATTTTTTACAATAACCCGACTAATTTAAAAATTATGGGAAATATATTTTCGCGCGAACGAACGAGATGTTTCTTAGAAGAACGAAGAATCTGCGAGCACACCACAGAATCAGGGAAAGATTCCACAAGAGAAAGATGGTATCGGGTATTCGACTCACGGACGCCTACGGTGTCCAATGATCTTTTTTCAGAGATGTCGCCTATATACGGTCGGCTTATAATTATACCTGCACCAGACCTCGATTCGATTCGAAATTGATACGGAACGTATGAGATCAGTTGAAATCAATTAAAAAATAAATGTGTAGCTTTTTTAATAAATTCATTCATTAGAAAAGAATGAAATGGTTTAAAATTTGAGTCTTTCAAATTGTTCGTTCGAAAAATTCACTGTAATTGTATTCCTTTGTCATCGTTGTAATATCGTGATATATTTATTTATACATATGCATATTACGGTAATATTTTTGGTAGGAATATATTTTTAAAGAACTGCTTAGTACACAAAACTGGACTCTCGCAACCTACACAACCTCAAAAGGTTACGAAGCTTGAGCGAGTTTAACATGCAACGAATTCTTGTCACGAATACGCACAGTGTCTCACATTTTATCTCTGCACGTCACTGCTCGCAGATCTTCCTTACGATTCTACCGAACCGTCGTACACTCCTCCTAGACAGATATCGCAACATAATACTGTAATCAGTTTCCAAAACTTTCCATCGTCTTACCTACTTTACTATTGCGAAAGATGTGTCATCTCATAATTTTCCCTCTCGCGTTTGCTGCAACACGCGACGATGATAACGCGCCGAAGTACGAATTTCGATACGACGATCAGTTTGGACTCGGTAACGCTCGAACGTTTTCTTAAAAATTTTCAGTACTCGCGCCTATCAGTGTTATTTCTTCGATCCCGTATTGCGAACCCTAACCACACGAGCAAACGCTCGACTTGCTCCGCAACGTAACTATCACAAATCTCCCTCAACGATAGTTCTCGGAGAACGTAAGACGATCTGAAACGTAGGTGTAACGAACTTTTGAATGACGCAGACCACGAAAATGGCCAAAACTCACGGCGTCGTTTAACTGTTTCCAGTAAAATGTGAATCGTAGCACGCATGGAAAGCCAAGTGGCGAGGTCACGCGTGACTCACGAACGTACCCGCGGTATTCTTGCCAAAAGCTGGCGAGCAGGGGCCATCGGGCGCGAATATCTGGATTTCAGGATTACGTGGAATCATTCGCTTTGTTTCTTTTTTCGTTCGTTCGTTCGACCGGCCGTCGAAATCTTCCTCATTGCCGGATAATAAACAGGACGATGGGCCCGTACACTGGTCCCAGGCTGCAACGCAACCTGTATCATAAAATTCACGCAATATCCCACCAGATAGGACCAGGGTAGATGCGTCGAATCGTTTGGGAAACCCGCGTCTTTTGCCCGAATATCGAAATGCATTCCGGTAATGAGAAACCTCCCGAAGGGTAATCTCGATGGTGTATCCACCTCTGCATTCCAGCTTCGAGATCCACAGGTTCAACGGTCGGAGTCTCTCTTCGAGATTCTTCGAAACTTGGAAGAGACAAGGACACCGGAAGTTCCTAAGTAACCATGCCACATATTTCTCGCTGATCTCGCAGATACTCTCGTAGGCAACGGAACGTGTATTGCTCCTTCGAACGAAGTACCGATGGTTATGCGTAATACTTTGATCCGGGTTTCAGTCTCGCTGACGATTATGACTAATCGGTTACTCGCTTGGCAAGCCAATTTCCATGTACGCGGAACATTTCTTCCAGAAACGGTTTCACAATTTACAGGATGCGACGTTATTGCTTAACCTCTCGAGGATTTTTCAGTAGACCAATCTGTACGTCGCGCGGACGATCTAAGATGTTCGATGGAACGAATAAACTTACGCGACACTTTATCGCTAGTTCGTCGCATCGCGACTTCGATGAAAATACAAATCTGCGGGAAGGAAAGGAGTTTTATTTTACGAGCGCCAACTAGTTCATCTTCCAAACACGAACGAAATTGTGTAATCCATCGATCTTCAACCAAGAATATCCGCCCCAAAATCGTTCCACGGACTCTATCAACGGTATCGAAAGCATCGATGCGACCGAACGAGGATTGGCCTTACGATCGAAACGCACCTTACAGGCGTACGCAAATAAACGAAAAGAGTTGAATGCACAGAGAAACGATTGTTGGTGATACCGTTACGGAACATCGTTTCCAAGTACGTATATCTCGTAAGAGACCTTGACATCCTACGCGATCGTCCACCGCTCTGGCCAACCGCGAGATCATTTTCTCGGCGACCACGCGATACGCGGACGCGAGAAACGAATGATCACCGGGGGGAATACACGGTCCTGACCGGTCATTCTAAATCTCGTCCAATAAGAATCCAAGCGACGCGCACCGAATCGCGTCCTTGCGACGTGTTCGACCCCGGTGGCCTGCGAAGTGGAGGGGAATTTCAGCGGGAACAAGAGTGGTGTAAAGAGAAGAGTCGTGCACTTCCTGAGCAAGAGTCCACCGCAGGGTCCTGCGCCCGCGTAATTGGGCTCCTGTGAAGCTACTCCCTACGAAGGAGGACCCGTGGTGGGGGATGCCCTATGTAAGCCCTCGAACCGACCAGGTCCAGGCCATCCAGCATCAGAACATCGAACGCAAGGACTCGGACACCGAGGTTCGCCAACGATCCCTTGGCGATTATCGCGAGTTTAACCGTCGTCGAGTTTGAACCGTAAAACTCGAAGGTGTCCCGTATCCCGTCGTCGTATCCGTCGTCGCGAGCCTCCATCAATCCGTGATCGAACGTTACCATGAGGTTCGTCTTGATATTGTTGTCCCTTGCGCTGGGTCTCTGCGACGCCGCCAGGAGAACAACCGCTGCGGCATCCTCGGAGACCACGTTTCGTGAAAGACACCGCGAACACTCTCGACAGCAACGTCAAGGTCAGTGGTTGCATGCTAATTTTTAATTATCTCGAAGTTGGAATTGGTGGAAGAAAGTGGACTAGGCTCTGCCATTCAGAGATATACATATAGAAATATTTTGGCTAATTCGTAGGAACGATACATGAATATCATGGAAACGTGAAAATCAGTAATAAACTAGCATTGACCGTAGTTAAGGGCGACGTCGACGTTCTTATGCAATGGACAGATTCTTACCTTTTTTGTAGAATTTTGTATAGGATTTAAATTATTTATTTAAAAACTTGCTATCGATATACTGAGATTGAGTTTGACGATCCGTTCTCTTTCCAAAAATGGGACGAATCCTTTCAATTTTATTTCTCAATGATTGTACAGCACGTAGACTAGAAATTTCAAACTATTTCGTTATACTTGGAAAAATCATACGTTTAATTGACCACGGCCTTACGTTTTACGCGGGTAGATTTAGAAAACGTATGGGATCTCGTGGATTTGCAAAAGATGGACAACGGTGCAAACGTTTGGAACAAGAATCCTTCTACGAATATCACAGAACCGCAAGACTCGGAAACTGTGAACACGAGGCAACTTTATCCGAGTCTTCCTAATCCTGGAGACACGAACGAGCTACCAGGACCCATAACTAGCAACCCGATGCCGGTAATAACTCCGCCGCCTGGATGTTACGCTCCTCGGGGACAGTTTCCAAGTCCGAAGAGTTGCTCCAATTATCTAAATTGTTGGGACGACACGGTTACCGAACAATCCTGTCCCGATGGATTACTCTTCAACGATTTTACCCTCGTTTGTGACTACGACTATAACGTGAATTGCGGCAGTCGCCCCATGCCCACGCCAAGTAAGTGAACGATTTCACATTTATTTTCTTCATTCTCAAAATTATACGCTGCTGGATCGTTTACTTGGATATTATATTATTTATCTGGACGTGACGCGTGGACTGGTAATTACATTGTTCGAACAAATGAGAAAAATAATTCGACCTGATATCGAGTTTGTGAATTTTAGTTGCGTAGGAAAAATCCGCAAAGATCGTTTATCCGCGATAAGAATTTGTTTATCAGTATGTAGTTACTTATTAATATCATATCGTATCAATGTCTATATTTATTAAAAATTACGCTACTAGAGCCAATTTTTCCGAAGTAAATGAACTAAACATAAAAAAATAAACATTAACGTAAAATAAAAAAATAAACGTAAATAAAATAAACATTGCAAAGATGCGAAAAGATTTTTTCATCTTTAATATTCCATCGATATTGACGCATCTGGCATTGTACAAATTTTTGTCATTTCTTCAGGACCATCTCTGACCAGTGGAACGAAACTCTGTCCAGAACCAAATGGTCGTTACAGAAGTGCGACGAACTGCTCGGAATTCTACGTGTGTGTTTACAAGAAACCCATTAAATTCGGTTGCCCTCACGATTTGGTCTATAATGACGTAAGGATCTTATTCTTGAGTTATTCCTAGGGTATTTGCAGAATTTTAAATCTTAGAGTAACATCGTGGGTCACGTAAGCGTGAGAGTCACCTCGACTTGAACTCCCACTTGGTCTCCGTACACGGTCAAAGGCCGCTGCTGAGGCCTCCATGTCGTTGCTTGAAACTAAATTCGGCATTAACCTTGCATACTACTTCGTCATTCTGTTTCCTTGCTTCTATTATAAATCCTTTTCGGGTCGATAAGCTTCGAATAATTCAGGATTGAAATTTCACGCAGACCGAGATAATAATCGGACCAGATAATAATCATGCTTCGATGTTAAACATTTTACCAATATGCGATTTTTAACGTTGACAGAGGCGCTTCAGGAGAGGGCAGTTGCAAATATTTCAACATACGCTTTCATCCGTAGATATTAATACACCTACTTGTTAGTCTCGTAGAGAACGCGATAATTGGTCCAGATCGTTAGAGAAATGATTATCGGAGATATTTTTCAGAATTTTAAAGGAAAAAAACGAGTTAACAATTATTTGCTGGCGTGTATACGATTCTCTGGTCTGAAGATCGTTGAAAAGACGTGAGATGAATTAAATAGCCCAGAGTCTAAATCTGATTCATAGAATCGCTTAAGAATATCCAATATAAAAATGAACTGGAACAACGTCCCAAAAATACAGTGGATACAAACAAATATATACATCGAACTTTGGAAGATTTTTATTTATCGTTGAAGATATATGTTTTTTACCATCTAAAACTCCGACCAGGGTTTAATAATTTTCTAATCATTTGTGAAACTTGTTTTTATTTTTATATGCATCCTAATACTTAGGAAGGAAGATGTATATCTTCGAGATATCGCGTATACGTTTCCCTATTTATTTGACTTTCTCTAAATCATACCCTTTGGCCACGTATGATCTTTACGATATTCGCACCCTTCTGTTTTACTTATAATTTACCACTTCGCAGATATTGGGCGTCTGTGACTACCCGTACAACGTCGACTGCAAAGGCGCGGCAACTCCCCCGCTTCCACCGAAACCGACCTCGCCACAAACCCAGCCGCCATCTCCACCATCGCAACCACCTACTTTACCGCAACAACCACCAACATGGCCATCACCACCGTCCTATATACCATCGCCACAACCAGCGCAACCGCCCTCTTACGCACCATCGCAACCACCTCAACCGCCTCAACCAGCTCAACCGCCTCAACCACCTCAACCAGGTCAACTACCGTCCTATGGAGCGCCGCAAACTTACCCTGGAAATCCTTGGTTGAGCAGAATTCAACCTGATTCCTGGAACGAACGATCTGTAGCTACGCAATCGGAAGTCGATAAAGAGCAACAGCAACAACAACAACAAGAACTGTCTAATACGCAGCAACAGACATCGGAGCAACTGCAAAACCCATGGAACGTGGTGCAAGATATTCCTCACAGTCTCAGTATCGTTCCGTGCAAAGACGGGGATGTGCACAGATTGAGCGATTCGTGCACGAGCGTGGTGGTTTGCAGAAACGGACGACCCCATTTGCAACAATGTCTGTTGGGATACTCGTACGACAGGCCATCAGATTCCTGTAAACCAATTTCTATCGCCAAATGGTAAGTATATCTCTAGTAAACGTTTGTTCTTTTCAACGAATTGAAACAAGTGGAATTTTAATCAATCTTTTCGCGATTTTAACGAAATGTTAATCGATCTTTTAAACAAACTGAACGAAATACCGTTACTAAACGTTATTGTTCTTTGTTTCTGTTTCAGCTAATCAAACCTACGCTTTGTATTAAATACATAGACTACTTAAACTAAATAAAGCACTGATTTTTCTTACAATTTGAATTATTAATTGTTCCTCGTGTGTTACCTTTGTCATTTTATCCGTCGGTAAGTAAGACAAGGTGAGTCTCGAAATATATGAAACGCTGTTAACATATTGCGTAGGAAATATCAAACGCGTTTCAAATTTATTTACATATTCCATTTTACTATTGGCGCAATTATTATGATTTTTCGCGTTAAATCGATATACATATGTACGTATGTAATTTTAGCGTAGTTTTTGCGTCGCATGAAATATTAGCGAGAATTTTATTCAGTGTTCAGAATAGCTAAAGCATCAGTGAAACGATAGAATGTGTAATTACATATCACGACGTTTGATTATTTTATAATCGCGTCATATTTTAATTCAAACTAGTTGTAAATATGTATGAATATATAATTTCTAAATTCGGCGCCTTAAATTGTAGAGGGCGCAACAATACCTCGGCTTTTTTAACGATCGGTATTACAGAACACGCGATCACAATATGCCGCAAGATGTCAGGTAGGTTCTGTATTCACCTCGTCTGCGATTCTAACACGATATATGTGTACAGAGTTATGCAGTATGTATACATATTATATTTTTTACTTTTTTTATATTATATACACATATTATATCATATATGCATATTACATTATGTATTATATTACACATACAGCAGAAGAAATTTTTCCTTCTCTCCTAAATTTTTAAATAGATCTTACTTTGAAATCTTTTCCTATCATAAAATAACGAATGTATATGGAAACTCTAAATCGATTATAAAACATAGTGACTTTCTTTAACTTTTCATACGCTCGTAACAAATGTCATCAACGCCAAGTTTCGGAAACATAAGGAACAAAGTATATGTATATTCCTTTTGCGAACGTTCTTTCTAATTGAAATGTCACGGCTGATTAACCAACAATTCAAAGAAGGCGCGTAGGAACAGAAACGCGTAGTGTCGGTAAGAATTTTGAAAGTGTTTAGAAACGAAAGCAACGAAAGTCGTTTCACTCGGTGCTATCGTGAAATTTCAAAATTACGTAATAAATGCTTCTCTAACGTTATGACGCCGTAAGCGGAACTACCTTGTGACTTGTTTCTGATAAAATGTACAAATTGCACATAAACACGTTTCACGTTAGAAATAAAATAAAAAATTTCATTCAGCTTCGGCTATTTATAAACTTTTGTTTATACTGGTTATTATTTTTGTTTCTTCAATGAAATCTTAAATCAAATCTCAACATCAAAGTAAACTACCTTTCTACAACTTCTCTTATGATGTATAACTGAATATTTTCAACGAAAGATTATTATAAATGTCAAAACTTGTCGAAGCTATACCGGATGAACTCGAAGGTATTTTCATAAAATCTTTTAACTTAAAAACGAACGAAAATGTCGATTTTGTTCTTGAAAGGCGATTTAACAGCGAATTAACGCGCGTTCGAGTAACAGGGGCAGCAAAAATCTTTATCCGTTCCTGAATGGAACAGAACACACCGACAGTAGAGAGATATCACTTTCCCGGCTTTCTTGGTGCCACGCCCGATCGTACCGTACTTTTATGCGAACTTGAACGAAACGCGTGTTCTTCGCGGTGCATACTAATTGACCGTCAGAAAAATACGGTCAGTTCTAAAATTTCACACAAAATCACGAACGACGAGTAGAATCGTGTTTAGTTAACTTTTATGCCTCCCATTAAGAGGAGAAATCGGAGGTATCAACATAAAAACAATGTAAACGATAATTAATTAGAACAATGGAGAAATTAGGCTAATAATACATGGAAAACGAGACTTGCAAATTATCGATTGACTTTTTAGCCAATTATGGAGCTTATTACCTCCACCGTTCTTTGAAAACCTACTTCTGACGATCTGGGATGGCTATCATCAAATACATCCTTTGGCTATCGCGATAAACTTCGAGTATCATTTTGAACCAATTGAACGAGACAAAGCGATCTTCTTTGACGGTTTCGATAAAGGATTAAATAAATTAAAACCTTTCTTTCCTTATTACATATTAAAATCTTTTTGTGATTTACCTAATTCACGATAGTTAAGTTTCAGCATTCTGAAGCCCTTCTTATACTTGTTTTAATATCACTATATTTTTTATTTAGCGATTACCAGCAGAGTGACGGAAATTAGAAACCTATAATTCCTCTCTTGTAAGAAAGCAACGAATTCGACGAATTCCGCAAAATCGAAGGAACGAAGGTAGTAGCTCGTTACCTTCGTACTCGTAACGTTTGATTGAAGATTTTGCAATAATACCGCCGATATGTATAATACTCGTGTACTACGCGTTCCCATTGCAGCGATTACGATCGAGTCATTCAAAGTCGAAATTGAACGAGGAAGTTGATCGTTTGATTGCATCATCGAACCGATTCGTATACGCTGTAAATTTCCTGCTAATATACCCAACTCAGAGTCGAGTACAACTCGAAAAAACGATCGTTCTCTGCTTCGCGTTCGTGAATTCAGACGTGCAACAGACACGTGCTCTATTCGCATACCAGCGACAGAACAAGACTATTTCCAGCTTGCTATAATTTGTTCTTACGCAACATGTTTTATTTTAACGTATACGCTATTTCTTTTAATGATCTTTGTTGTCTAATTGTAAGAAATACAAAAGATTTTCCTTAATAGTAAACTATTTATCGATATTTTGTACTTCGTCGGTCCTCTTAGCTTGAAACAAAGAATGTTCTTCATGTTTCTTCACGAAAATCGTCTAAATACGGCAAACATATTTCATCCATAGACGTCTGTTCTTATGGTCATTTCCCATGGATTATCGTAAATGTGTTTGCATTAACAGACGACAGTTTGATAAGTTCCTCGGGTTATCCTCGTCTGATCGTTTTGAATATCTTTTGTCATCGTCAATGAGGAGATATTTTCAAAAATATTATATCAATAACTTTTTCTGTTGTTGCTTATCAGGAATTTTTAAGTACAAGACTTCTAATCTTGAAGGCTCGTTATATCTATCAGGATTCTCATCAAAATCATCTAAAAGTCCTTTACATTCTTCTAATATCTTCATTCTGTCGATTTAAATATTTTCTCTAGTTCGTTCAGATAATTCTGGCCCCTCATGTATGGCTACAGCTTCAATAAATTTACTATTTCACTTTTCCGTTAAATCCCTCACTTTCTTTTGCAATCATTGATTTTTTGCCGTAAGTTCTTGGTGTACAAGTGGACAAGAAACCTGAATTTCATGATCTAATAAAGCAAGTTTCAATTCTAGTACTGGTTCATTTAATCGATTTACTTATGAAACTCGTCGGTCTTGATTTATTACACGTTTTTTCCTTATTTCACGTACTCTGCCTGCGCATCTCAACGTAATAAAATATAATTAATAAATAATAAATAAATAAAAGATTCATTCGTATTATAATCTGAAATTACTTCGAACGAAACATGTATTATCTTCAACATTAATATTGAATACAAATGTGGGATGGGAAATTCTTCCATACTCAAATACCAAGATCGTGGAATACAAATAGCCGCGACGACGACGTAGTGAATAACGCAGTCAGCTACGAACGCCAAGAGTCCGGGTGGGTTCGATTGCCTGGCACACCGTAGTCTGATAAATACTACGTGCATACCATTATTATACGATATGATAATAATAACCTGCTGAACTAGTGCAAAATCACTTTCGTGATTAAGTTAAGATATAGACCAGAACTGACAAATTAGTAAAGAAATGCAAATAACCCTGGAGGCAACTTATTGAAGAGACAATTAACATAATTCATTTTCATTATTAGTAACAACAGCAAAGCTTGCTTTAGTTGGATTTATAATATATTTCTGAACGTAGTAAAAGAGAAAGAAATAATACAGTTCGAGCTAAATCTACTTAGAGTAAGTTTTGCTGTTGTGGCTTTCGTGCTAAATTATGTTAATAAAAAAGAACAAGATATTTCCTTTTACGTTAATTTATGCATAGAGCGAATGTCGCATAACGTTGTCATCCTGTTCATTCATTGCGGTAGCATCTGTTGCACAAAGATCTTTATGTTTACTGCTTCCATCGCGTTTGTAACTTCTTTCTCTATAACTCCAGCAATCTTCGTGTTTTTACCATTATTTCTGATATTGACAATATACTGATTTCGTTGTTTATCAGTTAATAAATTGTATTGCTCTAAAATGTTATAAATTACTCTCTCTCTCTTTCTACAACATTTACGGCTAATGACATTAAGAAGTTGTAGCGTTAATATTACATAAACCTGGGTGAAAGATAAAGGCGATTTGAAATCTATGAAAGTTGATACTAAAAGTAGCTTATCTCTCTACTATTGATATATGATTGAAGTATATTATTGGTATATTATACTACTATTTGCTATATCGTATTAATTTTTAAGTCACAGTTACAGTGGCCACAAAAGTGGCTGTTTTCTGCAGGTCTTCATTTTCGTACATCTGAAATATAATTCTAAAAACACAAATGCAAATTGAATTTTAATTGAATGCACCTCCTTTGGGTATTCATAGTCAAGTTACCAGAAAAATTTTGGCAGAACGTTGTATTTCTTATTGCATTTGCATACCAATTAATTATATCCAAGTATATTAAATTTCTTACCATTTAGCAGTGCTTTCGTATGACTAGAAAAATTTGACGCTATGAGCATGATGCGTAAAATCTAATGAAAAAATGCATCATTGAAAAATAATTCTTGTCGTCGCTGTAATTATTAAATTTTACCAATTACGCTTAATCAAAACTACCTGTAACGCGATTAATAAATTAATAATAATAACCATCGATAACGCGTTGATAATCTTCTTCCAGCGAATTTAACAAGAAAATCGGACGTTCTTTGAGTAAACGTTTTCACATGGTCACTAAGTATTCCTGAGGCAAGTTTAGGTCATACACCCTTTGAGGCACGCATTGTTTCAGGGCCGGGTTTCCGCGAAACCGCGTGGGCGGGCTAACTGCATTTCTCGTGCGTGACACACGCGAAACACTCGAATGTTTAGTGCATAGAGAGTCTCGTACTTACTTACTCTCGTGCTTACCAGCCTTCTTCTGTATGCAGTTCAGGGTAGCTTCGATCAAAGAAATGAAAAAGAAACGGAGGAAGACGCTGTGGGTTTCCTCGCCCACGCCTCGTCGTTGCGCTCGCTGATTTTTTCCCTTCGAGAGGTAAATATCTCTTGGAAGTCATTGTTTCTAGGTGTGACTCGAATTCCTCGGATTCTCTCTTTCTCCAGCCATTCCTTTCTTCCTACCTTCTTACCTCGCTATTTGTGTTACTCGTGCAACCAGAATCCTATTTAGAAATGTGTTCTACGATCTACTTACATGAAAGCAGAAGATCGTCCAATTTTACTAATTAACATGGTAGAAATATCTGGAAATCGAACTCACCTATATCGTTCGTAATAATCGAACAAAAAGATCTGATAAAAAGTTCGACAGAACGACGCATTTTTTAAATTGGGAGAACCGAACTATTGATACTTTTACCCAATTCTTTTCACGTGTTTCGGTTTCTTCGTCTTTTATCCGTTTGCTAGATTCTCGTTCCATCCGGTATCTTAATAAACAACAGATAATAAAAATATAACTATACTAATTATAACGATATACCGATAATAAACTAAACTATACTAATAAAATAAAAATATAACTATTACTATTCTAACAATTGGCTGGAAGTTCGAGAAACGTTATAGTCGAACTAAAGCGAAGGAACGATATTTATCGTGACGTTCACCTGGGAACAAAGAGCACGGAGGGAGCTTGACCGAATCTGAAGGTTCTCCAACCTACATCGATCGAAGGTACAACTAGGTCACCTTGCCGGAGGTTGTGCAACACCGGTAGGTTGCTATCTAATTGTAAGAAAGCTATATGTATATGCACGGATGGATAGGGGCGAACCAGTGTGATACTTATATGTATTGTGGTTTCAAAATCCGGTTCTGAGAAAATAACGAGAGGCTGGGGAAGCCCCGAGGGATTGTCTTTCAACTTTGCGAGGACAAACTTTCCTCGAATTCCTGAAACGCGTTAACCATCTGCACACGCACCTAAACCGGAGATCCGCCAGAAAACTAAGCTCTGCTATGCAGTGCTAAGTTGAAAAATATTTGCTTTAATATATGCATGGAATATACGTGCGATATATGTACGGAACCATTGCTACTAAACACCTTACGAACACTTACAAACATGAGGTTCGAATAATATTAACGTACCTACAGACTTACCTATGCTTTTACCATTAATTATTAATTTGTACTATTATTGTATTGTATTAAATATTATTAATTTGTATTCCCCTACATACGTTATATCTTTTCAATCAATATTTTATTTATGCAACAGACGTGTAAGATTTTTTGAATAAACCTGCCTTCGAGGTGCATTCTGATTTTTTACTCTCGCTGTATACGAAAGCAAATATTTTCAGCGCTGCACAGCTTAGCTTAGCTTTTTAGCGAATCCCTTTACAAGATAACAGAAAAAGATAATACATACATTTTGTATAAAAATAGGAACACTAAAAAGCACGAACAGACATATTACTCATACCAAGATTTTCAACAACTGTTACTCGTTATTCGTGAACATAAAGGAAAAAGAGAAAACGCAGTACGTTATCAACGATGAAGTTACAACGTTCGCTGAACGTCGATGATCCGTTTTTCCCGTAGAAAATAACGATTGGCATCTGGCAAGGTCGATGGCGTCAACGACAGCCGGTAGACGTTTGAGAAATGGAAGGCCACTTTCCCTTTCTCTTCGCTTTTCAACAATACGTTCAGGTGTTTTTCAATTTATGTTCCAATAACGTAAGATTGTAACACGAAACCGTACTATGTAAAAATCATTGAAGCGCTTTAAATATTCTAAAGTATCTTTTACACTTTTTGTAACGTAATTTATTATAAATGTACGATACACCTTTTACAAAAGGTATCGACTCAGATCCTAGACGACCGCATTAAACCTGTTAAAACATTCGAGAAATATTTATAACACAGGCTTTTTTGATGCAATCTTGCTTTCCGCGTTTACTTTCCAATGAAAGACCTTTCGATATTTATGTAATTCATCATTCGTCGACGTAAGCGTGCGTTTTAATCGAACGTTAAAAGAATAACTCCATCGCCAGCGAAGAAATTTCCGAACATCGTACTGTTCTAGAGAAAATTCCAGGAAATTTCAATACAAATGCGTATTTTTCCATTGTTTCTTATAACTAATCGGTCTCCTAATCACAGTAGAAGACTACGATTTCTCGAAACAGGCTTGTACATGCATGACCTTAAGGTAAAACCACGCATGTACCTCTACCGCTTCATCCCGACGTATTCGCGATGTCAGAAAAAGAATTATGCAACAAGCCATAATATTATACGTATTTAGTCTCGCGTCGATTGCTACCTTGTCTCGCAGCACCTCAGCCGTGCGTAAGCACATATTCACAGTAAGGTTAAACTCCAGTGACATTTTGGGCGACTTTCACCATCGGGCCAACGTGGAAGGCTGCTTTCTTCGTCTTTTCGTCTGTTCGTCTCGGCACAGAGACGGCGACGCCAAGGTGGCAAGGATCGAGGACTGATAACCAATTAAATTAATCGAACGCGAGCACCAAAATGGCCCCAATAATTTGTAACTTAATTGGATTTAAGCGATGATGATGCACGTTGCATAGCCGTGACCTTAATTTTTTATTGGTTTCTTGATTTGGTAATAACAAGCGGTATATAAGATAATATCGGGTTGACTGATAAGTTTCTTCGTCTTCCACTGGTGTCCGAATTTCGTAGAACATTATAAAGATCGTTCAGATACTGTGAAACCAAGTGTGTCTGAACTTTTTTTTAAAAAACACGCATAAAATAGCGAAATGAGATAAGAATGCGAAATCGTTGGTAAGAAAGATAAGATAGATTTTGTAGAAAACTAATAACAACGTGCTGTTTTAAGAAATCGCGAATCGTCTTAATATTCGACCTAATATAAACTTAGTATGGTTATTGAAATCCATCGTGTAAATAATTTCAGTGTTGCCACTCGAGACAAGAAGAATTATAGCAACCAAATGACTACTACAAACACAAAGGAGAAGTAGAAAATTAGTAGAAATACAGACGTCCGAGTACAGTAAATCGTAATTACAAAACTACGCGCTTTCACTGAAATTTCGTCGGAGCCGTTGAAACATCGATACTTTCGACTTAAAAGCAGTAATTTCGTCACTGAAACTAAGCGTAAGAATTACGTTCTCCGCTCGATGATATATCCAACCGGAGAAGCGAACGCTCGCGTGCACGACACCGTGCCAGAAAATCGGACAACATCCTCGTAACGCGTCGATCCGCTCCAGCCATAAGCATAATTGCGTGCGATCATCGTTAACTCGTTAAGCACACCATCCGCCGGC
This sequence comes from Bombus confusus, assembly GCA_014737475.1. Taxonomy (NCBI): domain Eukaryota; kingdom Metazoa; phylum Arthropoda; class Insecta; order Hymenoptera; family Apidae; genus Bombus; species Bombus confusus. The sequence continues at coordinate 528,987 of JACXIV010000094.1, forward strand.
TACTCTCAATACATACATACCGAATCACGATCAGGAGAAAGCGAGAATAGTGCGCTCGCTCGCGCCAGAACAAGAGCAAACGAATCACTCTTACGTTTTCCAATCTATGCAAAGCGAATCAACATTTCCCCTCGGTTTACATTTTCACCCTACGTTTCCCGTGTGCTCCTTCGCGTGCATACCAATATACACGCGTGCATTTCTTATCTCACGCGAAGCGTATCGACACGGCGGCCGATTTACCGGTGGCGAACCAGTCGACTTTATTACCAAACCGATTGCGGAAGAAACTGCGACTCGTCTCGAGTCTAAATATGTATACGTATATGTATTCGATAGCGGTATGTCTCGCTGGTCGATCACTGTATTAGGCGATTACGAATATTAATGAACACAGCTTAAGCCTGTGGAAGTCGTAACTGTAAAAATTCTTCATTGAGTATACGTATACGTGATAGATACAGTACGGTGCCTAAAATCTTATATAATTGTTCCATTCTAACGACAAATTTGTGTGTGGGAACCATTTTAGGGAAACTAGGAAAGAAACGTATATAATATATGTATGATGTAAAAACGGTTTTAATAGCATTCACAGGAGGAATTGAAAGTGATAATTTTATAGATCAACGTAAGGCTCCGGTTCACACATCGATACATACCAAACAGTAGCCACATTAAAAAAATATCAAGGTTCTAACATGGTCAGCTTGTTCCCCAGATTCGAATCACGTGGAAAATCTTTGGAAAATGATTGGAAGAAGAGTTTATGCCAGTTGCAGATAATATAATTCCATTAGTAAACTATCAAGCACGGGCAACGAAGTGGAGCACCTATTTATTAAAAAAAAAGTTACAAAATGTGATTTTGTCAATGCCGAATGCAGTGAAGGAATTATTGTCATTTTTGATTTTATTTATCTAAACAGCTTAAGTCGTATGTGGGGCTTCATAGAAATTGCTATCGTAGATTCATCGTTTTTTTTTTATTACCTTTTCATCCGTTGTCCACTCTATCTATATATAATATCGCTTATCAAATTTAGGTAATAAATGGAGTTGTATTTCTTTATTTGTATCTATTCACAAAAATTCAAAATTACTCAAAAATTTGCAATCTGGTAGTTACTTATAGTTCACGGAGATTTATCGTATTATATATCTATTGACTAGTTCTTATTACTCTGCAAAATCTACGACGTTGTTTTAAAATTACTTGCAAAAAGACTTTTCATGTATGTATCAGCTGCACACTGCAAAGGGTTGAAAGATCATCTGACGATGGAAACGCATGCGTGTTCGATAATTATTCGTTTAACCAGTTAGCGGTTTCGACCTCTTTGAAAACTTTGAAAAGTATGTATCTAAAATGTGTCGCAGAAAGTAAACGATGACGAGTATACTCGTCAAACACAGAGTATGTGTGGCTGTTATAATATAGAATAGCTGTAACGAAATGACTGTTCTATTTTTTAATTTTATTACTGACAGGGCTCGTCGTAACGCAAAATATTGCCATTTCTCATGACGAGTATACTCGTGAAAAACAGCTAACTGGTTAAATAGCCTTATGCATGCAGGAGTCGACGCCACGGTGCACGTAGAGCCGACGTAGAACGACGGATAGCTGTGGAATATCTAGGGCGCAGCGCGAAGTGGTTCTCCTTGGGCAACCGATGCCGCATTCCGACCTATGCATCTGCTGCCAGTTCCTTTTCCCTCCTGTTTCTCTATCTTTTCACTGCTTTTCCTTTCCTTTTCCACTTTCGTTTCACGTCTCTGTAGATCGAACTTTATTTGGATATTTCAGATGAATGTCAGTCGATGAATGTCCAGTACCATTCGGTGAACTATGCGCCGCTTATCAAATTTCAATAATTATATAGTAAGAAGTTCGACAAATTATTGGAAAGAAGACTCGCGTTTACAAGAGATACGAATTCACTCACAAGTCGTTAGATAAGCGAAACGAGCAAATAACGGCATCCATTAGACTCTCATTGTGAAACAGGACATGCAGAAACTCATAAATCACTTTACATTTAATTTATCATTTCCCTAAATATTAAAACCGATTGCTTTTCACACTGATCCGTATTCTGACATGAATTATAAGTAACAGACTCTAAGTAAGCTTACGCGGATTTCACTCAATGAATTATATATCCGATATTTAGCCGTCAATTATCCGCCACGTTCATCTTTCATCGCTTTACCCAAGTCTCGAACTCACTTTGCAACGATTTTCGCCTCATTGTCTGTCCAACTTTCTCATTCATCTACATTCAGCGTAGGTAGTCTACTCTCATAGACTAGCAAAGGAACAGCTTTAAAAATATCTATATTTTTTCATTTCAACGATAAAGGTGCTATTTTAGATTTTCGTCTATCACGAGTCCTCGTAACAGGGACTGATATTCTCGTTCTATCGTTTACGACCGTATCGAACCAGTAGTTTCTCTGCCTCTTTTCCTCTCTTTCTTCGTGTTTTACTTTCTCCGTGATCTCGATTCTTCGTGGTCTCGTTCCTGCCCGTACGTGTCGCTTCTCTCCGTTCGGTTCGCTTGGAAACGCCGCGCCGTTACAGATTTGCCGCATCCTTTTATATGTAAGTGCATAAGTGCATTGCGCCTTGTAGTGGCGCCCACGCGTAGTGTTGCAACGCAGACCATTATGCCATACCGTTTCTAACTTATGCCGATTGCAGTCTCGCGACCGGATTAGACGGTCTGTCGATTAGGTTCGCCATTGACGTCGTTGCTCATCCAGAAAAATTTCTACCGCCACGCTTGGATGCGAGCAATCTGCGCGTCCTTGAAATTCAACGATGCTCTCCAATTGCAAATGACCGTCTTATTCTTTTGCAAAAGTGATGAAACGATTTTCAGTGAAAAATTGACAGAATTAGAAGGGTTGCAAAAAGGAGAAATTTGCCGTATGGTACGTCGCGCATCGCCTTTGCATTATTTTTATCACACTTCTGAAATCTTTGATCAAACTATTTGAATATTTCTTCGTTAAAATCGATAATTTCGTAACATTATAAACGATATAAATTATATCGCGAACACGTCACATCGATTTCCTTTCTACAAAATGCGACTCATATTTTAGAAAGCAAATAAATACCGATTATCGTCCTGAAAAAGGATAAAAAGATCTGAAAGTCGTTCACTGAGCAATCGGTAACAGCGAGTTAAGAAACGGACAAACCTCCAGGCTATAGATCTGCGGCGATATTTAAATATAATATACCCTAAAGTTACGCATTCGCCCATATCCTCGCTTATCGTAGATCTATCAGTACCTTGAATCATAATCCACGTCGCAAACTAATCGAGCTGATAACTCTTATTTAAGTACAAAAAATAAGTAAGGACTTAAGTAAGAAAAGAACGTAAGCATTAAGAATTGCAGTTTCAACGGTGAGAAATGATGGTAATTTCCTCATACTTCTTTATTACGTTATTTGTTTTCTGTTAATTAATTTCATCGAGCACAATGAGCAAAAGAAGCTTATCCAAGAATTTATTCACCATTCAATTCATTTTCCGACGAACGATGCAACGTTCGTATTTCTTGCAATAATGGTTTAGAAAAAAGGAACAGAAAAATCTACATCAGATATCGTAATTAAATAATAGCCAAATAGGGACACAGATGTAATCAAATTATCAAACATTATGCTTGCCATGTATTCTTTCATCATGTTATGTTTAGAGTATTACGTTCACGTATACGTGTATTACATTACACGTGACATAACGAGCATACCTCTAGCACATTGAAAAATATTACGTTACCTTTTATGATAGTCAATTAACGCGTTTCGTGTCATTAGAATCGTTTCAAGATAAACAACGATAACAAATTCCCACGTAACAAGATTTTTATTCAGAAACTATTAGACAAAAATTTGTCGCCAGTATTTTATTCAAATAACGCATAATCCTATTTTGTAAGAAATGAAAAAACATTGAATAGAACGCGTTATGCGCTTTAATTATTCTTTCGAAACGCGCGTCAATCTGGAACGAAGAAATCTACAAAAGGAAAGGATATGAAATTGCGTTCAGATGAGGCATAGTGGAAAAAAATCTCGAACAATCTCTGTTCCGTTCTAGATGTATCTAACCATCGACTTCACCATAAGATAGCGCGTCGCTGCAACGGAGTGCAACCACTGCAGCAGCACTGGTTGCATCGGTTTCGCTCACAAGGATTCCTTCTTTCCATTTGGCTAATCGGCCACGAGATCTAACGGTTTCTCATTATAATACCTGGATACGTGTTTGGCCGTTCGTTTGTGTGCACCGTGCGCACCGGACACGACAGGCATAGGCGCAAAGCAACAGAGAATCGCGGAACAGTAAGCGTGGAATATAAATTTGGACGTTCGTTAACCTTTTCAGTTCGCCGATGTAAATCATTTTCTTGTGGATAATGACTTGTTTCCTTTGTTTAAAGGAAAGCCGACGCGAACAGCGTAAAATGTATAATAACAGCGATAGACACACCTCGTTTAGGCACCTCACAAGTAGGTTGAAACATCGATCGACAAACTTCTAGGTGACGAAGCAAATTTTACTTAAAATTTAAGTAAAAAATAAAAAGAGAGAGAGAGAGAGAGGGAAAGAGAATGTTAAAATAACAGGGGCCAGTTGCTTTCTAACTGCTTTATTATATTTATTGTAAAAATAACTTAATAAACAAACACTGTACTATCAAATACATCGATCAAAATACCAGGACCAAATGTATAACAATTAGCGATCTCTTTCATCGTCGATCGAACATCTTAACCAATAGAGCGAGACTCGATCATCCAGATTATCCTGTAGTATCTTCTCCTACAATTTTCTCGATGATCGAAACGATCCCATCGAGCGAAACGATTAGAACAGGTAAATTTGCCAATCGTTCGATACAACTGGGACCTCCTTTATTCAACAATGGAGAAAAGTCGACGACGATGACGCGTCAGTCGAAAACTGGGGGACACTTAAAAGTCGCGGCGCGCAAAGGCGAACAGGAGAAAACCGTTTGAACGCCTCGCGGAATAAAACAGCCGGATTCTCGCGAAAGGGAAAAGACGTGCCAGGCAGACGAACTGACAGACGAACCGACCGACGGAACGTGAATATCTGGGCTGATTTCGAAATCGGTACTAGAACTTTCTTCCAACGAATCGTCTCCGCGATAAACCGCTTCCAACGAGGGGAACTTACATACAAAGATTTAAAATTTGCATTTAGAGTAACTACCTATGCTGGTACCAGACATCTATCGAGTAACAAGTAATAACGTTCTTGATACAATTTTTGAACGAAGTACTGCTTCTAGCAGTAACTAGAAAACCTGCGTCTATGCAGGTTAGAAGAGGATAGATTTGTTAATTAGAAAATATCATCGTAATGCTATACTTAGACATGTCGAGTAATTTGAATTTTATCACGCTGAAATGTTTTCCTCAATTAAGGTAATAATACCGGTTAGTAAATTCCTACTTACACAAATTACGTAGTAATAACACTAAGCATATAAAGGAAACGTATTGTATCATCTAATAAATAATACTCTATTTTTCAGTAAGACAACGTAGCCGTAGTAGACGATTAGCGATGAAAAAGTGGACAACAGCTGTTAAACGTTGGCTATTTTAATGTTACTTCGAATTGAGAAAAGTCCAGTTACTTAAAAATCTATCTTCTCCGCGATGAAATAGCCTAACACTTTTGCATCGTGGAGGAAGCGCAAAATAGAAATGCAAACCGCGTCCAAAGAGGAGGTTCCCTGATCGGCATTCTCGAAGTGGCGTCGACGCGCACGACAACGACGCGACGTCGATGACGAAGGCGTCGAAACGCGTCGAGGTACGCGCGCGCACGAGGAACACCTCTCTACGTGGTGTCAACAACCTCATCATCCTCTTTCACTTGTGCCAAACGTCGCCGCAGCGCTGACTTTTATGTTCTGTCCGCCCCCGTCGATGATGTGTCAGCTTCTTCCTTCTTTTCACCAGCGCAACGAAGGCAATCGATCGCAACATCATATTCACTTCGCTATTAGCGAGTGATCGTAAAGAAGCGTTTAGACCAGGCGGGCGATTTTATTTTAATCAAATTCGTCTTTCAACAGCGGGCTACTTTCATATTTTTCTGTACAAAATCTACAAAAAAAGAAAACGTGTAAAAGAATAGCGTAGCCCGCCGAAATTAACAGGATAAGTAGATATATTTAATAATATTATTATGTAGAATAATTATATAGAACCTCGCCATTTGGTGTTTATTCGCCAAATCGTTTGCTCGCTCTCATCGTATAAAAGCTCTTTCGAAGTAAATTAGGTTACAGACAGATCGCTCGATGACCGTTTACAGGAACTTCGTTTGGTCTAAACGCACCTTAAGACATTGCATCGTCGCATCGCGTAAAAATGTCTGACGTAAAAACATTGTGTAACAAACTCGCGATTAATGGTAGTATTTATATTGGTGTTTGCGTTTGCGATTGCGTTTGCACGAACGCAAAGTCGCGTTAGCTCGAGACTTAATTGTCAATGAGCCTTTCAGGGATCTGACTAGAATTAAACGTTTCGTTGGTTTCTTTAACGCCGGACCTGACAACGATTAACGTGTACGACATGCATTGTTGAAACTTCCTAGCAAAGTATTTTAAGTCAAAGCGACAATGATTTTTATCAAAGGGCGCGATAGATACAAGACTAGGAAACGTTTGTTCGTGTTCGTCGCGAAAAATGTTGGATAACTCTACTAATTTCGTGTTATTCGTTTCCGTAATCCGAGATTCCTTGCAGCTCTTTTTAGAAATATTTTTTTTTAGACACAGCTGGTGTAACTCGTTAGATGAGCAACGTGTTAATTACAAGTCGTTGGTACTCTTCTATTTAAGTGAGGTAAACGAAACATTGGAATTTTGCGCGAAATGTTTGATACAAATTTTTAACGAGTGCAGGAATTAGGGTACACGTATCACGTAATAGCTTAGGATTATAATAGTTACGGTTTCGAGTATGCATATGTATGTTGGTCGTCTCAAGTCCGTGAATGTTTAAATTAGGCGTTTCTCTTTCGTGTAACGTATAATCTCATATACAACGGACAGTTACGCTTTCTTAGCATTATCCAATTTTTGAATAATTTAATTATATGAACTTAATTAACATCACTCTATATCACGCGGCTACATTTTTATTTTCTCGCCATTAACTTACAACGTGATTTTAAGTTACAATCGTCGAATACGTGTAAGACGATACATTCCGTTTCTTAAATTCTATTCACAAAGATACGAATTTTGAATAAATGTCCACGGTATATTGATCATGAGCCGATGCACTTCGAAAGTTTACCTCCAAATCATCGATAGTAATCGACGAGATCAGAAATTCTTTGAAGCAAGCACAGAAACTAGGGTTTGAAACCTAATTGAAGAACAGAAACCGAATTGAATATTTCGGATGTTGAAGCGTTTGTCGCAGCTAGTAGTCGACTTTCACCATTGCGTTCGGCGAATGATGCGCCGTGCCAGATAAAAGCATGTCGGGTCGTCGGCAAAAGCCAACGCTGCGGCCAACCCGTTCCATCCTCTTCGCAACGCTTGTCTCCGCGGCGCTTCTCTCGCATTATGCAATTCGAAAGAGACATTACCTCGACTTACCTTACGTACGTTCGCGAGAAGAAGCTACCGGGTATAACACTGTGACGCGAGCTATCGAATCGCAACGTCGCGTGCTGATCGCAAGAAAACGCGTGCTCTTGCACGTGCTACACGTAATGTTGTGCTCTCGGGCATTCAATACTCTGATCATTTCACATCTGTTCAGATATCCCCCGGTAAAGAACGTGGCAAGAGCGCATAAGAGGGCAATAGCTGGAATCTAGATGTTGTTAATTGTAAAATGAACCATTTAACCGCTAATTCAATTAACCATTTAAACCGCTTTACAGAATTTGCTTGCAAAATAGTCATATGAATAGGAGAAATAGACGACTGTGATATTCGTAAATAAACGACAAGCGAATAAAAAGCGAGATTATCTCGTCGATGCACGAAGTGGAATGGTGCACTGTATGCCAGACCGTCTCGTTCGACGAGACCGATGTGCATCCTTGTCGAACAAAGACGAAGCGCAGCATATATACTCCAAGACTTCGATATCGTATCAAATAAAACACTTTTTTCAATAATCTTTTAACGTTCCAACTACGCTTTATGCATATATAATTTATACATACAATGTTTTTCTCCCATTTTAAGTTTCTGCTTGGTTCCTGATGTAACAAAAAGTTAAGTGTCCTGGTCCTTGAATGTAAGCTTGCACCTTGATATTTATAAAAGGTCATGTATTCCTGAATAAGCCTAAATTACAATAATTCGGGACACGAAAATGTAATTTTACAAATTTGAAAGTCAGATTTATGCGAAGAGAAATTATTATTTGAAGGACGTCCGTATTTGATTCATGGACATGGATCGCAATGAATATGGAACGTAGAATTTTATAGATGGATGCAACAAATGAAAGATTTATTAAGGACGGCGAGGATAACGCTTTACGTGCATCGAACTCGCTAAACACATATCCGTAACGAGATCTGCTGGATAAAAGACGATATAAAGATTCTGCATTGTACGCAATCTTTCGTAAGCCTCTCTAAACCATTTATGTAGATGATTTATTGGCACTGAACTGTCGTGTCATTGACCATAAATCAAAAACCACAACGACCCGCACGATTACGTCAATTACGAATATAATTATACAGCACGGGGCGCATAATTCCTCGAATCGAGTCTGTTACACCTTCGACAGTTCCGGTGACACCAACTGATATCACTGGCATACAAAACACCCGAACGTAACGGTAACTTTTAAAAAACGTCGTGCCTGGTTACCCTTTGTTCGCGAAAAACATTCTAGATCATTCCCAATGATAATTTTCCCCAACGTAATGATAATTTTAATCAATGTATACAACGATCTATGTTAAGTTACGCGCATGGCGTAACATTTAGAATAATCCGTAGATAAAGACACGATGAATTATTAATTCTATCGAATTGGGATTAATCGTGTTTAAACTGTTCCAACTTCAGACTTGCTTTGAAGAAGCGAACTACGCTGATGCAAAAGTGCAAGAACACTGCGAGATACTGTCAGTCACTGTCAACTACTGTGAAAGCTTAAAATCTAAAATTTATAAATGCTCTGTCCTATATTACATGGCCGCATTTTCTTCTCGTCACGAATTACACCACGTTTCGTCACGAAACTTCTCGGGATTCGCGTAAAAAATCATGAGAAATCATTGAAGATTTTTCGCTTACGCTATTCCGTGTTAGAAATCATGAGAAACTCGCCGTGAATGCAAGCGATCCGATTAATCATACGAACTGTAACGCTGCTATTTTCACCCCGTTCATCGCCTGATCCGGCATTCGTATCTCCAGCTATCCTTGGCTGGAGACTCTCGCATACCTCGAACAACGTGTTTCCAAGTATACCGAAGCAAGCCTTCGACGTCGAATTTTTTGCCAGGGGAAAGGCTGATTAAATTAACAAGGAACAAAGACGAATTACGTATATCGTTGTAAACGAAGTAACGCCGGTTGAAAGCATAGCTTGTAAATATGCATATACGCGTGGAGTGACATCGATGAGGAGATTCAGGGCAAGGTAATGAGAGAACTTCCAGAAGGAGGAGGACGACCGGTTGTCCTGCTCGAATCGCTTGACTTAAGGAGATCAACGAGCCGAATATTAATCAATAAGAGGCGCGGCACCTGCATCCTTGGCACGTTGAGGCACGTAATACCGTCTACTACCGCAATAAACCACTGCACACCATGCAGTCTTACCGTTATCCGGAAGGTGTTTGTGCATTAGCCATCCGGTACGATACTCCCTGCTTCCTTCTTCAACTTCGTATTCGGATGGCCCTGCCGCATTTAGGCATGTCACGTTAAAACGGCAGTTCATCAAAGTTCATAAGAGTCCTCTCTCGTGACGAAACGTCTACAAATCATTTCGAACGTTACCATCCACGGTAAACGTAAATGCCACCGTTGCTAAGTTGTCATATACGCGACAAAAAAGATGACAAATATGAGTAGAGTTTCAGCAAAATGTTGAAGCTTAATTATCAAATCACGAGCACGAAAAGGAATATTAATATGCAACAAAGAAAAAACATTTTGATCTATTTAATTCTTTATTAAAATCGCCAAACAGAAAAACAATTAGTGCATGAAGTGCACGACGTTAATTAAAGGATGTATAACATTTCTGATATTGTAAATTTAAATCAGGATAGATCCCGTCGATTTAAATATTATTCTTAGTGCTACTTTCAATGTTAATGAAAAAATTGTGAATTTTATTTATTTAATTCAAACAATAGAGTTTTTTTCAAAAAGCACAGAAACGCAAAAATGCAACAGAAATGCAAATGAAGAGAAAGATCTAAAGATATGTAAATTAATTAAAGAAATGTAAGTCGTGACGCATCTCCTTTTGAAATAGATGTATGCTTGAAAATCGATAAACGATTGCTTAAACCATAGCTTTTATATCATATTATAAAAACGTTTATAAGAAATTAATGGATTCTTTGAAAAGAAGCTACATTCTACATTCATTTGAATATCGAGTCATATAATATAACGATACCATTCAGTTTCCAATATTAACTCGCATACAAATCACTATCAAATTGGAAATACGACATAAAATAATATGTTAAATAATATTTCAGACTGTAGTATCTTTCCCTTATTAATAATAATTAAAGTATTTATAATAATGTATATTCCTTGTTAGACGTATAAATTATTCTACTATAGTCGCGGATTTTCGCATCCAAGTCAACGTATAACAAACTTTTATCTCAATCTTTGTAAGCTTTCGTCGGAAACATAATCAATAAGAAAAGTGTACCGGGGCATGTGCTTAACGGGCAATTTCTTTACGGCGACGAGCCGCAAAAATGTTATTTCTCGTCGTAACCGGTACACGCATAAGCGTGAAATTCCGTTCGCCGCATCGGCATGAATGCGAATTAATTAATAAGACTGTAAGCTTACAGTTTTGATTTCCATCCACTTTCATGGTCATAACTGATCCACGTGACCACGGCCTTGGTTATGTCCTTCCATAACAAAACGTGAACAATTTCATCATAAAGAATATTTTGAACACAATTTCAATCGTTATATCGACTATGTTGCTTAACAAATTCCAACAATGTGTGTGATCAGGCAATATTTAATTAATAAATGTAATTAATAAGAAAAGTTTCTACCTGAAATTATATTTGGAAACGAATACGATATTCGTAGGCCTCCGTCTTCGTCTTGCTTCCAATTATGCCAAGAATTAATCTACGATATCTCGATAATCTTATTTATTCCTCGTTGGACTGTTCGATCATGGACATGAACGTAAATACCAACCTGGGCAATGCGATTTATTCGAGAAACTGGATTAAGCCAAGCGAGAAAGTTCCGTTGTTGTCGAAAGCGTCCGGCATTAACATGCGCCTGTCTGCCTTGATTGAAACCGCGTCCTCGGAAATACATTGAATTAGAATAGCTCTGCGTTTATTCGTTTACTGATTTTTTTCTAGAGCAATGTGAAATTTCGCGAAGCTTTTGTCGGACTAAAAAACTTGTGTGTGGTACGAGGGCAATCGGATTTACTCTTCTACTTATTCTTAGAAATTTTAAAATCTAGCGTATAGAAAACATAAAAAATACGAAGAAAATATTTGTCATCAAGAGCGTGTGATACGAATGGCTTATGAAAATATTATTTCGTAATTAACCCAAAATAATAATTAATTGTAATATTTGGAAGCTAGTATTGGACTAATATCGATATGTCTCTCTGAGAGAAATTTAGAGATTGTTTAGTGATCGATTTCTTTCAAAATACCTACACTCTCGCCCGATCACAACTGAGCTTCACCGCAAGGTGTAAGAGGAAAGTGATGAAATAATTGCAAAATTCTTGGGACTTTCTTATAGAAGAAACGCAACAGTGCCAGAAATGCGAATGGATGATGTAAGGAAATAAATGTCAATCGCTGCTCGATTCAGCTGTATATAAAACCTAACTCGAATCGAACCCGAAGAATTTTCACGAATTAGATAATGCCAATTGTCGATAAACGCTATATCGATAATATGTATTCGTATAGTCAGTCAACACCCGAAACCCTTAAAAAGTTCTAACATTTTGCTGAAATGTTTCAGTTATCTACCTTTCTATCTATATTTCTATCTACTCTTCTAGTATATAAGTGAAAATTGAATCTTGCTACGATATTCGAATATTTATATTTCGATCCTGCGTTCATTTTAATAAACAAAAAGAATGTTGTAATGTCTAAATTGAGACTAATTTAAGAAGATACTTAACATGAAACTGATCATGCACATCGATACGATCTTTTTTCATATTTGATGCAAACCGAAGATATTTTGTAGTGTTAGAAAACCTTAGAGGAGATGTTAATTAGCCTATTTCCAGAAGGTCCAAACCTTTAAGTTGCCGACCAATTAAACTAGCTGCTGTGGGATAACCTCTGTCGGAATGTCGATCAGGGTGGTGTATGGGAGCTGGGTGTCACGGTGAGTCACGTTGCTCGTGTTCGACCTTCGCCCCCTTCCAGCCTTCTCCGTTATTTTATATCGAATAGTCGCCTCGGCCTTACGATTATTATTATTATAATCACGTTGCGATCGGTCAGTATTCTGCATATTGTACGACCGCACCAGTACGCTGACTGTGTACGAAAACAGTCGCACCTGCAGGAGTTCGACGAATTTCGATGGCTAGATATGCGCCTTATACGTGCAAACAAATCGGTATAATAACAATAGTCGGATAGTAACTCTTCAGAATTAATCACCGAATAATATTTATCGATGATCGCATGTTATACAGAATTAGATGTAATTAATTATGTAATTATTTTTACGAGATATCCTACTCCGTTACCGAATCCTGTCATTTATGTGGTATAATAATCGTAGAATTATTTCGGGAGTTGATATTTTAAGAATAGAATGTCTTAGCCTAAATTTTTTGGAGATATATTCCTATATTCTCTACTAAAATTTCTTACGATCGTATTAAAGTAAACCTACAATATCAGTCGGCAGAAAATTTTTGAATGCTCGTCGATGGATGGAACAAAGCGAGCCTTCGCGATTTTTATCGCGAAGTGAATTTTGAGGCGATTCGCGTGAAAACCAGCTTGGATCGAAACTGGTCCCGCGAGTATTCAAACAACGGCCAAGAACAAAAGTCGAAAAATAAGGTAAAGTAGTAGAAAAAGAGCGGATTCGTGGAGGTACGGACGATATTGGGGATAAAAAATTATTTTAGCATTTAAGGCAGTGGGATGGGGCAAAACGACGAGCACTGGGGAGAAGGGGACGGGGAAGAAAGAACGTGGCAGACGTTATTACCGGGCCTCTGTTAGGTCTTCGGATGGCATTTTCAGTGGAGGAGAATAAAGGAAAAAGGAAAGGCAGATCGGGTTGGCGAAAAAGAGAAAGAGAGGGCGTGAGAGGGAGAGAAGAAACGTGGCGAGGTATAGACGTTACCTCTTCTTGAAGTGACGAGGAGAAGAGAAGGAGGTTCTACAAGGAGGTGGAAGAGGAACAACACGTGACCAATGACTTATATAAAGGTGGAGAACGACAGGGCGCAAACACGGAGTTCTCTCTGCGCGGTGGAGCCTGTGCACGCAAATTGTGATAATAGTTTTTTTTTTTCCCCTCTTAAATAAATAATCGAATTTTGTTACCGCCACTCGGGAGAGAAGAGTAATCCGATCTCTGTACCACGCGGGACACACGCATTCGTAACCATGAGGACGTACTACGTGATAGCTGCCATTCTGATCGCCGGTACGTACCCGAAATAAACGCGAGATGCGAGCAGGAGGATATGAGAGGGTGGAGAATAGAGAAAATGGAAATGTTATCGAGGAGAAGGAAACGGGGGAGGAAAGTGTTACTCGTGGACGATCACGATCATTTTGTCGGAAGTGGAGGACCTAAGTGTGTGACATATGCCTGTGGATCGGGAAGAGAGTGCGCTCTTCTTTCGTCGCGATTGTCACGATAAACACGATACTTGTCGTTTCACGAAACGAATAAACGAAACGGTCGGGAAAGCCTGTGTACGAAATCGTTAATCCAACGTTTTACGAGCATCGTTAACATATTTCTTTGAACCCGGTATCTTGTTAACGTAAATCTTGAAATTTGTACACGATCGGTATGTTAACACAGATTTATTCATTTTCGATGAATTTCCCTCGAACAGAAAATTTATTCCTCGTGTGTTTAATATTGGAATTTTATCGATGTATGAAAAGTGTTTTATCTGTAATTTCATCTGTAAATTGTAGTACTGTATCTATCTTACCATATTTTTTAACAGAATATCTACCGTAAAGAATAAAAAGCAGGTCGACTTAATATGCGATTGATAACCAGGAAAAAATCTACTTACAAATCTTTAAATACCCCTAGTAAGTCTAATTTCTACGTCTAACCAGTACAAGCTACCAGTACAACCAATAACGCGTATCAAAATGTTCCCGTTAATACCGAGTACTAGTAAAATATCTAGAAACTTCGCTGCATTTCTCTCTACTCTATCGCTCTTCGCGTACGATCGTAGAGATCGGAGGATACCCACTGTACAAATGACGTGCCAACAAATTGAAAATTGAAAATGGTTATCGAAAACGATTATTATCGACTTTCTCGGTGTTCCAAACGAAACATACCGTTGAAACGAGATCGAAAGGCGTATTCAATTTCCGTGCAAAGAGAAACCTTCTCGACACGCGTTTCCATTCTTTTTTCCTCCCCTTCCCTGGGCTCCTCTGGCTGCAACAGGATAACCTTGGCCCAGATCTTGACCCTTCTTTTTATCATCCACTACCATCGCGATTGAGCATAAAAATTCACTCTTGGGGGCCAAAGAGCTAAAAAGTTTATAAAATGACCAACGTGAATACGTTCTACGGCCAGCGATATCGTGAGCGGTTCCGATTACGGGGCTACTTTGTCGGATTCGAGACGCGACTTTTGATAGCCGGATCGGTCCCGAGAAAAATGAAAGTGAACATGCAACGCACACGAGATCGAGAGGGTCGCGAGCTTGTAAGTATAGGCGAAATTATAGAGGACGAAAAGTGTATGCGTGCACGTGAGAGAAAGAGAGGGAAACAGAGAGAGAGAGAGAGAGAGAGAGAGAGAGAGAGAACACACACATACGAAGGGGAAACGTGTAGAGGAGAATCGAGTGAACGGGATGCTGGGAGGGCCCAGTCACGAGTCGTGTTGGTGTTGCGGCTGCTGCTGGGTCTGGCTCTAGACCCCAAAGTGAAAGCGCCTGGCGAAAGTCACTTTGTGTCCTTACATAAGACGTTTAGGTTATTCAGACATCATATGCCACGAGAAAAGAACAACAGATTATTAGGGGTAATTTCTAGCCTGAAGACAATACGCGACGAAAAGGCAGCATTAGCATCGATAATAAATACCTGAAATGGTGTCGACGATCCATACACATTATCGTCTCCCTGCCATGCTTTTCCCTCTTGAAACGCGATTAGAAATTTGAAGGGAGGGGCGCAGGAAAGGTATAGAGCTAGATGAAGGAGGTGGAAGAAGATGCGAGCAACGATGGGGATTAGGGTCTTGCGGTCGACAATCAATTTTATTGTTTGATCTTCTCTCAACAGCAATATCCAGCAAACGGTAAAATTGAACGCGATTACCGCGATCCCTGGCACGATTAAGCGTTATATCGGGTGTAACCGCAAAACACATTTTTCTCAACGGATCATTCCCGTCTTGAAAACTCTGGCCACGATTAGATGATTTCTACACAGAAATATCCAATTTAGGATTATTTAGAGGAATAAATAGTTGGTTTATAGTTGTACCATAACCATCGACGCAATTGAAAGTTGACTCCGGTAATTGGCTTGGTATTTCAAATTATAGTGACTGCCTTTAACTTGACTGACATTTGCTCGTTGTTAGTTTTACTACTTGAACAACCTTCTTTACGATTGCTTCAAAAATTAATCGATATTTCTACATTCGCCGTTACACAGGTGTAGTAAAACACGACTCTCCTAAACCATTCCTAATACAAGGTCGAGTAATACAAGGAACGACAAGAATTTCCTTGTCTGTTTCGCTATTATAGCGACATTTCCTTCGGCTGCTCTATATTTAAAAAACGAGCGAAATTTTCACATTGATTAGATTATCATCTCTACTTTTCTCCGATTTCATGTTAATAATAATAATACATTTTTTCAACTGCAGGCACAACCGCCCAAGAATCGTTCAAATGCCCAGACGATTTTGGTTTCTATCCTCATCATATATCCTGCGACAAATATTGGAAATGCGATAACAACGTCGCGGAATTGAAAACTTGCGGCAACGGACTCGCCTTCGACGCAAGCGACAGCAAGTTCCTCACTGAAAATTGCGACTACCTCCACAACGTAGATTGCGGAGACAGGACACAGCTCGAGCCGGCGATTAGCACGCCGCATTGTTCTCGCCTCTACGGTATCTTCCCCGACGAGAAGAAATGCGACGTATTCTGGAACTGCTGGAACGGAGAGGCTTCCAGGTACCAGTGTAGTCCTGGACTCGCTTACGACCGTGAAGCCAGAGTCTGTATGTGGGCCGATCAAGTACCTGAATGCAAAAACGAAGGTATGTTCCGATACTTCTTTACGCGATCATACATCGAACACTCCTTTTTTGTCATTTAAGTTGTCTTTATAAGAATATCTTTCTTGTACGATCTCATTGTCAGTTTGGTTTGTTCCCATTCAGACTTTTAGTGATTTTGAGTTAACTAAATTCCGGAAAAACACCAAAGAAATCCTTTTTCATGGATCGGTATGTCTTTAATCGTCGTATAATTTTCCTATCTTTCGATTTTAACGTCTTCTACAAAGAAACATTACAAATTATTAGAATCTCTTTTCATCGATATAAATCGTACCGTGTCTCGTTACCAACAAATGGAAGTACCAAAAAGATTGACCGTCTTGCTAGTGTTTCTTTGAACTAATACAAATACGTTCCAAGACTTTCGCTGAAGATCAATTAACTATCGACGATTCTCCTTGGAACGATATATTATTCATTGGTTGCGTTGCTCGTCGTTCGATACGTGCAGTGATACCTGACGATTTGTTCCCACGCGCATCCTGTATTTCCTTGCGCGGTATCCTCTTAATTCGCGTGGCACGATTCAAAGTCGTAGCCTTATTTCGCCATTCACCGGCTTCTTCCACTTGGCCCTTGGTGGTGTTTCATGGTCTGTACGATCGCGAACCAAGTAGCTATGGCGACGCGACACCTTTCTCTCTTCCATCACATCATACTCTATACGTTTATCGCGTTACACAGAGGTCGCAGGAGGTTTCACGTGTCCGGCCGCGGGCGAAGTGAGCGGAGCATCCGGCAGCTTCAGCAGACACGCCCATCCTGAGGACTGCAGAAAGTATTACATATGTCTGGAAGGTATCGCTAGGGAATACGGTTGCCCGATCGGAACTGTCTTCAAGATCGGCGACGCCGATGGCAGCGGTGCCTGCGAAGACCCCGAAGACGTCCCTGGATGGTAAGTCAATTTTCCCCTTTTATCATAATTATCTCTTGTATAATTATTTCTTTCGTTATAGTTAAACTGCGACTGTTTACATATTTCTGAGAGATTTAAAAGAGGTTCACAAATTTACGTGAACTACTCGATATAATATTTAATAGGAGAAATAAATTCCTACTGCGATTTCATTTCATAAAAATATGAATTTTCATAAATATTCGCAGTCTAATTATGATACAGTTCACCGTTTAACGTTAGTAGTTTCATTTATTAATCTTTCATCTTCCTAAATCGTTTTAATCGATTGATTTGTTCGGAAATGAGATCGAAAGAACAATCTTTGTCTTTCGATTTCTCAGCTCTGTAATTTGATTTAAATGAAGAATAATTACGTTAATTTTTTCAATTTTATGATAAATTACTTGAGTACTTTCGAAATACGTTAGGAACCTTGTGACAAAGTTACAGGAAGGAATTTGTGGTGCTATGAAACACGTTATTGGAATAAGAGAAAATGCATTCCTGAGCATAATGTATTCAAATGTCTGTACGAATAGATTGTTATTAACAAAGTTTCCTTCGCTTATAACAACGAAAAAAATGTCCTAGTTTTTACAAGTAGATCTTAAATTTCCTTGTATACTTTTTGCCGCGCCAAGCTTTGAGTAACAGCGTTGAAAAGAGTTAAGAAGGGAGACTGTCACGTAAATTTGAGCAGATCAGGAAGCTTTGCGACTAGGTGTTACGTAAAGACAAATTCTGGATAAACCAGATAGACCCACGGTGATTATAGTCTTTAAAACTCAGCCGCATGGTTAAAAGTTCGTAAGATATTTCACCTTTTTCGAGTGACGTAATTAAACGGATATTCACGGTACACCTTGCTCTCATAACGAGTAGATAGGTTTTGCGTAACGGCCACCCAAATGTTGGTAACATAATATTTATATAACCGTTCTTGGGGACAGGAATAACGTGTGTGAAAGCCACAAAATCGAAACGTGTTAAAGGTATAGGTAGATGTTAATTTACGCGTTAAAAACAAGTAATAAATTAAAATAACATTAGTGAAGTTAGTAAAGACGACGATCTTATATCATTCATGAACGTACAAAACATAAGACACCCGGTAAATGCTTTTATATGTTATTTCGTTTGTATTACCTTCTCTTTTAATTACCCTGGTGAATGCTACAAAACATTTTGAATGAAACGTATGTTTCGATCGAAACATAAATTGCACGCAATCCCTTTCGACGATAGACGAATATTACCAGGGTAACAATAAATATCGTTAATTAACAACAGTTTCTAACATATGTAATTAATTAATATAATATCTACAATTTGTAATGGCATCGATCTATTAAGGCTACTTGATGTACTTTGTCGCAAAATGTAGTGTTATGAATACCCATTACGGAATCTTTCCATGTCTGAACGGATAATATACATATAAATGAGGCTCAAAAATATCCGCTCGATATCGTATTCGTAACACACATTTTCGGGAACGAGCTATACAACGCGTCTTCAAAGCACGCACGCACTCGCGTACTAAACAGATCCGGTCGCGTAATCACTCCTTCTCACGTACACGTGATTAACTGTAAAAAAAAAGACACGAGGCTGCACGCGAGGTGGCACGTCATGCATGTCCTAACTCCCGGATTTTTCCCGGTGTTCTGCTTCACAGTGAGGATTACTACGGTGACCTGGATCTAAAGAGCATCAGGAAGAGCGAGCTGCTTGCCGGAATTCAAAATTCAGGCGAGACCAGGAAGCCTCCTCAAGGCAAACCAAGGCCCCCATCGGCACCTGCGAGGCCCAACGCACCCCTTCAAGAATAATTTCTAATCTATCTCCCCTTTCTTGATTCCCCCATCTGGTTCCTCTCATCTTCTTTCCTCTCCTCTCCTCCTTTCTTCACCTCTTTCACGTTTCACCATTCTCCAAATACCTTTACCAGAACTCTCCTCCGCCTACTTTTCTATTACATCACACATATGCAGAAACAATGACATGCGCGTATACAGACATAAACACACATACTCGAACAGAACAATCTCGAACGAACGATCCTGATGTTCGATATTTCGAAATATACATAATAACGCCAGGAGCCAGGAGTGCTAATCGGTTACGTTCGTTCCTTGCGTTCCCATTCGAGCCAAATTTTTCTACATACGTACGACCGATCTCTGTATATCCGGTTATAGCTTCGTATTCGATGGTTTGACTCGGATCCCGGACGAATAGCATGATTAGAAATCCGCGAAATGTTCCTTCGAATTGTCTCGCGAATGTCTCGTGACTGAGGAGTAGCGAGGAGAGTAAATGTCAAATTCCTGCACCCGCGTTGACGTTCATCCGTGTGCCTCGATGCCGACGCGATGGCAACGCGCGATTAGTACCTAACAATTAATGGGCCGTTTGTTCGCACCATTTTAATTCTCCACGCGTTGCTTTTAAGAAGCGTTCAACCGAACAATATTATTGTCAATATCATTGTCGATATTTAAGGTTCTCAACATTGTATTGGCAATATATATTGATCGTCTAGAGGATCTCTTACGTACGATAACATCAAGAACCTTAAATATTGATAATAATATCGACGACATACTTGATCGTCTGAATGCTCCTTTACAGTTCTTGCTTTCCTTCGGTCGTGTAATTATTTAAACTAGGAATTGCATCGGATAATATGGTGGAAATGATTAAAGAACTGATCGTACTTCCGTCAACGCGTGGAAAAGTAATTAAAATCTACGAATATCGTCCAATGGGTACATTGTTATCTTTTAATTAATCTATCCTCGATGTTTGCCCATCTTCGTTCCCATCAGGCACTTCGATGATCAAAATTGAGACGCGTATTCTATATATTGAAATTCGAATTGATAATAATTCGAGTCGCAATCGTATCGTCTCATCGATAACTTCTATCATTCTTTCTTGCCTCTTATCATCATTTAGCCACTTTGTTTCTCCTTCGTATTTGCTGTTCACACCCCCTTCGCTATTGTAAGATGTACGATTTGAAACGGAAACGGCGGCAAGCTCGTTGATCACGATCTGTGTATCGTCTAAATCGCAACATGTTCACTGAATCTGGTTCTGAGAAACAGAGATTCGATGAAAAAGTTCAGTGGACGAGGAGTTTTTTTTCGAAATTTTCTCAATTCGAGTTTTCCCCCACACACTCTTGGCCTCGGTCAAGTATGCTTGCGTAAGCTAGACTCGTCCGTATATTTTTAAGTAATGTGAAAAATTCGTAAAATAAAAGGAACAAAAATTCGTAAAAAAAAAAGTGGTTTATGTGCTTCTCAAAACCCTAATTTCTCATCCTGTCACGTAAACGTTCTTTGTGTTTGCTTGTTTTCTTGGAAATTTATTGTTGTAATCCTAACACTTGCATGCTCGTTACAACTATAACAAATTTCATATGGCGAATTTTGTGAATGTATTAAACACTACGAACACTTTATCGTAATTACTTAATGCACTAAATATATTTATAATGCATCTATGGAAAGATATAATTCAATGATATATAATCGAAGATGTGCGATTCGATATTCTGCAACGAGTCATACTGTAAGTCACTTAACGTATTAATTTTTTTTAACTTATTTTTTAACTAATTAACTTTTTTATTATTTCGTCTCCCCATTAAACCATATAAAGGGTATTTTTACAATTTCAAGTATGCATTTAAGTATACTTATAAATAATAAATTTCATAGCGAAGACTACTATGGCGATGTGGATCTGAAGGCACTGCGGAAATTGGGATACAAGAAAAAGTGACGAGACGACAAACGCGCAAAATCCAAATAATTTTAATCAACACTCAAAACTAATCAGAAGATTTTGGAATTCATAGAAATCTATTAATTTCCTGTATCTTCTGATCAATTAAAATAATGAAGAATCGCATGACATGTATTTCGCTTGAAATCATTCGCATCGTCATTTATGTATATCCGTTGATGTTACAATACATAACTGTAATATACGTTGCTATGTAAATAAATTACTATTATTAAAAAATATTTTGTATGTTATTTTATTTATATGTTATTTCATATATTGTGCGAGAAACAGAACGCTTAAATATTTCCCATCGCTAGGTGTTTTTCTTTTTATCAAAAAATTTTCTACGACAAAAATATACTAAAAAATCTAGTATATAAATATATACTAAAAGGTCATCCGTATTTTTTCAAATTATACCTTGTAGTTTTAATCTCGTTGCATTATGACTGATGTCGAGATGAATTCATCTTCCTATAAGTATAGTACACTATGATCTTGAATTGATCTTGAACTTAAAAATTTAAGTTCGATTTTATCGTCCCGATAAATTTCAACACTGAAATAATATTGTAACACTTCGTGCGAGAAAATGTGAGAAAATTGTAAAATATTATTTATGAAATAATATTTACAAAGTATTCATAAAGTATTAATAAAATATTTACATTAAATTATTGAATTTTATGTTTAATCTTATCTCATTTTCATTTTATATCTTGTCCTGTAAACTATAACATATGTTTCAATTTCCATTGAAATAAAGTATTTATACGTGGGTATATATTTAAATACGTATATTAGTCTATGTTGATCTTAAGTGTTATTTAAATTATATAGTTATATATTACGGGGTATATAATAAATTATGAAATGGATATTAATGCAAAAGGTACAAGTTATTAAAACTCGAAGTATAGTTTATTACTAAACTAGTCTACAATATAAAATGTTTCGCTCGGAATATCTTCTATGCTCGCTATCTAATAGAATACTTATGCCGATATGAAAAGCTTTTTTGCCAAAGGCACCTCGGTCGACCGTTACGGTCGCCCTTACATAGTTTTTTACGGTTCGTCCTGATAACTCACCTGTTTGTTGGTCGCCTTTGTTGTTCGCGACGACGGTTACAAAGGTGTTGTCGGTGATACCACATATCTATACGTGGTTGTTTGGAAATATTAATTAAGTACGTCGAATTGTGAAGTAAAAATAGTGTTAACGATGTATAAATATTATAGTGTAGTATTTTTATGGCCTTTATGAAACAAGATAATATAATTCCTTTCGCCAATTTTGTTGACTAAATAAAATATTTCACTCATTTTCATGCTGTAAAAAGGTGAGGATTAATTGCATCTGTCAAAAATAAGAGATCAGCCAAAGCAAGTACATACAAAAATCTTAACCTCAAACCTTCGAAAAATAGTCAATTCTTTTTGAGAGATTAAGTATTACGTACTTATAATTCTAATTTTGTTATACGCACACGCACACATTTCTACTGTATATATTATAAATTTATATAAAAGCAATTATATAAAATTATATAAATAAGCTTAAATAAATGACTTGATTGAATAATGGAAGCAAAGGCATACAATTTAGAAAAACAGCAGGTATTACTTACGAATAGCTTACATGTAGATAATTTATTTAATAAACATTTTACTATTATAAACAATGAATGCTATACAATGCCTGAACCAACAAGAATGTTTAAAGATTGTCCGTGGACAATCGATAAATTACAAGAGATAAAAAATGAATTGAATGCTACAAAGGATTGTTTAAATAATTATGATCTTGATAAATGGCAATTACATACAAGAGCAAGAAACAGTGCACAAAAAGTTGTCATGCAATTGAAAACCTATATTCAACCAGAACTTTTAACTCAAGCATGGTGTAAATTCTATGAAATAGTATCGTCGTTTCCTTTAATACCAGTGGATTACATTCGTAAAAATGATATATGCTTTAGATCTATCCATTTATGCGAAGCACCTGGAGCTTTCATTACATCTTTAAATCATTGGTTAAAGACAAATGTTCCTGACATTAAATGGGACTGGCTTGCTATGACCTTAAATCCATATTATGAGGGTAACTCAATGTCTATAATGATTGACGATGATAGATTCATAAGACATACATTAAACCATTGGTGTTTTGGAGAAGATAATACTGGAAATATTTTGAGTTTAAAAAACTTAAATGAACTTATAAAATTATCAGCACCACATTGTAATATATTCTTAATTACTGCTGACGGTAGTATGGACTGTACGGATGTTCCAGCAGAACAAGAAAACGTTCTATTACATTTGCATTTTTGTGAAACTGTAGCTGCCTTACAATTATTGTCTACTGGAGGCAGTTTTTTATTAAAAATTTTTACTATTTTCGAATGTAACACAATATGTCTAATTTATCTATTATCTTGTTGTTTTACTAATGTCAGTGTAACAAAGCCAGCAACAAGCAAAGAAGGAAATTCTGAAATGTATGTTGTATGTACGAACTTTAAGGGACCAACATTTATCTCACCTTATTTAAAAAAACTTAAAGAACATTATGAATATGGTCCTAAACAAGCAATTTTTAATAAATATGATATACCAAGTACATTTATGGAAAGAATTATACTATGCAGTGAATTTTTTAAATCTCGACAATGTCTAGTCATAACAAATAATATTATTTCATTTAACTCTGATAATTCTGAAATGTTACAAAACATAAAACAAATTCAATGTATGGTTGCTGATAGATATATAAGAACTTATAACATAAAAAAATTAGAAATAGGGCAAATCGTAGGAAATGATATTATATTATCTAATTGTATCAATACCAATCAATGCAAAAAATCATTACAAGGGTCATATAATGAACGTTGTGAAAAACAACATTTGGCACCTTTAGGTCGAATAGAAAGTTTTTGTAATGATTTTAATAAGATTGAGATCCATTTATCATCTGATGCAGTCATAAGTGTAAGCTACTTTTTATCATTTCTTAGTACATTGTACTTTCTGAACATAAATTCTTTTCACAATGTAAATTAAACTCTTATTTCTTATAGTACAACTTCACTGAGTTCCCAGAGGAGTTACAAATTCGTTTTGGAAAAGTATTTCATAAAATATGTAGTTCTAAATTTTGTAACAAAATTGCTTTAAAAATAAAAAATGGCGTTGATGATGTTCTTATTAAAATGAATTTCAAGATACAGTTTCCTTCTCTAGAAAGTGTAGAAAAATTGAAAAGTGAAATGCTTTCTCAACCAAGACATGAAGTTTTAATTTTTCAATATACGGATATTTATGATAGCCACAAAATAATCACAGAAATGTATGACACATTGCACAGACTTGACATTGGAACAACATTAGTTTTAATCGGCTATTCATTGCTTACTCATCTTAGTATTGAACTGCTTTATCTTATAAGTTGCGCTTTCAAGTCATTAAAAGTTACAATTTGTGAAGATATAGGATTGAAAATCACATTATATTGTTATAAGTACAATCTTAAAGTATTAAGATTCTTAGATGAAATTAATGCTGCTTCTTTTGAAGCTCAAAAACAAGAGAAAGTTATTTTGGAAATAATTTCTCCATCACTATTCTATGAAGGTAAAACAAACTATATTAATGTATCCCAACTATAGTCTTACAATATTATATTTCATATTATTTGCATTTCTAGGATGTCATTTATGCTTCTCAGCAGAGCACCTTAATCATTGGATAATAAAAACATATTTTAATTACGTATTACATACATTGAAAAAAGATACAAATTGAAACAGCATTTCATAAAGTCAATATATTCCACAAAACACCAAAGTTGTATCAAATCTTTTATGTAATAAAATATGAACATATACCTGCTTATAGTGTATGCTTCCTTTCCATAGCCATAATATAAGATTTGAAAATTAATTTGATATTATATAATGATGAACCTTTATAAATATGAAGTGTGAATATAACAAATTTATGATTATGTATAAGTTTCAATTTTACTTCCTAAACTTATTATTTAAAACAACAATCAGATTTAAAATGAAAATCCTTGGTTGCCTCTTTTTAAAAAATGTTATATGGTAATATATTTATTAAACAGTATTTTATTTCTTATGATACAACCTTTTAGTTCAGTACAAGCGTTTACTATGAAATTTGGTGAGATCTACAATTGTGTTCGTTTAATTTCAACTCACCATATTGTACCAAAAGTGTGTATTATTGGTGCAGGGCCAGCAGGATTTTATGCTGCACAACAGTTATTAAAGGTATGTATAATATTCAATATATTAGAATAATATTGTAATAATATAATGTTGATACAGACAAACGCTAATATAAAAGTGGATATATTAGAGAAATTACCAGTACCATATGGTCTAGTACGTTTTGGTGTAGCACCAGATCATCCAGAAGTGAAGAATGTTATTCATACTTTTGAGAAAACTGCATCTAACCCACGTTTTCAATTTATAGGAAATGTCAATGTAGGAAAAGATGTTACTATAAAGGAATTGCAAGAAATTTATCATGCAGTTTTATTAGTATGTATAATAAAAATGCAATTATTTTTATTTGACTTAATAGTTAATATTAACAATTATTTCATAATATTTTAGACATATGGTGCAGAAGAGGATAAACTATTGAATATACCTGGGGAAAATTTAAATAATGTAATATCAGGACGACGATTTGTTGGTTGGTATAATGGAGTACCAGCAGATAGTAATCTAGATATTAATTTAGATGTAGAAGAAGCTGTTGTGTTGGGACAAGGTAATGTTGCTATAGATATTGCAAGAATTTTGCTAACACCAGTAGACAAATTAAAGGTATGTTTTAAGTTTTTCATAAAATGTATTTTATAATATATTTTTAATTTATTTATAAGTCTACCTTTTTAGAATACTGATATAACATCATTTGCATTGGAAAAATTATCACGAAGTAAAGTACGTAAAGTATCATTAATAGGAAGAAGAGGTCCATTACAAGCAGCATTTACAATTGCAGAACTCAGGGAAATATTAAAATTAGATGGCTGTAGGACTTATTGGCGTACAGATGATTTTATAAATGTAAAACAAGCAATTAACACTTTAGCAAGACCACGGAAAAGATTAACTGAGCTCATGATAGAATATTTAGAAAAAACATCCTCAGATACAGGAACAGTGACGAAAGAATTATGTCCAATATTTTTAAGAAGTCCCATAGAATTTTTAGGTTCTGATAGTATACATAGTATTAAACTATCAATAAATAAACTTGAAGGTAATGACATACATACACAATTTGCTGTACCTACTGAATTATTTGAAGAAATTGAATGTGGTATAGCATTTCGTAGCATTGGTTATAAGTCTATTCAAATAGATGCATCAATACCATTTGACACAAAAATTGGTCGTATTAAAAATATAGCAGGTAAAGTTCAAGATAAACTTTATACTGCAGGTTGGGTTGCAACAGGTCCTGTAGGAGTTATATTATCAACAATGACAAATGCATTTCAAATTGGTATATTAATGAATAAAGAATTAATAATTACAGAAAATAAACCAGGTTTTATAGGTTTATCTAAAATACTGGAGCAAAAAGGAATACCCATAGTTTTATATAATGATTGGAAAAAGATTGATAAAGTAGAATGTGAAAGGGGAAAAATATTAGGGAAACCAAGAGAAAAGATAGTTGATATAAATGAAATGTTAGAGATTGCCTTAAGATAAGAAATGTAATAATTGTATGATAATTGTTTATAAAAGAAAAAACTTCTTTTCGTTTTTAATAATTTTCAATATGCTTACTTATTAATTTTATTTCATTTTTTGAATTTTAATTATTTTACTAGTAAAAAAGCTTTAGATTAGAGATTTTGTACCTATAAATATAATTATATAGTATTATTTTAATTGTAAGCAATTCATTATAATAACTATTTATACTATAAATATATTTTTACAAATATGTTTTAAATAAATTTTTGACGTTTTAAATATTTTATGTACTTACATAATATAAATGTAAACCATATGCATTATTTAATATAAATCAAAATTATATTGATTAGATATAAGCTGACCCAGCTAAATCACCTAAATATTTGATTTATATATTATTAAAAGAAAAATCCCCTGAGGACAAAGTTACAATATTTTCAAAGCCACATGCAACGACAGAAATTAGTATTTTTCATGATCATTTTTTTATGAAATTTCAGTCTTCATAATTTTTTAAAATAAATATTTATTTGCGATATATTAATAAGTATACCATTTCCATCATTTAATCTTGAAATATTTGCATCTGAAATATACATATGTAATGTTTAATTATGCTCAATCAACAGGTGGCAAAATTGAATAATCTAAATTTTTCGGTTCCTAGGCAAAATTTTCTAACTTTTGAGGGTTCAAATGAAAGTTTATTAACAGAGTACGGAGATCGCTGATAAGCATTGGAGAAATTTAGTCAAATTTCGTAGATTCCACAAATTACCGCCTCTATCAGTCAAAATGCCGAACTATACGCACATTTCTTCTTCCACTATTTTGAAAGAAAAAACAAAATGTACATTCATTCATAGTGTTGATACCGGAGCATAGAGTGTATAGAGGTACCCGAAAGCAGGCATTGTGATTTATTGAAACTCTAACGGTGAAATAATGGAACTAATCTCTTTATGATGAGATTAAAAAATAGAACCTCGGTTTATAATATGAATTCTTAAGCTGTTCAGGATCTAATTAAAGATTTAACTCTGAGAAATCTTCTCTGTATAATATTATTCCCGTTTCTTATATATGTAATTAATTATACGTAATGAAGGCAAAGCGTCCTATTTCGTGAATAGTGATGTCATCTGCCGGTAAGTAAATGGCACTAACAGCAAGCAAAAATGTTAACTAGTAAAAGTGGCAGATGGCGTCACAATGCCCTTCCTGTTTTTTATTTAAAATTTTATAAATAGTAATTTAAAAAAAATATATATTTATTTTATGCTATATTCAACACAAAAATCACATTAATTATCCTGTATCGTGTCTTTTTTTGCAAAGGAGGGATAGAAAATATCACTTCAAATTCGAAAATTCTGTACTTGAAGACATGTTGTTGCGTTGATGACAAATTTAAGAACTTTGTATTAAGTAATAAGTTACGATATTAATAAAAAATTATTAACACAAAGCAAAATCTGTGTTGCCGTAATACATATTTATGCATAAAGTTCTAAATGAAGAATAGATTAACCTATACTATATAAAATAATAAATTTAAGAAAACTTACAATATAATATGTTTGATTATTGTTATGTAGTTTAGTATTATCAAATATAATCACAAAATGAATTTACGAGAACCAAAGAAAAAACGACGTGTGAAATTAACAAAACAATTACCACTTCCTATTGTGATAGGTAATCAGGATGAATGGACTACATATACTGCTCATCTTACCGATTTAGGATCTTGTATAATTGATCCAAATGAAATTGTTGCAGTACATTCTATGGTAATCATCATCTATAATCATCATCATCATCATAAATATCTATATATGTAACCATATAAATTTCCATTTCCTATATTTAATATTACTACCTGTTTAGGGCTTTTTTGGAAAAGGTTCTTTGTCACGTGGCTTTCCTTCATTTGGCAAAACACAATACGGAGCTCCTCCAGTTATAAGAAACAGGCAATGGTTTCGCAGACAGGAATGGTTAAAACAATTTAATGAACTTAGCATGGAACCTAATAGCACACAAACAAATTCAGAAAACAAATGTGAAATTATTCCAAATCTCAATGAAGATGATGTCAAATTATTATCAGCGAAAAACAATTCAACAAGACAAAGTACTCCAGATATAATTGAAATAGATACAAACTCTGTTCATTTAGATGAAACATACAAAAAAAATCAACAAACTGATGAAGAGTTAGAAGTAGATGATACAAGTTCAAATTCCACAAAAGACGATGATGCACTGGTTATTATAGAAAACAAATCTAACAAACAGTGTAACAATATTGATAATAATCAAAAAGAATCCATTGAAAACGAAGAGAAGTCTCCTTCAGGTTTTAGTTTAAAAGAAAATGATATATGTTTTACTGATAATAATTTAGATGTTCAAAACAAACTACTTGTCTTACCAGATAGTGACTCGGAAACTGAAAATTATTTAAAAGAAATAAAACCTAAAATTGAATGTGAAAGTTTTCCTATTCAAGAAGCTCTTCATCTTACATTTGAAGAAACATTTTTTCTTTTGTATGGTTTAGGTTGTTTAAATTTAATAGACTTTGATGGTAATTTATTAGATATTGATAGTACTTGGCACATTTTCTGCAAAACTGATAAAAATTTTATATCAAAATATGTTGTATATCATTACTTTCGAAGCAAAGGATGGGTAGTAAAACCTGGACTTAAATATGGTGGAGATTTTTGTAAGTACTATGCTCTTTTTATTATTAGTTATAAATTTTGAATAATTCTTCAAATAGATCTTACAACTTAAGTAATTTTTAATATTTTAGTATTATATAAACAAGGACCACCATTTTATCATGCATCTTACATTGTAATAATAGACACTTTGGATAGTGATACCTTAGCCACAGATCAAGGTAAATGTATGCATAAATTAACATGGAATAGTTTATTAGGACTGGAAAGATTATCAGAAACTGCTGCAAAGGTAATTCAATAACAATATTTTATATATATTTATTTCAATATCATTTGTAAATTTAAAACATTTTATATTCTATATTCTATTTTTAATGTAGGAAATATTATTTGCACAAGTTTTGTGGCCATCTTCAACTTTGCATACATCTGATTCATTACATGTGGATATGCTTCCTGAATTTTCTGTAAGAGAATTATTATGGCGAAGATGGAATCCTAAACATAAAGATATAGAAGAAGAAGATGATGATTCATATTGATTTGATATTTAACATGTTTATTATAGTTGTAAATGAATACATGTATAAATTTAGAAATATTATTTTTTCTATATATTTATCATTTTTATTTCTTTCTAAATAAAACAATTCATACTTTGATCAAATAAGGATAATAATGCTAATATATACATATACATAATACATATATATATATATATATATACAATGCTTGTAGCTCATATTATATTACAT
Organism: Bombus confusus; assembly: GCA_014737475.1. Classification (NCBI taxonomy): domain Eukaryota; kingdom Metazoa; phylum Arthropoda; class Insecta; order Hymenoptera; family Apidae; genus Bombus; species Bombus confusus. The sequence goes on from JACXIV010000094.1 coordinate 559,713, forward strand.
TCAACTTATGATGATGATTGATATCTGCTGCTTTTTGATCTTTTAGCAATACCAGTTCTCCGGTATTCACTTCTTTCATCTAAATATTCTTGTGTACATTGTGCTTTGAAATCTGGATCATTATACCATTGTGATAAACAGTCTTTTAATGCGGTATTTTCCTTTTGACACTGGAAAGCCATAAGAACACTAGCATTTTTACAGCATTCTGAAAACCCTACAATTTAAATATAGGAACAATAATACATGCCAAAAAATACATATAATAATTAATAAAAAAAATTAACTATTACGTTCAACTTCCATAACACATTTTTCGGTTTTTGCTTTATCTCGCATTCTTTGTGGTATAAGAACATCTTTCTCTACCTTTCTTAAATTTTTATCATCAGGATCTCCTGAAGAACATGTTTATATTAAATGCATTGAAATGAATATAGTAATTCAGAAAATATGTTCATTTTTATCAAATTTGTATTTTAATAGAAGTATAAAAAATTTAATGTATAACCTTATCTGTTTATACGTGGAATCAGAAGTTATACATATTTATTTTTATATTAATCACTACTAATTGTAGCAATTTACCTAAATTAAGCGGTCCTCCTCCATACTTAATACGAGATGCAGTTTGAACATCAGTCATTATTGTTGAACTCAAAATATTACTACTAACATCTATTAACAATTCTACATAAGTATGAATGCTAGTTGCTCCAGCAGACTGCGCTCATGAGTGTGCAGATTTGAGAGTTGTCAATGCATTGGTTTATAAAAGGAATGTTTGCTTAATACTACGGATGATTTATAAATCATACTATTTTTAATCAAAGATATAATATAATATAGGTAAGTAAATAAACGTAATATTGTATAACCTAAACAAATGTAATTCTTCTTGGATATGTTGTTAACAGAAGTTAACCTCGTTACTAATCGGTTTGTGTTAGATCGTATATCCAATTTAATGATCAGAATCTTATATATTTCGAATTCCAAATTAATTATTATACAATATTTTTAGAGTTGTTCGAAAAATACAAAATAGATAGTCATGGATCGATTATTGAGACTAGGAGGTGCTATGCCAGGTCTTAGCCAAGGACCTCCACCGTCAGATGCTCCAGTTGTTGATACTGCAGAGCAGGTATAATTTACTCAATCTTTAAAATTATTCAATTTTTTATTTTAATTGCTAATTTTATTGACAATTTTTATTTCGACCATGATAACATATTTTATAATTACAACTTCTTGCTTTTTAAGTTATCTGGACAAGAAATTATAGTTACATAAACCTGGCAGCATACATATAGGATTCCAGCATATCCCCATCATATAGATACTTTTGTTTCAGAAGTTCATATGTGTGATGCTGGGTTAATAGCATATTTTGTATTTGTTAATGTATCACTTTTGTTATGTTATTATTGTTAGGTATATATATCATCATTAGCACTTTTAAAAATGCTTAAACATGGACGGGCTGGTGTACCTATGGAAGTAATGGGTTTAATGCTTGGTGAATTTGTTGACGATTATACTGTACGTGTTATCGATGTATTTGCTATGCCTCAAACAGGAACGGTAAGAATCAAAATTTTATATAATATTTTGTTAAAATATATGTTGAAATCATATTTTTCTAATATTTAATTTAATATTATCATGTTATTAGGGAGTTAGTGTGGAAGCAGTTGATCCAGTATTTCAAGCGAAAATGTTGGACATGCTGAAACAAACTGGTCGGCCAGAGATGGTAGTAGGGTGGTATCATTCACATCCAGGATTTGGATGCTGGCTTTCTGGTGTAGATATTAACACACAACAATCATTTGAAGCTCTTAGCGAAAGGGCAGTGGCTGTTGTTATTGATCCTATACAGTCAGTGAAAGGAAAAGTTGTTATCGATGCATTTAGATTAATTACTCCTAACACTATGGTAATTAACAAATTAAAAATGGAAATTTTCATTTTAATTAAATTCACGTATATTCATTGATATTATATGCAAAATTGCAGGTTTTAGGACAAGAACCCCGTCAAACTACATCTAATTTAGGTCATCTACAAAAGCCATCAGTTCAAGCATTGATTCATGGTTTAAATCGCCATTATTATAGCATTAGCATCAACTATCGTAAAAATGAACTAGAACAGAAAATGCTATTAAATTTACACAAGAAAACATGGATGGATGGTCTTACACTTGCTGAATATTCAGAACACAGCAAACTTAACGAAAATATTGTATCTGAAATGCTTGAACTTGCCAAAAATTATAACAAGGTATCTTATTAAGATATAATATTGCATATTTTTTAAGTCCAAAATTAAAATTCCACATCAAATATATTAAATTGAGAATTTATTCTTGTAGGCATTAGAAGATGAAGAAAAAATGACACCTGAACAATTAGCTATAAAGAATGTGGGTAAACAAGATCCAAAACGACATTTAGAGGAGAAAGTGGATACACTTATGTCTACGAACATTGTTCAATGCCTGGGAGCTATGCTTGATTCAGTTGTATTCAAATAACTATTTCTTAAAATACCATTTGCAATATTATAAAAAAATATACATCTTTTTAAAATATACCTGTTTATAATTTACACTCAAGGGATATATGTAACACATACAAATTTTTGTATTTCTTATTTTTGTATTAAAAAATGCTAAGAATAGACAAGTAGATTTTTACACTATTATTAAAAATGTATGGCATTAGTCATTCGGATATTACATATAATTATTACTACTTTTTGATATAAAATGTGTTATATATAAACATCTGAATACGACTGAAATAACAAATGATAATGCATTTCATGATAAAAAATGTAAATACTGCACATTAGTGCACGATATTAAATGTATAACATAAAAAACGCTATTACAGTAGATAAATCATAATGGATCTTTTCATACTTGCAAAATATCTCGGTACTTTGCAAATGGAATTCATTTATTCTATGTACATTTATTGATACTAAATATCGTATCAATATACATTTTTATTATTTGTAAAATTTATAATGCTTGACTAACAATGAAATTTGTTTATTCTTATTAATAATAGCATTACTGAATTCTTTAATATAATCTAAAAGATTACTAAATATAATAACTGATTTGAATCACGATCTGTACAAGTTTAGAGAACATATAAAATATTTTTTTCGATTTAATAATACATTGAATTATATCTATGCAACTGTATATGTATATATATATATATATATACACACACATATACACACACACACATATATATATATTGCAGAAGATGAATATTCTTTTCACATTCTGGACGTTGTAAAATATGTATACAGTTTTTGAAAATTGTCTTTGTATAAGAGACTTACATTCCTTTTTATAAAGTATCAGAACGTTTTCCTTGTACTTATAAAAAATTATGGTAGTTATATTTTAATGAGGACATATTTAAAACATTATTTCAACTTGAAACTGTTACTTCTTGATCTTGATCTTTATCTTTCTTTTTTTTCTTTTTCTTCTTTTCTTCTTTTGCTGACGATTCCTGTTAATAACGATATTAAGTATATGAATCTTTTTTAAATGTTAAATATGGAAATTAAATGTAAGTTATTTTACCTCAGTTGCACCTTCTATAACCATGGCTTCATCAGCTTCAGATTCTGTCTTTTCCTTCTTCTTTTTCTTTTTCTTTTCCTTTTTATCTCTCTTTTTTTCTTTTGGTGATGTCAATTCTAAATCTTCAATTTTTTCTTCTTTTATTGTAACTTCGTCTGTAGGTTGTGAAATTGTTTCTTCCCACTTTCGTTTCTTAGCCACAGAATCGGTACCTCCATTTGCCTCAGTCTAAATCCATGAGTTGTTAAATATACTAATTTTATACCAGATATATTTACATAATGAAATGCAAAAAGAAAATGATAATTACTTTAATTGTAGGTGTAGAGTAATCTGCATAATTTGTTAACCAGTCTGCAGGTGTGTTTTCATTCGGTTTTCCATATTTATCTAATTTTCCCTCGATTATCATACGTTTTTTTATGGAAGCTTTTGGTCCCAAACCCCATTTTCTTGGATATGCATCTCTTTCCATGATTACTCTTTTAATTTTAGCAGCTACACCATGATCACAAGCTGTCATTGTAGGAGATGTCATTAAAGCTATAGCTGTAATTAAAAAAATGCAAAAATGATAATTTTAAAACTTTTATTTATAAGTAAAGATTAATATGATAAAATGATAACCAAATGTCTACGTTAGTTTGATATATTACTTACCAAGTGCTATAGCTTCACCTTTTGTAGTCACTATTACAATTTCTTGATTTAATTCTATACCGTCATCATACATTAAAATACCAGGTAACATAATTTTAGCTCCATAACAAATAGCATTTACCTATAATTATGTAATATTATGGAAAAAGATATCACATATAAAGGTAGTCTTTACATATAGATAATAAGTACATACTGCGCTATCTTTTACAATAATTCTCTTATGATTTACTAGAAGAGCTTCTAGTGGCTTAATTACTCTCCTCAAATAAGACTCATCTCCATGATTTTCATATAACCATTGAGCATCAAGTATATCATGCATAGTAACCATTCCATCATTTTCAGATTGAACACCTGACCGATTTCTACGTAATTCTTGCATTTGACAACCAGTGCCTAAGAATAGGCCAAGGTGAACACAAATAGTTCTAATATATGAACCAGCCTCACAACTAACTCTGAACACTCCCATATTACGTTCTTCATCATAGTCAATAAACCAACTGTCATAAACTGTTCTGACACGAAGCTGACGCTTCACTGCAGATATAAGTGGAGGTCGTTGAAATAGTGCACCACGTAATTTTTCTAATGCCTGACTTACCTACATTATTCTTTTATTAATAACAATGTCTTGTATTTAAAATATTTTAAATTTAACATATATTTACCTTTTGAATACTCTCTGGAGCAGAATGTAATTTAAAAACTGCAATATATTCTTTTCCAGCAGACTGTTGTGACTTAGCTAATCTAGTTGCTCTATCAATACATACTATTAAGCAGCCAGATACTTTTGGATCTAAAGTACCAGAGTGACCAGTTTTTTCTACTTTTAAAATTCTTTTTATCCATGCAACAACTTCATGTGATGATGGATTACATGGTTTATCAAGATTAATGCATCCAGATTTTACATATTCAGATAAAGTACGATGTAATGGTGTTGAGCCACTAGTTAAGGGTGTAAAATGTTTCGTACGAGTAAGCATTTTATCAAAATTCTGAAACAATAACATTTATATTGAATCAGCTGTGTTAGAAATTATTTTAGAAATTATAAAATGAATTGAATTTTATATTACACACTTTAAATAAAAGAGGCCAATCTTTGTATTCCAATTTTACAATCTCATTTGAAGGTTCAAGTTGACATTTCATTGTTGCTTGAATCTCTCCAAGAGACTTCCTCTTGCTTTTCTTCTTACTTTTATCTAAATAACAAAGATAAAAGTTATAACCTATGAAATTACCACTATTGCACTAATGAACATTATGTTGAGATATAATTATACATTAATAGAAAATTAATTTTAACATAAAATAAATGTATGGAATATGTATTTAGAATAATATCTTCAATCAAACTGTTATTAAATACTAAAACACGTGTTTGCCGCTAAATTTCTAATTGATGTTTATAACAGAAGGTAAACATCTTTACTTATTTTTATATATACGATAAGGATATTGACTTAAATTAAAAGGTAGAATATAATAAATATGACACTAAATAGCATAATATACGAATAAAATTAAAAATAATTACCGCTTTCTGCCATTTTGATATATCTAAGTGAAAACAGCACGTGTATTTTAACGAACTAAAGCGACCCCAAACATGCGGGAGTAAATGTGACGAGTAATATTATATCATGGGTTATGTATACTTTAGATATACTACGGTATATGCTATTTGAATTACATAAAGACATTTTTAAGCCCACTGTAATATTAAGTGTTGCATATCAGTGAAAATAAATTGTATAAATAAATTCTATAAAAATATAATATGTGATGATAGAGGATGATATACAATAGAATTTTTAATTTTAAAAGATGCTTGATTGACACTCATCTTTGGCATTCTCTGTACAGCAATTGTGTTTAAATTCGACTATTCTCCTGTATTCTTAGCAAAAATATCTTTTCAATTTTATAATTTGAAATATAAATATCGCAATACATATCAACAGATTGTATCTTATAATTTTGTAAATCAATTAGGATACTTAAATAAAATTAGTCAATGAAACTGTTGATGACTTGTATTCTGTATTCTGTATCTATGATTGCCTTGTATTCTATATCGTAACACGACACTGTTGGCTACTGTTGTGTTTAGTTTTCGCGGTAAGCTAGAGATGGGTGAAACAGAATAAAAAGAGCAGTGAATATAAAAAATATTCCCATGCCGAAGATCACTGCATCATGTTTGTGGAAAACTTAGAAAGAGGATTTTACCGCTTAATAAAACATGATGTGAGTTATTTTTCGAACCTTTCGATTATAAAATTTGTTATGTTTACATAGGTTACAACTTTTCTTAAAGTTATAAATATATTTTTAAATTACTGTACAATTTATTTAAGTTAATTTTGAAATTATTATTATGTTTTTTCTTTCATTTTTATTCACTTGTTGAATGACTTGAAGTGATTATATATATATATATTATAAATATATATACATTGTATATTATCATCATAATTATATATACATCAGATTATTTGTTATGAAATAAGATACTAACATTAATTCTTTATCGTAGAGATGTTTATTGCTAGTTAACTTTGATGTTGATGCTATTTGTGCCTGCAGAATTTTACAACAACTTTTTAAATATGATAACATGATATATACCCTTGTACCTATTCAAGGTATTCAGGACATGGTACGTGCCTTTGAAGAAAATTGTGAGGAGGTAATAAAAATTTAAAAAACATATGTACATATTATATTTTTGTGTCAAATCTTATTAATATTTATTTTTTATTTAGGTAAAGAATGTTATTTTTATAAATTGTGGGGGTACATTAGACGTAGTGGAACTGTTACAACCTATAGAATCTGTGATATTTTATATCGTTGATAGCCATAGGCCTTATGATTTATGTAATGTATATTCAGAAGATCAAGTACGTATACTTGGTAAACCAGATGAAGATGATGAAATTCCAGAATATAATGATGTCTTTAGAGATGATTCTGTAAGCAATTTGTTTCAATTTTATATGACCAGCTAATTTAACAATAAAAAAATTGGACAAATTTTCCTTTGTAAATTTAGTCTGATGAAAATGAAACAGACGAAGAATCAGAAAATGATGGATCTCAGACAAAAAGGCGAAGGTTAAATGAAGAAGATATTATTAAAAGAGCCGAACGAAGAGAATGGACTGAGAAAAGAGCAACTATTTTGTTCAACTATACACAGTACAGTTACTATAGCAAATCAGTATGAGTTATCAACAAAATATATAAATATCATTATTATAATATGGAATGTAAGAATTTAAATATATTTTGTGTTTCTGTAGAGTGCAATGCTTATATTTGAAATGGCATGGAATATGACAAAAGATAATTTGGATATGGTTTGGTGGGCTATAATTGGTTCCACAGAACAAGCTATTCTTGGTAAAGTAGAATCAAGGTTAAGCGTTCTTGAAGAAGGTTCCCTTCAAGCTCATGTATCTAGATTAACTCATAAAGGAGCTGAAGTTGATAAGCAAGAACAGCGACAAAGTACAGTTAAAATTACTTATGATAAAGAGTATCCTTTTAACTCAATTTTATGAAGTTTATGTGTGATAAAACACAAACTTTATTTTCTTACATAGAAATGTAGCCTCTTACTTGTGTTATATCGCCATTGGACCGTAGAAGCTAGTTTAAGACACTCAGTACCAACTGCAGTATCGTTACGACTTTGGTCTCTTCGAGGAGAACAACGATTGAAGGGATTATTGGCAGACATGGGTTTGCCTCTAGCGCAATCCAAGCAACGATTTTCAGCAATGGATCTTGCACTTAGGCAAGAATTTAAACAAATGGTCGAAAAATTAGCAGGAAAATATAAAGTAGATACTATAATTGGGACAAGTTTTACTCTTCAATATGGTTACAAATTTAAATATTGTGCTTCAGATATAGTTTATGCTATGCTTGCTGTAATGGAATCTTCTGTAAGTCTAACAGTTATGTTTCTATTTGTTTAATTTTGTGTATATTTTAATATATCGATTTTTTAAATGTTTCAGTCAAAGACAAAATTACCACAAAGTTGTTTTTTAGATGCTTTGGACTGTTTATCCCGTACAAAAAAAGATATTTTAGAAAGTGGTATAGAGAAAGCAAAACTTATGCTTAAAACTATTTTTAAGACTGCACAGAGTATTTTACAATTGAAGGAAATAAAAAACATTGGTTCGTTTCTTTACATAATTATTCCAGAGGGAAGTGCTGACAATCTTATATTTGCGCATCCATATCCATTAATAATGTTAGCTCAGTTTACTCTAAAGGCTTATGTAGAATCTTCAAAAAACAGGCGGGCACCGGAATTGCCACTTATAGCTTCTTCAGTATATGATGCAGAAGAGAAAATGTGTATAATGATTGGGATACCACCAGTGTGTGAAGATCAACCAAGAAGGTAATTATAAGTAATTAATTGAAATCCATTATAGAAATATTTTAAGTAGATTTAACATTATTGCATGTATAATATTAATATTTATCGTAGTTTATTTGGAAAAGCCTTTGAACAAGCGGCGAAAAATACAAATTCTTATATAGAAGCAGATTACTTTGACTCTACAAGTAAGGATAATTTATGATATTTTTAGCATTTATTTTTCTACATACATACTAATATTCTATATTCCAGTAATAAGACTGAAAATCGAAGAAAGACCAAGATTTTTGGATGCTTTAGCATCTCTTCTAGCTTAAAATTTTAGTAATTTATTTAACATATAAAATAGGAATTTTCTCTTCGCACATATTTATTTCCTTTTTTTAAATAATACGAAGTAACAATAACGCGTGAAACTTTTTTAAAAATACGACAGGATCGATTAAGTACATTTTATTTTTTATGACATATTGTAACTGACAAATGTAATTTAGTAATATTTTCATTTACGTATGACATAACTGATAAAAGAATTTATTGGATGATAAAGCAAATATTGTATAATGTAAATGATATGTAATAATTATAATTTTTATATAAGAACAAAATTAACTTAAAAAATGTATGAATAAATTTATTCAATTTTTCACATTTATTTATTTTTTAATTTATAAAATAATTGTAATCAAGGCATGAGATTAACGATTATTACTTATAAGAGAGAGTTAATAACGGAGAACAGAGTTAATAACAAGCTCTTGCTAGTAACTCAAGATACGTTCGACGTGTTCATTTGGCGTTTATTAAGTAGTACATAATATAATATATTAACGTGTGCATGTGTACACTTAAAAATACAATTCGCTCAGTTTTTATTAACTATGATATTATAATACATGTCTTTTGGTTACTTCCACAAAGGGGTGTGCGAATACAAGCGCCATTTTGCGCGAGATCCTTCCTACGAAAGGAGCAATGGTATCACAGAGACAGGATTGAGAAGAGAGGATGGGGTTTCTTTTTCTTGTGGTTGTATAATGACCACTTAAAATCTTGACTGCTCCTTCCTCCACATGGCTTTCAATATTTTATATAAAATTGTCAATTGATTTTCAAAAATTCAAGTAGAAACGTAATCATTCTTAGCAGTTTTATGTACTGCAGCTATTTTGTTTATAGGCAATTTGTCATTGCGAAAACCATCGACAAATTGTTGTACAGAATCTACAGTTATTTCGGCACCATATTCCATCACCACATAAATTCCTCGAGGTATATCAATTGCTGTTAAGAGGGGTACAGCATCATCTAAACCGACAAATTCACGAAGAATATCTGATGTTTCACACTATAAAGAAAACAATAGTATATCCATTAAATTAAGAGTAATTATTAATAAATAGTTATGCGTAAATACGATTGATACTTACATCTAATGCTACATAAAATTGCAAAATATCATCTGGATCATCATAATTTGGATCATAGTCAGGTCTACCTTGTCTGTACGCCTGTGCAGCTGGCAATAATACGCTTTCTGCGAATTGAATCTCACAATCTTCACCTTCTGTCAAAGCATAATAATGACATGAATAAACTACTGATATTATACATACATAGGAAGATTTTTATTTATTTAACTACTAATATGTTTCTAAAGTTTTGTTTTATCTTTGTGTCCGTTCACTTTGTATACAAATATTATAAAGTGAACTTACCGACAAAAAGAATAATTGCCGGTGCATCATGTAATGAAGTGGCGTATTTTTCAGTTAAAATATTCACCAGACGACTGGTCCATGGAAAATTCTGAAAAATTGAAAAATTGAAGACTTTATATCAGAAACAGCAGAAAAACGATGAAGTAATCCAAGTCCACCCAATAAATTTTTATTTACCAGTCCTTCAGGATCCTCGATTAATTCCGCCCGACCATCCAAAGTTATAATGTTATCTCGCGGGTCAAGTATTACTAAAGTGGGTATTGCTTGTACGTCGAGAGCTCTTGCTAATTTTCGTCGTCTCTCTTCTTGACTAAAAGGTATCCTCAACCAAGGCATCGTTTCAATGTAAACGTTGTAAGACTCTTCGCTCCTAACATTATAGAAATTGTATTTCAATTAATGACTATACTGCAATTACTTACTATGTAAGTATGTATTTTACGTTTTATCCGAAATAAATAAGTGACATTTTTAACTTACCTGTCTGAACTCACAAAGATCACCTCGAAATCGTGACCCCTCTCTCGAATTCGCTGATAGGTGTCCACAAGTTGTGGAGTAAATGCTTTACAAGGTGGACACTGTATAAACACAGAAAATGTATATCATTTTCCATATGTTATTTATAAAGCAAAAAAGGTTGTATTTTCTCGTTAAAATAACTAATTTAAAAGAAATACGAGTCAAATAAGATGATATATTTTCTATTCCCTGTCTTCTATAATATCTAACGTAACGTTATATTATTAAATAACAACGTTATTTTATGATCGTTAGCTTCACGCTGTTATTGTTACCTAAGATTTTCTTTTTAACTTGCACGATATAAGCGTAAAACAGTTTGGGATTGTTGATCGATTATTCAATGCAGGAGAATTAGAGCACAAACGGTTAATTTTAACCACGGTGAAAAATACGTAGATTTAATCATATTTTCCAATATCTCGTTAATTATAAATTTCCAAGAAATCGATAGTTCGAAGAATAGAATACTACTTTAGCGTTGTGAATAATTCGTACACGAATATTTTTGTATACGTCTGTGCGACTTATAAATATCGAAACGAATACGAGAAATATACTTCTTAGCTTTATATAGTTGAAACTTATGAGAATTGTACCCAATGTGCGCTGAAGTAAACACCCTTAAAGCAATGACGTAACTCCTCGTGTAGCATGGGTTCGTTACTATCGCGTGCCCCACATGGCAATAAGGGTCCATCTTCGAGAGCAGCCTTCGGATGAGGAGGCTTCCAAGGAAATTCAGCCCCGCTGGAGTCGCCAATGGTTCGCTCTACGCCTCCTCTGGTTACCACCGAGCCGTTAGAACCGTCCAATAAAATCAAAGTTGGTACACCGGCCTTTATCCGATACCTTCGAGTCAGTCTGGTCTGTAAAAGAGATACTTGGTCGGCTGTAAGAGTATTTCAATGTCGATCGTGAGATTCTTCAAACTCCTCCATAAATATTCGCGAGAGCCACCATTCTTTGTTTTAAATCGCAAGAGAAGATTTCCATTCGACAAGATTGCAATAATCTCTGCGACTTGGTTCCCGATCAAAGTATGAAATCGAGAGAAAAATTTAAGTGATTATATAAACGACCTAATAGATATTTATATAAAAAAAAAGAGCCGTGTATATTGACGAAACGAAACCTGTCTTAATGAAATGTGAAAGGTGTATCTAGGCAGGAGTAATTGAAGTTGCATATCGATGAAATACGTGTATTGTATTTTACTATATTTTAATACGCAAAATGAGATGTATTTTAGGTGAAAATAAAGTTGAAACGAAGCACACAGCTTGATCAGAATTGTTCGCTCCAACAATTTTATTATCTACGGGAAGCATTAAAACATAATATGTATTAAATCAACGACTGCTATATTTACACTAATTAGAAACAGTAAAATTACTGTTTTCCTCCTTACGCCTCGTTTCAGATATTTCTCCAAATTGTTTTCAAAATACGATAAAATAAGAGAAACCGATATAAACTAGGAAAAGTCACTTTTGTATGTGATTATTATCCAGTGTTATACCGATAAAAGCAATAGCGCAATCCTCGTCGGTGTTTTACGTTGTACGATTTTACGAAAATACGTCTCTCGCCACGTAAACCGTGGTTTTGAATTCAGCTCGCAGAGAACTTGAGTATTGGCTATAAAGAAAAAAAAAGAGTCGAAGCAAAAGCAAAGAGAAGGATGGAAAGATCGAAACCCATCAATTTCAGGAACCGTGAGAGGAATAACGTGACGATATAAACGAACGAGGCGTCGTGTGTGCTGCGTGCACACGCACGTCCAAGAAATTCGAAACACGTAGCCTGCCGCCTCTGTTTCTTCCGTTATCCTTCTAGCACGCAACGAAATTCAAGCACGGCGAAAAAGGGCGCAACGAGTGTCTACATGGGAGTAACGTCTGCTGACAATGAGTGCTATCCCTTCTGCCCCCCCCCCCCACCAGCTGCATGATTACAGTTCCACAAGAGGCAAAAAAGGGATGAGAATGGAAGGCAAGGGAAAGGGGCACGAACATGATAGTAGAAACTGGTTGAAAGTTTTTCAAGCCGGAAGAGATAAGAAAGGATGAACGCGCACAAGAAAGATATACATATACGCAAATAACCCCAGACGGGGTTACATTTCCGTTTTTTCCTAGATAAGCAGTCAACCCTCTCAATATTATGGTCGAGTCAAGAGAGAAGTATTAGCAATTTCTTTTCTTTCTTTTCGTATCCTTTTTTAAGAAGGAAGTTTTAGTCTTCCCGTTTTAGTGGTACGAAGATAGCAGAGCCCGGTTGATAATAAGAATCGCCGTCTCTTCTAGCAGGCTGCACGATTATAATACATAGCATGAACCGTGAAAACAGAGATGATAAGAAAGCTAAGAGTTCCTGCAGCGGTGTAAATAAGGACAGATTTCGAAGGGTGCACAGACTTGCTGGAAATTCTTTCGTGGATTCTGAAACAAGCGGTAGCTGCAGCTACCTATATACTTTCTTTAGTTGTATTGTTTTGAATTTCTCGTAGTTTCGAATGAACTTTTGTAATAAAGTTACTGATGGAGCTTGCAATACCGTTTGCTGTTTATATATATATATATATATATATATATAAAGACTTTGATTATTTTATTTAATTTCAAGATTATCCTTGAAGCAAGGGTTTCTACGTTCTACGCGTTATGTATCTTCCTTTCTACGAATTTTTACTAGCATGTATCGCTTAATGTGAAAGTTCTATCCGATAGTTGTTTTTAAAATTATTACATATATATTCAGATATTCCAATTTTTATGCATTCTAATAAAGTTCTAATCAATTATCCTAATGTTTCACCATTTATTCTAAAAAAAAAAAAAACACTTTTTCTATCAATAGGAAAACAGTAGAACCCATTATATACATATATTTAAAACAAGCAAATAGTCGGTTTCAAATGCTTTGATACCGTTAAACGATGCATTAACGATTTTTGTCGATCGTACTAGGACGTACTTACACTTACGTACTTCTATCGACGAAGATGATCAACTATAGTATTCGTTAGCATTGAATACTGATTCCCGTTAAGCTGTCTGATTACAAGAGAACAAAAGGAGCAGAGAAGATCGAAGCACAATGGACATATTGCAGAAGCTTTTTATACCAGGATAGATAATGAAGAACAGTCTAAGAGGTGAAAGAAAGTTTCCAATCATTTCAGATTTTTCGGCGACGAATAATTCATTAGTACGATGCCATTTCGTACATTGTTGCGCTTATTACTATAACTGTCCTATCTACGTCTTCCATATCTAAATATTATTTATATACAGATCATCGATACCATTTTATAAAAAAATATCAATATACTTGCATCGCTGTGATCGTTTACCCGCGAATTTGAACGACTAACAATCAAAACAAACGTTCATACCCCAACGTTCAATATTTCTATCACAGGCGAAGACGACAACGAACCAAGCAACAGAATCGAGTAGCTGTCGCGTGATGCAAGCTTTCCGCGGAGACAAAAGGATGTCTCGATCAGCGGATCTGGTTGAAAAAGGCCAGAGAGATTTCAATAAATCCTTGGTAACCGACACCTATCGCGCAATCGATCCTCCCCCGAAACTTTCGTTGCTCGACAAGTTATTTTCTGGTGAATCTTCGCCTTGGGAAGGACCATATACTCTTGGCAGTATTTTCCCGATCGAGGGAGATCGGGAGACGAGTAAAATTCGGAGGACGATGCGCTGCAGTGGAATAGAAAGAGGGTGAGCGTTGGAATAAGGCAAGAAGGGTTTTCTCTAGGTAGCCGAACGTGCGACGTCGTACGTTATCGCGACCCTTCACGGGGAGGCATTACCTCGTCCCTTCGTATATTTCCTAGGGCGCTTTCTCGTTCGTTCCTACGCTCAATGTATATATACGTTGGTTCGCCGTCTCCGTCTGGAGCGGTCGATAACGCGTACGTCCTCCCTTGGCGTTGCTGCCGCTCGCTCGACGGTGCTATCGTTATTTCCCCCGGTGGTCTGTATGTCCCCTACCACGCCACTTCCATCGCTCCTGCTTGCTCGTTCCCCCGTGTCGTCCTTGCTCCATCGCCCGCTTACCCTCGTCGATTCTCTTTCTCCCTTCCGGCAACGGAACGCTTGTGTCGCTACGAAAAATCCTCGTGTGATACCATTATTCTATCTACACACTGACTAGCCACGTTCGATTAAACGTTTCCTCCATGCTTCTTACGAGTAAGTGTCGAATATCGGATTTCCGACGAATATCAAGATTTACGCGAGTCGAAATCGCTTTCGATCGTTCAGGCTTTTTCAACGAGATTGCTTTCCTTCGTATGAACAACCGTGTTTTGTTTTTGATCATTTCAACTATTTCGAGTATCACGGATACGGAAGAGGGTTTTTCCAAGACGAAGGATAATTTGAAAAGTGACGTTTTCTACTTTTCATTTTGTAGCAGACACTCTGCCGTTTAGTCTCTCTCCGGCAAGGGGAACCCTTTGCCATACCATGACATCGGGTAGAAGACGAGCGATGGAGGGGAAGGGATGAGATCACTGTTGACTCGTTCGCGCGCGTTCAATCGCCTTCTTCGTGAACGACAGAGGTGCACAACGCACGCTTTGTCGCGCTAAATTTGCCGGAAAGCTTTCTTGTCGTTAAATGGTTTATCTCGCTGACACGCGTTTTGAATTAGATAATTGCAATGCGTCTTATTCGCAAAAGTATAAAGAGCTTTTTAAAAGTACTTCAAAAAATAAGACTCATACATTCGTACATAAACGTTGTTGACCAATCACGAGTAAATTATATCTTCAGGTAGAGAGTTAAATTGTTAGTTTCTACGTAAAATAATTGACGACACCAGTTAGTCTTTGTATAACATAGATGGTCAACAATGTTTTAAGTAAAGAAACAAGTACAAATGTTAAAATTTCATGTATTTTCCATTCGATATCTAATTTTTGCAAAATTGTCCATTTTCGAAGTTAATTTTACTTCTAGAATTTTCAAGATTCTATCATTTTTATTGAATTCGTATAAAATTGAGTAAACTTGACATATATGTATATACTATTACATTTAGATCAAATACGATTTGGTATGACGCGATCTGTGAAAGTTGTTAATCGATTTGACGTAGGGGTGAATATAATTTGGAGTTGCGCACCCCTGGTATATACAGATATCGGCCTCCCGACGTCTCTCGTCCGACCGAGACTGACGAGACCACTGTGTTTCCATTGGTCAACCCCAGCAACGTCTTAAGACTACCATGCTTTCAATTACACGCAAACGACTACACGTTTGTGTATGGCTTGAAAATGTTACGGAACATGGAAGAACTGTTCGCATCCTACTAAGGATCGATTTTGTAAATTGTAAGGATTACGAACAACAATGGAAACACGTTTGAAACGTTTACGTTCCCATCGAAATATCTTCGAGAGGAAGATGCGTGATGGAATAGCATAGTAGAAATATTTAACGAAAAGGAGAGTGGAAAGAGAAGAAACGAAATTTAGCGTCGCTTAAATTAAAATAAGAACGTAGAGGTTCAGATAGTGTATAATCTAGAAAGACGAATTAAATGGCTAAGAGACATTGGGAGAGCATCGGTAGGGAAATGACGCGAAACATTTAATTTTTTTTAATTCGCCCAACTTTCTACCACTTTTATGGGTATGATACTGTCGGATGCGCGGCGTCAAAGCATTTGCAGGGTTTCACACGAGTTTTCGAGTCATAGGCACTGGAATACATTTATTCGGACGATTCGTATGTACTACACTTTTTCTTTGACCACTGCCGAGTAGGTCGTGTGTAATCTACACGATATGCCAGGTAAAAAGCAGACAGGAGCAAAAGAGGGAGGAGGAGAAATGGGTGTGGGTGGATGGAAAGGGGGTGGAAAAAGGTGGAGGAAGGATTACATAGCGCCGCGTACGGGCCACTCTGTGTACGAACTGCCTCAAAGTCTATCTAGATTCCAACGTCTCTCTCCTTCCTTTTTTTTTTTCTTGCTGTTTCAGTCGTTTTCGGGGAGCGGAGGAGACCTGCATCGCCGCCGATTCGCTCTCTCTCTCTCTCTCTTTTTCCTTTCTATGTACGTTCAAACGTAAACACGTATCTTTCCTCTCTTTTTGGTTTGCTACTTTCCGTCGCTTTCTTGATCTCGCCGGCCGAATGAGAAAGCTATTTGCGGAAGATATGGGTCGGCCACCCCGAATGCAAAGGCTGCCTTGACTCTTTCTCAGGTGCTTCTGCGTCTAAGGCAAAGCCTCCCGTATACCTTTATGAAACGGTTTACGTCGTACAAACGATGAGCAGCGCGCTTCTATTACCTAGCTGTTCAAGCAGCCGGACACTCAGTCGCTTCCTTGATACCACTAACCGTTCAGTTTTGTCGAACAAACTGGACACAGTCCCCTTGCTCCCTTCTCAAGGAGCGGCGTAAAAAGATAGCCCCGGCTGCCACCGGAGATCAATACGGACTTCATTAACGATGCATGGTAACGCAACGATAGCTCGCGTTATTAACCGTAATCTCTGCCAATTACTTGCTTCTCTTTTTGTTCTTATTGACAAATTTACGTTATGATCTCGTGAAACATTTCCTTTTTAACATTTTTGTTTTCAATAGAGAATAATCGAATTAATAATTTTCTCTGCAATTGTTTCTGGCTTCTTTGTTTGCTTTCAATGCGAAAGGCTAAAAAAAAAATGTTGAACGAGAAAGAGAAAGATGGTGAAAGAGGGAAAATTTGATCGTCGTTTCTTTCTTGCAATGTTCCACTTGCTCCAACGTTCCAAAGTTGCTCTTCTCATTGTTAAATGAATGGAACTGTATACAAAGAACCTACGATTTCAAGGGGGTGATTCCCAACGTGGATCAGGTAGATAGGCGGAATAACGAGCAAGGAAGAATCGCGAGGCTACTTGACGCTAATTGCGCAGGACTCTTATCGTTACATTTACTCGCGAATCAGACTGTCAAGTATATATGTATATACATACATATATACATACATACATATATATATATATATATTTTTTTTTTTTCTCTGTCTATTACTCTATATGTGTGTATATATATATCACAAACACTAACGACTCGAGTGGCTCAACTAATGATCGTGAAAAAAAGACAGAGAATAACAACCTCCGATCGTTCCTTACATTCACATGCTGCTAATGCGTATGCATCCAATAGGTACTAACAGCAGCCGCCTTACATAGCAGTTTGAAAGCATCTCTATTACACAAATGAAAACTATCCAACGTAAACCGCTGTTTCAAACCGTCATATAGGAAACCGTTACTTTCCTTTTCCATTTCTCTTTTCTCTCGTATCATTTCTTTTTAATTTGTTACCCCGATGCGATAGTAGAACCTCGTTAACGTGCATAAAAAGTATAGGGGAAACCGAATATCCACTATGCGTGTGCGAAGTGCTGTAACGTAACGCAGAGTCACTCAAACTTTCGAGACAAGAGATATGTGCGTCATCGAGGTGCGTGGGTGATGAAAAGATCAATGTACGATGCCGTCCTACCGTCTGCTTTTAATCGCCACGAATAAAATTCTCGTCTCAATTTCAATTTATTCATTTGCTGGTTTCCAATTAAAACGGTGTTACGATTTTTTTCACAGATTTTCGTAACCCCTTGGTAAAATTATTCGATTTACAATTTCTTCCAATACCATCTGCAGGGCGAAATCGTTACCTTAATCGGCATTTCTTTTACTTGGATTTCTGAGATTATTTCTTAATCCATTAGATTTTCTTTTTGACTTGGACAAAGTCTTCGTATAATATATCATTTGTCTATAAACCTGTACTATAAAAAGAAAAAGAATAGATTAAAATATGCTTTACTAGAAAGGAGTCGTACAAATATTGATTAAAAAATAAAAAAGAAAACACATTTGATCGTGACAACGTGAAAAAGCACGTTGGTAGTTAGTTCGTAGAGAAGCAGATGTTTTGTGGAAATATTACGAATGATTTTTAGTTAGAGAAAGTCGACTCTGCCTCGTGTGTCGGTGCAAATAAAATCGGACCCTAAATAGCACGTCTGGCGAGGGGTTAAAACACCCGTTGGAAATAAAAAAGGCGCTGCGCGCACAGTCCTTCTGCATAACGGCATGTGTGCCTCCTCTATGTATACATGTGTAACTTTATGACAGACATATGTATACAAATTTCAAATGATACGCTCGCCTCAATTGATCACAGCCCGTCTGACCGTAAAATTCGCATAGCCGGTGAAAAAAAGTCGCGAAGAAGAGCTGCCACCGTTGGGAAATATGGGAAAACCATTAAAATTATTATCTCGTACGCTGTTTCGAATTAATAGAAACGCGCTTTTTCATTTTCCAGGAGTTAGTAGTTATCTGAATGGTCGTTCCGGCAAACGCAACCATTATTCGGCTTAAAAAGCGAATCTAATTATGCGATTGAATTTAATTGAAACTGCGTGGCTGCGCGATCTCAGTGATAAAGATTTGGTGATATCGGCGTCAAGCAGAAAAAAAGGGGAGAGACATGGAGTAATTCGAGTGCAATTATTTAGGAACGTTCTTTCGCCCCTTATAATCTCGATGAAGGTGAACAAAATTGAAAACGAGAAAATATATCGAACGAAAGGTACATAAAAGCTACGAAATAAACATAGCATGAAAATGTTCTAAAGTGTTTCTGAAAATTTTCGAAAAAGAAAATATGATTGTTAATTTCGAAGAATTTAATAGTAAAATTAGATATACGTGACATTAACGTGTTTACGACGGCTTATTTTAATACTGTTGAACGCCAGAAGTATTACTATTCATAATTTGTTTAGCGATATCCCAATAAAGATAAGTAAAAGTCGAATGAGATACAGGAGCAGTGGAAATCGAAATATGAAAGAATTACAGAGATGCGTGTTACCTTTCTCTCGTAGTCCAAGTTCGGCACAGCCAACCAGGGTAACTCTGCAACGTGTGCACGGAAACTTTCTTCAAAGTCGAGGACATCGGCTACGTTACTCCAAAGAACCACGTGCACGACCTCGAACTTTTTCCTCCTTTCTCTACCTCTGGTGGAATTCTCTGCGTCCCGATCGTTTTCCGTGTGCGACGGGGACAACGAGTTGACATTGGTGTACAGGTCGAGCAGCTGACGCGTAAAGTCATCGCACGTAGCACCGGGATTAATGAAACTAAAATACACACCGATCACTTCACAAGTCGGCTGGCCGTCTTCATCAACAAGCATACCACTTGCATCGCACGGTTTTGTGTCTTGCTGATTAACCTGACTGCACCGCGACAGTTGTTTACCGAACAGTCTATGTTGCCAACAGACTGGTTTCGCGGCGGCCGCAGGTGACTTTTTCGTTACGTTTCCCGAGCTGGATGATGCTTGCTCGCTATAGCACGCGGCCATCGCACGTAACAATTAGCCCGCTTCATTCACCGGCGACACGCACTGACAAACTTTCTGTTTCTACACTGCTTTCAAATCAAACTCGCTACTCCTTGCCCCGTCAACGCCGACTGATTCACGTTTCGCTGACTCGGGACCCGCGACCAATCACCGACGTTTCGATCCGATTAAACCCGAGTGTCCCCGAATCGCGCCGATCAAAGCGCGCTTTTTCTCAATATTGAATATATTCTAATTATCCCTTTTTCTTTTTCGATTAACGTACCCTTATATAAAATATAGAAACCTATCTTTTTTAATTTTATCATTGCTTCATCATTTTCTCATATGTGTACCTGCTGTTATAATTGTTGTTTTTTATTTCGCATAAATTTTCATTGATGTTTCATTCGTCGTATATATTATTTAATATTATATTGTGTAAAGTTTTAATCAAAAAAATAAAATAAGTCACAGATAAATAATATTGAAAGAAATGTACAACACATATTATGTTACAAGTTTCAAATTGTATTACATTCTTGAGTATTTTAAACTTAGTCTTCTTTTGGAAAGAAATTTAATCATAATCATAAGTTCATGAGTGGTTGATAAGTTGATAAGTGGTTGAAAGTATTACAGTTTTTAAACTATTTAATACTTACAGTAAGTGTTTAAAGGTAGAGAGAAAACAATTATTTTATTTAGTAGTTGTATGTATATATGTACATACGTACATATAAGTAATTTAATCATGTTTCAATAGTGTAACATACAAACGCAACATGATATTAGTCATTAATGAATTCTGAAAAAGATTGTGACTTTGCAAAGTTATTGTAATATTGTTATTTCATTAATTAACAATTATTAATTAAAATTGTTTTATTCGAGTTTTTGTTTACCAAAATCGATCAAAACATCAATAATCGATATTGAAGTTATCGATACTAATTTTAAATACATTCACGTGACATAACCTGGATAAAAGTAAAACCGGCGAATATTGCAACATTGTAAACTTTTTATTTAAGTTGAGAATTAAAATAAATAATTCAAATATGGATGCTTCGATTATCAGAAACGTACTTAATTACTAATAATCCATGTTTAGTAATTGATTATATATCCCTAACCTATTTTATCTATTGTACATAGAAGTACCGATAAAATCACATTTTTATGTATTAATGTTCTATTTTTTATAGATGAAGGATTTCCACAATTTGTTTAATCAAATGTCTGAAACATGCTTCAAGACGTGCGTGAGTACATTTATGTCAAGAGACATATCTACAGAAGAGGTGCGTTATAATTAAATTTAGAATGTATTATTGGTTTTATTTATAAAATGCATGTATCCTATCACAATTATTGAATCTATAAGTCCCTATGTACTAAAAAATATAAAATTTGTTTTTTTATTATGTTTTTAAATTTGCCATAGATTCAATGCATAGAGAACTGTTCAGGCAAACATATTCATGCGAATCACAAAATAATGGAAATATTTATGGAAGTACAACCTGTTATCGCTCGTAAAAACATGGAGGAATTTCAAAAGACACAGGCAGCTTTAGATGCAGCACAAAAAGAACAGAATTCTGAAAGCACTAGATAGTCAATTTTGTTAATTAGGTCCTCCGTGTTATAAATTTTTTAAACTGAACTATATTTCAAGTTACTTTATTTGTTGTATGTATTTATTGTTATTTATCATTATTTACCAATAAGTTCTTATAAAGCACTTATACATATGTTCTATGAAAATAATAAATATACAAAATACTATAATTACCTTCTTGATAATTATATTTCTAGTTTTTAAATAAAGCCTGATATTTTGATAGAAAACAGTGCTAGTAATTAACAAGAATTCTATACAAAGCAAGATATATAAGCATTCATTTATTGTTTGGAGTTTGTATACACATAATATACACACAATAACATCATGATTAGGAACATAATATAGTAGCTACAATACATTTCATAACTTAAAAAGTGCTTCAACTGGATATTTCAAGTTATTCTGTGTAACTTTTCATTCTTATTTCTACCTAATAAATATAAGATTTTATTTTTGTTTAATTACAGTATTTGCTTTTATTGATCTAAACATTCCTAAAAAACCTGTTAAATAATGGAATGTATTTTCTATAGATTCATAATAAAAAGATGTAATAATTTTCAGAAATTATATATTAAGTTAGTTTGCATTATGTAAAAAAATAAAATGTTATTATTACAGTACGAATCATAATTTTTGCTTTATACACAAATGTAGATGTATAATGATGATAATTCGCAAAAATTTGAAAAGTGAATTGTACATTTTGTTTGATGTGCAATTCACTCATACACATTATTATATATATATTTGAAAATTTATATTATGATCACATTGGAAGAGTTAATTTAAAACATGATAAGACGCATTGATGATGTCATAATATAACTAGCTTCATTTTTATGATTTAAGTTATTATTAATGTTACTGTAAACTTTAAGTGTAAGCAACAAACAATAATGACAATGTACATACATTTATTATATCTATACTAAAATTTTTTTATTTATGAAGCGTAATAATTCATAATGTTTCAGTATACACAATAGTGCTGCTTCAAAAGAAATATTTGTATACATAATGTCAATGTATATGAAAGTATATAAAATTATAATTTTACACAAATCATTTCATTTTTAAATATTCACTTATAAAATATGACTAGTTTGAATCTGTTTTGCAACAGTTAAATATTTTCCTTTTCGCACATTAATCAAAATTGATATTTCTTTTTAGTAAACTAAAACTGTGGTATTTATAAAAATGCAAATAAACTTATAATTTTTATATTAAAATACTCAAAAGATATCTAAAAGTTAGATATTATAATTATATATTATCTTTTGTAATATGATAATATGTTTGATAACAAAATAAAAGTTATTTATTTTGTAAAAATGTATATAACATAATTTGAAAAAGAAAGTAAAATTAAGTAAACTTAGTTAAAAGCATCTTTGTATAAATATTAATTGCACAAAGGAAGTACTATTAATTTAAAAATATGATTAGGCTAATCATAAGCATGTGACTTGTTCCTATTTTTATCAAAACAATTGATTTTTTGCATAAAAATATTATAACTGAAGCCAATATTTACATACAACTAGACTGCGGATATTTATACAAATTCACATTTTTCACTATATAATTAAAAGAGTATAGCCTTAGCAGAAAATTGCTTTAGAGATACAAGTATCTTGTTTTAGATACAAGTACACAGAAAGCACTATACGATATTTTATATACTTCTTCATATCATATATATTCTGTTCAATTTTACACTTTTAAATTTGCTATAAAATGCATAAAAATCCGCAGTTTACATATAATAATAAAAGTGTAGAAATATTGAACATTTAATGTATAGAGTGTCCAAAAATGATTGTATCAAACTAACATACAGCACTCATTAAATTAAACAACCGTGTAATATTTACGTTTTTATACTCATTTTAATTAGCACCGCATATTTTAAAAATTTGACATAACCCTTTTTGAATATCCTGTGTAGCTGGAAGTACTCAAATTCTTTTCCTTTTGAAATATATTAAATTTAACAACATGCGTAAATAAGGAATACATCTTGACCTAATAGTTATAAGAGAATCAAAATTACAATTTAGTCAATATTTTTATCATTTAAAATGAAATGAGAAATATTAAAATAATATAGTTCTGAATTTGTTTAATTTATCGAATTTAAATTGATGCTAATATAAATAAAGAATCAATACTGTTTTGTACATATTGTAAAATTCAAAGCTCAATATATCATGACAGTTTATGTATTTACATTAGAACTTCTTTAAGTCAGATATAAAAATTAAATATCTATTGCCTTTAAAGTTTTGTAAGCATTGCTATCAAATAAAAAGAATCTTCATTAAATCTTTCATCAGAAATTATTCATTATTATTAACTGTTGCATATAATTATTAATTATATAACTGAAATTCACTGATACATATGACATGTATCAAGGATATTGGCCAATATTTAAAGCATAATTCAGAAAAAATTCAGTCTGTTTTTAGATGATAATCTATTCTTCTTCCAAAACTTATTGAAACTGATAAACTATTTGACAGCAGTGTCCTTTAGTACGTTTTCAAGAGTGTTTGAAAGTTGTTCTACCTTGTTATTTCCTTTGTCTTTTAAGAAGAAATTCGGACGATTGCATTTTTTTATTCATGTTTCCCATAACTTGAATTCATTTCTTCTAATGTAACTACTGTTCAAGCCACGATGGTAAAGATGAATTTGGTGATTTAACTTTTATGTTAAATTGTTTCAGTGTGGCTTCTAGAGCAGTTTGATTTCCAGAAAAATATGCAGATACTGCATTATGAAATAATAATAATTGTTTATGCATTACCTTGATCTGTAATAAAAATACAAAAATTGTCATAATATGCAGCATTTTAAAAGAATATAATATAAAAAATTAAATCTAATAACATACTCTATTTTCATCTAAAAATTTAAGTTTAATCGAAACATCTGATCTTAGTTTTTCAAAATTCTGTTTATGCTCTTCATAATTTGCCTGTGCTGCTTCCAATCTTGCTGCATTGCTGTTATCGTTTTTTGTTACTTGTGCTAGTGCTTCAAGATCTGTTCTATAGGCATCGTATTCTATTCTGTAAACAAACCTCTTGTTTATAAATATTTGCAAAGTATATTTAACATTTTCTATTGTTAAACCATTGTAATATTAACAATTACCTTGCTGTTTCATATTGTCGTACTGTAAATAATGTGTCTTCGATAGTTTTATTACAAAGTGTATTTACTGAAGAAACAAAAAAGTTTAAGGCCCCTAATAATGTTTCACCATTTTTAGTCAAATTCCTTTGAGTTTCTGAATTATACAGAAACTCTTCTTGTAACTCTGGAGATTTTTGTGCTAACTCAGAAAATGCTTCTCCTAAAGCATGTTGGGTTTGAACAACATGATGAAAATGAGAAGCTAATGCTCTAGATAATCGTAACACATTACAATACTTTCTTTGAGTATCTCTTAATAATTCAATTTGTGTTTCAAGTTCTATAAAAGAAAAGGTATAACAGTTATATAAGAAACATAAATAACATTAAGCTATATTTTATAGAACTTACCTGAATCTACTGTACGGGATGTTTTCCCAAGTTTTTCATACATTAATTGTCTTGTACACTTATATGTAGAAATACTCCAATTTTTAATGCTTTCAATTTTACTCTGAGCAGTACGCATTGTTTGTGTATCACCATTCTGAATAGGTGTATTTGGAGATACTGTTACAGCTATTAGATATATAAAAATATTTTAGTAATCTCCAAATTAATTCTTTGCGATAGATTTATTAGATTATACTTCAGTAGCACAAATCTCACTTACACATTTGAGATATAGGACTACCTAATGTTAAATTTATCGTAGCTGGTCTGGGTTGACTATCATTATTACAATTATTTGGTACATGAGGCGGAGGAGTTCCACTATGAACTGCACTATCGCTATCATTTAGAGATGGAGCATCTTTCAACATTTCATGAATACTTCGCTCCATTCCACTTAATGCAACAGCTATATTATGACATAAATAAAAAAATATATTAATATGTTTAATATGTTTTTGCATAAAAAGTAAAATTAAAACATTTTGGAAAGTAAACAATTGGAAAATTTAGAATATATCTTAAGAAAGATATTAATATAATATATAAAAAAAAATAGATCTCAGCAAATCTAATTAACAAAGACTGATCAAAACATTACTGAAAATTAATCTATAAAACATAGATATAATTACTGAATATTCGTAATAATTTTATGAAAAGATTCAAAAACAAAAATGGTGACCAATATTAGACCAGAAGTCAAAAAATTTACAAAAGAAAATGTTTACATGAAACCGCCATTTAATATACAAGTCTCTAAAAATTATTAGGTATAAATACAAAGATCTTACATGTAATAATAAATAGTAAGTACTATAGTACATTATAGTATACTAATCTTTGACACTGCATCAATTAAGTGAATTGTATAAACAAAAGACGCGTCAAGAACTGTCATATGACACCTGCTTTAAAACCAAATACGGTTAGGCTAATATTTGTTCATATACATTAGAGTAATGTATTGTTGAAACAGTCAGGAACTAAAGTCTCTAAAAAGTAGAATGACATTATTTTGAGGCAGTACTCACTACAAAATCAGAAGATATAAGTAATTCCTACTATTCTATGCTTAAATCTTCAGAACAAATCTTTATAATACTCCANTGATATAATATACATACCGACCTAGGTGGCGTATACTGACATATATCGCAATCTTTGGAAACACCCGGAAAGTTAAATTTATAATAATAATTTATAATAATTTCGTTTAATTTATACTGTGTAATATTTTTTTTCTATTATAATAAAAGATTATTTTTCTATGTACATTAATACAAATCTTAAAGTCAAAGTATAATGTAAATTGTGAATAATGACAATTATATGCTTTGCAGTTTATAAATTCTTTTTTTTTTTTTTTTTTAGAGATTAAAAGTTAAATTATGTATGTACAAATTTTGTATGAGTGGATGGATGTGTACGTAGGTAAATGGATAAACGAGAATACAATCACTAATATATAACACTGTGAATGTTATACATCAGTAAATGCAAGGCAATAAGGAAAATAATTGTGAAATAAGTTCCTTTTATGGCCGGGAAGCTGAAAATAAATTATTTACTACTTTATGCAAATTTTTATAAAATCATATGATTTGTCTAGATTAACAATATATAAATGTTTTATTATAGCTAGAGGAATGTTATAATTATTATAAGAATTAAAAGTTATTTAAGAAGATACATCTCGTATCGAGTACGTATTCTATATCATTTCTATATTCTATGATTGAAGTAGGGGCATGTGGTGGTGTACGAGTGCGGAAGCTCCTTCGAAAAGGTTGTAAAGGAGTTTCCTCCACGTTTTTGGTTTTGACAGGTATACGCTTGTACAAGTCTATATTAAGTACTGTGAAATAGTGGCATAACACATTCGAAAAAGATTATTTTTATTAATTATGTGGTATATATATAAAGTACTATTACATTAACATGTTTTATTATTAATTGCCTAAGGTTAGAAACTCGTGGTAGAACTGTGCATTGTATTTTCATGTATTTAAACATTTTAATTAAATGAAAATATATGAAAATTATTATATAACATGTTTAATATTAATTTATTGTCTTTCATTTTCATTACATTCTTTCATTTCATACAGCCCTAATTGAAAAAGTGGTTACTCGTATATGACGGAATATAAGCAGAACATATGTTGAAATATTTTCTAAGTAGTTTAATTATTTAATAATATTCCCCTTTGAGAAATATTTTGATTAAACAAATTCATTTATTTCAAAATATGATGTTAATAGAGTTCTACATTATTTTTGATCTAATGTATATATTTTGATTGTTTGGATACATTCTGAAAATTGTAATTTCATTGTCAATTTGTTATGTCAATTTCATGTTTCTTATTTAATAACCCGCAATTACTTATAATATTGTAGCGATTATTTTATTTAAAATCTTGTATTATGCAAATAATTTATTATCTAAAAAGCAATAGAATTTAAAATTATGATAAATTTTAAATACTCCTTTGTTAAATTTAAATTCTATAATAACATTTTTAGGCAGGTAAATATTTTACCATCATGCCACCAAAAAAGTCAATGGAGGAAACTGATCGGTTGACTCGTATAGCTATTGTTAATTCTGATAAATGTAAACCAAAACGGTGCAGGCAAGAATGCAAAAGATCTTGTCCAGTAGTACGAATGGGAAAACTTTGTATAGAAGTTAATCCTAATAGTAAGATAGCATCAATATCTGAAGAACTGTGTATTGGATGTGGTATTTGTGTCAAGGTATAATAAAAAATGTTACAGAAAAATATTAGTGAATAATATAATACAATATTATTATATTAAATTAATAATAAGCAATTTAATATTTTAAAATTATAATAATGTATATATGTATTTTTAGAAATGTCCATTTGAGGCAATATCTATTATTAATCTTCCTAGTAATTTAGAGAAAGAAACGACACATCGTTATTCAAAAAATTCGTTTAAACTGCACAGACTGCCTAT
The DNA here is from genome assembly GCA_014737475.1 of Bombus confusus. NCBI lineage: Eukaryota > Metazoa > Arthropoda > Insecta > Hymenoptera > Apidae > Bombus > Bombus confusus. The sequence goes on from JACXIV010000094.1 coordinate 588,278, forward strand.
TCCAAGACCCGGAGAAGTATTAGGTTTGGTTGGAACTAATGGAATTGGGAAATCAACTGCTCTTAAAATTTTGGCAGGCAAACAGAAGCCTAATTTAGGTCGATTTTCAGTATGTATAATAATATATTTTCTTTACATAATATAAATTTTTTTTATAAGTTTATGGAGTTTTCTCGTTTAATTAATATAGGATCCACCAGATTGGACAGAAATTTTAAGTCATTTTAGAGGTAGTGAATTGCAGAATTATTTTACCAAAATATTGGAAGATGATTTAAAAGCTCTTATTAAACCTCAGTATGTAGATCAAATTCCTAAAGCTGTAAAAGGCACTGTACAACAGCTTTTAGACAAAAAGGATGAGTGTAAAAATCAGATGGAAATTTGTAAAATGTTGGGTAAGTTCAAATTACTGTTAATTATTTATATTTTTAAGATATTTTAAGAATAGCGATAAAATAATCAAAATTAAGCGAGGAAGCCGATTTTTAACAATGGAACTATTGAATTTCATTTAGATTTAATGCACATACGTGATAGAGGTATTGATGCACTTTCTGGTGGAGAACTTCAACGTTTTGCATGTGCTATGGTGTGCATTCAAAATGGAGACATTTTTATGTTTGATGAACCATCTTCATATTTAGATGTAAAGCAACGGCTCAATGCGGCTGTGACAATTCGATCTCTTATTCATCCCGATAAGTAAATAGTATAAATAATTGAAATAATTGAAATATTATAATAAAAATATATATAACTTAAATATGATTCCAATTTATCAGGTTCATAATAGTAGTGGAACATGACTTATCAGTTTTAGACTATTTGTCTGATTTTATTTGTTGTCTTTATGGTGTTCCGGGAGCGTATGGTGTCGTTACTATGCCTTTCTCTGTTAGAGAAGGTATAAATATTTTCCTTGACGGTTTTGTACCAACCGAAAATTTGAGATTCCGTGAGGAATCTCTTGTATTTAAAGTAGCCGAAAGTGCAACTGAGGAAGAAGTTAAACGCATGAATCATTACGAATATCCCGCGATGACGAAGACAATGGGTTCTTTTAAATTAAATGTTGAGAAGGGTCAATTTACAGATTCAGAAATTCTTGTGCTACTTGGTGAAAATGGAACGGGGAAAACGACGTTCATCAGAATGTTGGCTGGTAATTTACCACCTGATGACGGATCGGGTAAGTAAAGTCAGATTTACTTTAGTCAAGAAATTTTTCATATTCGTTATGTATTAAATAAAAAAGTAAATGACATAATTATTGATATTAAATGATTTAATTTTATTCTTTGTAGGAAGCATTCCCCAGTTACATATTAGTTATAAACCACAAAAAATTAGTCCCAAATCTCAAGGAATTGTACGGCAATTATTACATGAAAAAATTAGGGACGCTTATGTTCACCCTCAATTTGTAACGGACGTTATGAAACCGTTAAAAATAGATGATATTATGGATCAAGAAGTACAGAATCTCTCCGGAGGAGAATTACAGCGAGTGGCTTTAGCTTTATGTCTTGGAAAGCCGGCCGATGTTTATTTAATCGATGAACCTTCTGCTTATTTGGACTCTGAGCAACGTTTAGTTGCAGCTAAAGTAATAAAACGGTAATTGAAACTTCTGGCTATTTGTATTAATCTGTGTTATTAGAATAAAATTATCAAAATATGCGATTATTTTAGGTTTATTTTACATGCAAAGAAAACAGGGTTCGTAGTAGAGCACGACTTTATCATGGCTACATACTTGGCTGACCGTGTAATTGTATTTTCCGGTACTCCATCGTTGGCGACTACAGCTCATAGCCCGCAATCTCTATTAAATGGAATGAACAGATTTTTAGAACTTTTAGGTATTACGTTCAGAAGAGATCCGAACAATTTCAGACCGAGAATTAATAAGAGTCAGTCTGTGAAAGTATGTTACTTTATTTGAGATATTACCTTTTTTTTATGTCATCAATTTTCTCGTACATATTTTATTTTGTTGTTAATAGGATTTGGAACAGAAGAAAGCTGGGCAATATTTCTTCCTCGAAGAATGAGATATGATCTCATCAACAAGTTGAATAGCAGCTGGTATAAGATACTGTTCAAGAGTGTTTGTAAATCTTTATATCTTTAAAAGCCGGGAATGGATTTCTTACAATGTATTAAATATTAATGCCGCATATTTTGCGTTGAATTGAAATATTATTCGTTTCGGCATATCAGTTCTTTTGTCTATGCGATATTTATTTATATAAATAATGCAGGTTTTCCTATATACACCTCGATATATTACAAATTTGATTTAAAGGAACATACAACTGTATTTTTATATTGAATACGACGTTACAGACCTATTTATATCCATAAGTATATGTCAGTTTGCATTTCCAACTCGACAAGTAAACAATATAATGCATTTTATGTATAAATAATTTATGTCCAATTATGTAAAACAAATTAAGGGAGATTGAGCATCTCGTATATGTACATGTACATCTGCTATACAACATGAATTATAATACATCTGAAATATAAAAAAAGATAATGTATTAATTATTTGACAAATCTCATGAATATAATGTTTTTACATTTTACAATATGAAATTGACTTTCATCCAAAGATAATATAAAGATGCATTTTAAAGCAATATTTCCTTTCAATCTAAACGCTTTGCATTATTTTTTAAATTATCCGAATTAAACAGAGAAATAAAATATTTTTGAATTATAAGTTAGAATAAAAAAACACTACCTTGCGAAAATAAAACACTTTCCTTAATATTTTGATTAAGACATTAAATAAGTCACCTTGAAGATGATATCTTTAACGTGTTTGTGCGTATATGATGACAAAATAGAAAGAGGAAAAATTTTTCAGACTTATCTAAGCAAACTCGAAGTAATAAATCACTTACTATGTACTTACCTATTACTTTAGTTATCTTTATACTACATAGTGACATGCATTATTCATATTATCAATATGTATTGATATACTATATTTATATTGATATACTATAATATATTTGCTATTATTTCAATTATGGGTATAATCAGAAACAATAATTACATGCTTTTATTTTCATAGTGGCACACCAATTACGCGTAAAAAGATAAACGAAATTTCGAAACAAAAAAGATAAATAAATTGTGTAAATGACAAATGGTAAGAATTAAGCATTATTTTATGTATTGTACGTATAACAAAATTTCGATAATAAAATAAAACGACGAAGATAATACGACTGACCGAATTTAATGTAAAATTTTATTAAACATGAAAGAATTCTTTTTAATGTTTTTTCCCATAATTGACATTATAACAGTGTGATAAATTCTTGTCATATATGTTATGTTATACCCTTGTTGCATTGTTTTATACAGCAGAATATAATTTAAGTTGAATTTTGCCAGAGCTCTAGCACGTTTACATCAAATATTTGAAACTAGGAGTTTATTTTTTACGTTTAATTATAATAAAGCATTCTATAGTAATTGTTTACACAACATCGAGTTTGTTTCTTATCAGGACGTTTGTTACATGTAATTCAAATATGTGGAATAGATTTTGCATTTATCCATTTGTGTGATGTCCTCGACATCGTATAATTTGAAGGAAGCCAGCACTAAAAAGCTTTCAAACGATAAACAACTTACAGAGTAATTAAAAGTAAATCGATACCCGGAAATGTAGATAAGCCGATAAGTTTTTAAAATGATTAAATTGCCGGTCTTTTTTTCCATAAATTGAAGTTATTAGCGCGAAAAAATGTTAGTAGTAGTCAATTGAAAGAAGGCCTATAAAACGCCAGACTTTATTTGGTTTCGGTGGAAAATGACGCTTCTTAATTTTTTCAGTATTTTTCAGAAGACAAAATTTTATGCATCTTGCATTATTCTACTGTTTCACGCGCAACTGTCGTACAGTAACCGTAAGTATTCATAAATGTAATATGTCTATCAAAAATTTGTCAAGTTACTGTAAATTTCTTTATACAAGGTATACCATTATGTTATACCATAGTTTATGCATATATGAATATGGATTCATTTGAAACGAGTAACGCATAATATCAATTTCAGAATATCCCTTAATTTAGTTTATTATGTTTTGTACGTCTCGAACTATTTTAAAGACACCGCTTATTCCAACCACATGCGTAGGAGGGGCTCATTGCCCGCATACCAATTTCTGTTCACCTTTAATGATGGAATCAATGCTTGTGGATGAATTATTAAATCATTTACTATATCTCTTTTTGTTGATACATGTATTTAAATGTATGCATATTCTTATGCGAGACATTTATAACCTTATTTCTTAAATTTTTGATTTCTTAAATTTTCTGATAATAATAAAAATTTAAAGTTTCCGTATTATTCTTCGTATTAGTGCAATGTAAATTATATCATTACGCTTCACTTTGATTAGGATCGGTTGCCGTATTTTATAATTTTATTCGATGATTTTCGAATATCGTTTCTAACACATTGTTTTATTTGTGCGCAGCGTACTGGGGTTGGGCCGACGACTATGGTCCTAATTCTTCATCGATAGTACTTTCTTCGCCTGAAGATTGCGCACGAAATTGCACAGATGATGGACAACCTAGAAATTGTTATTACACCTTCAATATTGAATTCTATACAACAGTAGGACCGTACGTATTGATATGCATATATATACTGAAAAGTATTTTACGTTTGGATCATAGATATATCTGACAGGAGATACACGTTAACACGTTAGTTTCCACGATAGCCGTCAGTGAGCCAGGTTTTATTAAACTTCGTGGAATGATTAAAATAACGTAAATTTTATGGACTAAAAAATTGTCAACAACGCGAGTGGTTTTAATAACATTGTCAGAAAGACCTGAGCAGATACAATATAATACTTTCCAAAAAATAAATGTCATGGTATAGTATATTTCAATCTATTGCGGCTTCCAGAATAAAATAAATAAAATCCGCGTGGCAGTCAACGTGTTAATATATTCTTTTTAACAATTATATCGCGAAAATTTTATATTTTGTTACGCTTAGTACAGTAACCAGTCTACATATTATACGTATAATTATTATTCACAAAAGAAGTCTTTCATAAAGTGTATATATTTATATATATTTAATATACTATAATAATATAAGCACAATCGAAACTCTTTCGCTATTACTTTTGTATCGGAAACGCTTTTTAATTGCTCTATTGATATCTCAGTCTTCTTCCCACTTTTTTTCACATCTTAAGTAAGAATTTCTTTATACTGAATTCTATATTAATTATTCTATATTAATTCTATATTATTCTGTATTAATAACAGTAAAATAAGGATAACATTCACATCTTAGAAAACTAGCGTTATCCTTAAATTATAGAATTCTTCCTTGCCTTCTCTTCCCAATCACCTGTACTTTAATGCTAAGTCGTTGTTTATTATACTCGCTTCATAAATTAATAATATTGTTCATCAACCTTTGATAATTCCTGAATGAACAATTAAAAAATTATTTATATTATATGCTGCTAGCTAAACGTAAATCAATCACGTAAAAGCAAATTAATCTCTCCCTTTAAGCACTTGCTTACTGCATTGATATCTTACTTACGCTGTCTCTAAAATTCTGATCTTTCTGATCTCTGACTTTCAACTTTCTGATCTCGACATTTTTTAAAGTATTTCCTAGTAGTAAAATATTCCTCCCGGAATTTATCGGCAATTGTAATTCGGAATATTTCTTAACAAAGGATTACTTTCGTTGCCCTTTATTTATAAACTTCGAATTATCTTCTAATCCTTTTTGCAAACAAAAATTACGCGAACGCGCACAGATATCCCTACAAAGTATCAGTTTTGATCAAAAGTGCACGTTTACGCGAGACATTTATCGATGTTCATCGGTCAAATTAGTCGAGTGTTGACTAGATCGTACGGTGCGGCGGGGTTTTAGAAACGTCTTGAAGACGTTCCATGGACGTCTTATAAACAACGACGTCGGATGTTTTTGCGACGTCCATCTCGTACGTCTTTAGAACAGATGCAGACGAGCGACTTTTGTTCGCGAGATATCGCTGCGATCGTATATCTATCCTCGTTATTCTTAATTGGGAGAACAAAAAAGGATATATGATCGCAGAGATATCGCGCGGGCAAAAGTCTGCACGGAGTCGAAGCCCAGCGCAGACGAGCGATCTGCCACTGCGTTTGCGTGTCTCTTTTTGTTTTTTTTTCTGACAATTTTTCTGACAATTCACACGAGCGTTTTACGTTAATTTGCCGCCACGTTTCGTGTTTACCAGTTACAATTTAGCCATGGACGCGGTAACCTGATACCGAAATTATGAACAAATGTACTTTCTTTACGTGTGTTATTTAATTATCACTTTATCACAGAAAAGAGATATTGGGTATATGTCTCTTCATTAGTGCCAAATTTCTTAGAGGTGAATTTATTTCTTCAAATATTTTGACGAATTAAGTGCAAAAATTTATGAAAACTTAGTATCTCGAAGACTTTCGATTTCAAGTGTCAGTGGAAGCGATTGCTGTTATATTGAGGTAAAAATGTTATTCGTTGGATTATTACGATAAAAACAACGAAGAACCGAGCTAAAGTAGACACTAAAGCAAGGAAAAATATATCATAAAGCTAAATTAAATAATCGAATAATCGAATATAATATAATTCAATTGTAAATGTTCCGGTCAAGTACTTAAGCAGTGGATGCGATCTTATCGATTTGCACTACTCGATCTTATCGATTTACTATGCCACGTATAGAACTGGACAATTCATATTATCCGTAATCGTAAGAAAAGTACGTTGAACAATTTGGACAGTTACGAACGTAGAAATCTACGATGTAGAACGTCTTTAAGACACGCGTCCAGTTTAGATTGTAAGACGTTCAGGCCTACGATGGACGTAAAATGCACCAGTTTAGGGCGTCGTGAGCTATCTGAGTTATTAATCGCTTTAAAACTTTTGTTATAGTTAAAGCATTGGAAGAGCGTTTGGTAAATGTCATTAAATGACAATTAGTAAAACTAGGATTAACGCGAAAGTGATTATTTTATGTAAGCTACCAATTTTTAGAGTTCTCGATATATATGTCTGATTAAAGTGTAGAACTATGAAAATAGCCAGAGTAAAATAAGTTAGAAGTAAAGATGCTCGCATATTTATGTCGGCGATTAAATAAACTAAATATCAATATTTTCAGTGCTTGTAACGTGGAATCTCAAAGGTTCCAATGTATTTTAGGGGATGGATACGAAAAGACCTTGATACCTATCAATCGACAGTTACCAGGACCATTGATCAAGGTAAAAATCGTAATACGATAACGAACTGCGATTTCTCCTTCGTAATTCTTTGTACGAGCCTGGTATTTTGAGCAGGATTTTGCATAAATTTTTCAGTTTCCTCGCATATATATATATAGCATAAAAGTGTTAGATTCGATAAATATGCGGGTATAAAGAAAATAAAAAGGAGACGAAAATATGCAGTACACTTCTGCGATAGATCGTAATTTTTTTGAGAAAATACCTGGCTCGTGTTTCTTTTGATCGGTGATCGTAATGACTTTTAACAACTTTTACAACTGCCATACTTCACAGGTGTGTGTGAACGATCGCGTTATAGTAGACGTGCGGAATGCTGCCTCAGGGAATGAAGTGACGATACATTGGCATGGAATTTTCCAAAACGGTTTTCAATATTACGATGGTGTTCCTTATGTCACACAATGTCCGATTGCGTCTTCTTCGACGTTTAGGTAAATATTATTGTTTTGTTTAATTTTACTGTTTTCTAATATTATGCTAAATATATATTATCATAATATGATATCGTTTATTTGGTGTGCTGTTTAACGATATAACACCGTTCGTTTCTTTTGTCTACTATTATATAAAAAATTTGATTACGCGAACTATTATTACAGTTTAATCCTTTCAGTTTAGTGTCTATCATAAAAGAAAATATTTCATATAAGATAAGCTTCTTATAAGATACCATGATATGAAATTAAATGAAATACAAATTTTGTGATATTCTGTTCTAGATATGACTTCGTAGTGCAAAATTCGGGCACACATTTCTACCATTCCCACATATGGACACACATGCTAGATGGGCAATATGGTGGTCTTATTGTTAGAGATCCACCATCTAGAGATCCTCATTATCAATCATACGATAGAGATGATATTATCATATTCTTAAGTGATTGGATGCATGAGTTATCGTTAGAACGTTATCCTGGTTGGTACAGGCGTGACCCAGGACAGGCTCCGCGGAACATACTTATAAACGGTTTAGGAAATTGGACGGTAAACTATATATCTTTATTGAAAAATATTCTTTTATATTATATTGGCTAAGGATCGCAAAACTCTTAGCATTAGTCGATTAGATTGTAAACTTTGGATAGAAACTATTTCTTCGTTTCTGTTTGCTAATACTATTCGTTAGAAGCAAATGATCAATTATTAAAAAATTATAATTGCCTTTAGGATCCAGCTACCGGCCAAACTACCAATTCGCCGATAACAGAATATACCGTAAGGAGCGGAGAACGGAACAGAATACGGATGATTAATTCTTTCAGTACAGTATGCCTGGCGGAACTTAGAATCGAAGGACATCAATTAGTCATAATTGCTCAGGATGGTGCAAACGTGCAACCCAGAACAGTGGATAAAATAATCTCGTCTTCAGGTTGTTCAGTTAGATTATTACGTTATTACGATTAAGAATATTTTCCATACGATAGAACTTTTTGTTGCTTTACTATAGAGTCGAGAGAAGAAAGTTGTTTTATTGTACTGGTTTACGTTTCGTGTATTTTAAATAAGCATCCGAAATATACAGGTGAACGCGTCGATTTTATCCTAACTGCAAATCAAAGCGTTGATTCTTACTGGATACAAGTGCGTGGACTTGGCGAATGTAACGCAACCGGGGTGCAGCAGCTAGCTATCTTAAAATACGAAGGTGGCCCTAATTGGCCTACGAGACCAAGTCCAACTTATAACGATACAATAAATGGCGTTGTAAGTATCTAAACATACTCTGCTTTATTCGTCTTAAACAAAAATGTCTACTTTCCTCGAGAAAGAAATGCAGCTTTAATTCTATTTTTAATTATTACGAACTACTTTAGCTTCTACAAATTTCTCAGACTAAAATCTTCCAGTTATTTTTCAAATACTATTTGGGTGTATCTAACAACTGTAATACCCGATTCTTCTTTGATTTTTATTGATCGATAATTTCTATTTTTTAGACCTATAATCCGCTTAGTGGAGAAGATTGCAATACAGACAACACAGAAAATGGGATTTGCGTGAACCAACTGGAAGCCTACGACATCGATTCTGATCTCTTGAAAGTTAATCCGGATGAAAGACACATATTACCTTTCTTCTTTTACAATTACACTCAGTATGGGGATAGAACATTATTTGTAGCAGACACGTACCGTGCCTATTTCAGTAAGTTGTATTTAACGCATCTTTCAACACAACTAGGTATATGCATATGTACAAGTCGTCTTGTTCATTTTCTTATTACAGAAAATTATTTCTTCCGCGCAAGAAATATTGATATAAAAATCAGCTTACTTGCATTCGACGAAAAGAATAAAATTTTCTTCTTCCGTTTTATTCTTGTTTTTCATTTTTGTATTATTTACTTGTCGATGTCTATCCTGTCTTACTAGTAAAACGTTTGTTTCGTTTCAGGTGCAAACGACTATTCTCAGCTTCTTTCTACGTTCGGTAATATATCGTACGAGACTCCAGCGGCGCCTCTGCTCTCGCAACGTAGTTCTTACCAAACGATATGCAAGAAAAATATACAGAACGATTGCACCGAACCTTGCACGTGTTCGCAAATTATCAATACAGAATTAAATAATATCGTGGAGCTAGTAATATACGACGAAAGTACGTAGTATTTGTCTTTAGTATGAAACAGGATAAAAGAACGTTGACTTATTTAATAGACTAATCTTGTTTTGTTACGCAAAAAATATTGCAAGTTCGATAACGTTAAATAACAAAATTGTATTATAGTACCACTGGAGGGCTTATATCATCCGTTCCATCTACACGGTTATGAATTTAGAGTGTTTAGTATAGGGGATTTTGGTAATAGAAATATCACGACAGAAGACATAGACGAAGTAATAGAGCAACACACGCAACGCCTTCAAAATGGAGAATATACGAACCCACCTGGTAAAGATACTGTTAAAATTCCAATGGGAGGATATGCAATTATACGCTTCAGGGCGAATAATCCAGGTAAGATATTCAATTACATAAACACGTACTTCCGAAACAATTTTCCACGTGTAGTTCTTTCCCGTCTTTGAGAAAATTGGACTTCTTCGTCTAAAAACATTTGTCTCGAATATTTGATTAATGTTAATTAAATTCATTTATATATTATATTTACAACACTATAAGTGCTTAAAATACTTCGGATAAATATATAATATATTGTTTTATAGGGTGGTGGTTACTTCATTGTCACTTTACTTGGCATCACATTACTGGAATGGAACTGGTCATACACGTGGGGAACAGAGATGATCTTCCACCGGTGCCACACGGTTTCCCGGTATGCAACAATTGGAGACCAGCATTGCACACTTTGAACGATTTTTATGGTTTTCGATATCCCAGCCCTAATTAATTCTTTGATTGCATTGTAACACATAAAAAGTGGTGAAACAAAAATATAATATTTTCAGAATTTATTAATCTTACTTACTGATTTTTATTCTTTACGATATAAGTTACAAATTGCCTTTTGAAAAATATATTTACCTATCCCTTTATCCTTTTAACCCTTTGCGGACTACCGCCGCATATATGCGTTCGGCGAAAACAATCGATAAGGCCGAAATACTGATACATGTGTCCCAAGCAAACGCGTTGGCTATGGCCGAGAAACACATATATTCGTTCGGCAAATAAATATTTTATTCATCATCTTCTGGAGAATCTGTCATGTACATATCTACTACATATATCTATAATTTGACATCTTGGAGCGCTATGAATAAAAATCGCTTGAAGAAACTTTTCTACTAAAACGGGCGCTGGTAATTTTAAATGACAATCGCGACAGCGACTCGGCCCCACGGTACGGTTTACTCAAAATCGTACCCCCGTCCGCAAAGCACTACGATTCTCCCTCTTAATGTAAACGAAAATTATTTTTAGTGTAACGTAAAATTGATGTGATTCTTTTAGATTGAAATTTATATATTATATTCATTTATTTTTATATTATATTTATTTATATATATATATTATATTTATTTATTTATATATTACATTTAATTCGTGTTGAATATCTAGTGGATCGAGGATGGGTTTTTTTAGGATTGATACCTACCATTTTAGGTTTCCGACCTTGAAGAAATACACATTTTACGGGGTATGTACCTGCGGACTCGCCAGTAAGGCTATGTCAAGTAGTTCGTGGCTTATATGCAGAGCGAGAATGTAGTCGTCGCTGTGGCCCTCTGGTGTTAGTGATCGACAGCAAGTTCGCCAGGGAGGTATGCTGCCGTCGTTGTCGCCCTCGACCGTTGGCGACCGTAGGCTGCTGATCCGCCACAACCATGTCCGGGTGTTTATTATTCGCGCGCCTGGGGAAGTACAAAAGAGCATAACTTTTTCTTATATTATTTAATTTAAATTGGACCAAACGACTTGAGCATTTTTGAGAAGTTGAGGAATCGATTAACGTTTTCGTAAGCTCAAACGCTTGACAATGATGAAAATCGTAATTTTTCATGATTTTCCGACTAAAACTTAAAGATTGTTACTACGATTAGCTTTCGACGCTTGCCGCTTGTTTCCGTGTCGACCGATTTGCGTGAAATTTTCAGCATCTATATAACTGACGTATATCTCTAAAATGTGCTGTTTAAATTTTCGTCACAGGCGCGGACAAAGAAGTTGCAAACAGCGATCTTTACTATTTTTGTACGCGATCCCGACCAATTGCAACTTTTTCAAAACATTTTTTACGCGTCACCTGGTAAACTAATCCTTCTAACTTCTTAACAAAATTCGAGTCGTTTGGTCCAATTTTAAAAGACTTATTCCATTTGAGAGGGTGTTTGAACAATTATGTGAGTAACTGCGTGTGAAGATCATTGGGACTGGATCTCCTCTTGTGAATCTTAAACAAAGTAGAAAAAATTGGTCAAATTTGCGAACACTTAAGAGATGTTGTATTATCGTTTCATATATTTTATATTATCGTCTAAAAATTTATAAATAAATTATAGACAATAGCATTACGCTGTTTGCCTTGTTTGCTGTTTATCAATTATTAATAATAATAATAAGTCAAATCCTTTTGTGTCCTTAACAAGATATTGGTGCCAAGCAAAGGGATAAATACGTGGTAAATACTTATATTATACCGTGATAAATATACACTTACATATGTTGTATACTGTTTGTGTGCACATACATCTAGATATACATACTCATATGTCTTCTCTACTTTCATGCAATCGATTGCCACAGAACTGACTGAAAATGAACAATATGTTGGAGCACCTTATATATGTATTGCACACGCCATAAATAGGACATTTTTATTTATGGAAATAACATGTTGGTGTAAATAGAAAAACGGAGGTATTTTCTAGTTATCAATGAAAATCGATAATAATAAATTATTTGCTATTAACTGTTATTTTAGTTATCTTGATGTTACATATTAGCACACTAAATATAGTCATCAAAATGAGACATCAACTTCGCCTAGAAAATTCGAAACTTTGAAACTAAAAATTAAACAGTAATAAATATTTAGTATATAGAACGAATAGCAACGAAATTATAGTGCATATTATTAATCGAGTTCCAATATAAAATCATTACCTGTACAGCAAGAACTAAATATTATTTCGTTGTATATCGTACATGTGACGAAATTTCAGACTGATCAAATAAAATAATTGATTGAATTTAAGATAACATCTTATTGAACGTTAAAAAATCCTTTCTAATTGTTTCTCTCATTGATATCATAATATTATGATAAATCGTTGATGATTATAAACGTGCATTTTTATGAGAAGTACAGAATTTTTGAGAAGAAATTTACAAAATCAGACCTGTATACGCAACAAGACGTCAATTAAAAGTCTATTCATTACGTAGAGTTCTAATAAAGCATTCTATAGCAATTGTTTATATAACATCGAGTTTGTTTCTTATTAGAACCTTAATTACATGTAATTCAAATATGTGGATTGAATACTGTATTCATCCATTTAAGTGATGTCCTCGACGTCGTATAATTTGGAGGAACCCAACACAGAAAAGCTTTCAAACGATAAACTTACAATGTAATTAAAAGAAAATCGGTACCCGAAGATATAAACAGATAAGTTTTTAAGATAATTAAATCGCCATTTTTTTTTTTTTTGCATAAATTGACGGGAAAAATGCCAGTAGTAGCCAAATGAGAGGAACCAAGTAGGTCGGTCGATTTTGCTTGGTTTTACTGAAAAATGGCGCTCCTTGATCGTTTAAGTATTTATCAAAATATGTACAAATTTTACGTATTTTGCATTATTCTGCTGTTTTATACGCAACTGTCTTACAGTAACCGTAAGTATAAGTATGTATAAGTATGAATATGGGTTCATTTGAAATGAGTAATGCGCAGTATCAATTACTGAATATTCCTCAATTTAGATCATTTCATTTTAGTTTACTATATTTAATACATCTCGAACTATTTTAAAGACACCGTCTTACTCCAACTACACACCGAGGAGACTCGTTGTCTGCATACCGATTTCTGTTCACCTTTAATGGTCGAATTAATGCTTGTGGATGGATTAACAATCATTCATATGTCTTTTCCTCGATGCATGTATTTAATGTATGCATATTCTTATGCGAAACATTCATAAAATGCTAAATCTCTTTTTACAGTAAAACTAAGTTTCCGTATTAATCTTCGTAGCATCGTTATTTAAATTATATCATTACGTTTCTCTTTGATTAAGGTGGTTCGTCGCATTTTATAATTTCATTCGATGATTTTCGAATATCGTTTCTAATACAATGTTCTATTTACGCGCAGCGTACTCGGATCCGGCGAATGACCATAGCGCAAATTCTTCATCGATAGAACTGTCTACGCCCGAAGAATGCGCACGAGAATGCCAAGATAATGAGAAACCTAAAAATTGTTATTATACCTTCCATATTGAATTCTATACAACAGTAGGACCGTACGTATTAATATACATATACATATACTGAAAAATATTTTACGTTTAGATCATACATATAATAACCACGATAGTCATCAGTGAACCACGTTTTAGTAATCTTCTTGGAGTGTCTGAAATAACGCAAATTTCACGGATTAAAAAATAGTCAACGATATAAGTGGTTTAGATAACATTGTCAGAAAGACGTGAGAAAATACGATATAATATTTTCCAAAAAGTAAATGTTACGGTGTAGTATATTTCAATTTACCTCGAATTTCAGGATAAAATAAACAAACTTCGTGCGGCACTCAACGTGTTAATATGCTTTCTTAAACAATTATGTCACGAGTAGTGCATATTTGTTACACTTAGTACAGTATCTAATTTGTAACTAATATGAGACAAATGCGATGGTTAAAGTGTATTATTGCTTGGTTCAAATATCACTTGGTTTTTCTAATAGTTCAAATATTGGAGCAGTGTTTGATAAATGTCATTCATGACGATTAGTAAATCTAAAACTAATGTGAAAGTAATTGTTTTATATAAGTTCTCGATACGTATTTAATTAAAGCGTCGAATTATGAAAATAACTACGGTAAAATAAGTTAGAAATAAAGATGCTTACATACCTAAATCGATGATTAAATAAACTAAATATCAATATTATCAGTGCTTGTGATGTGGAAGCTGAAAAGGACCAATGTATCCAAGGGGATGGAGTCGAAAAGACCTTGATACCTATCAATCGACAGTTACCAGGACCATTGATCAAGGTAAAAGTCGTAATACGACAACAAACTGCCATTTCTCCTTCGTACTTTTTTTATATTCAAATATTAAATAACGACAAAATTCTGATATATTAATGTTAGGTGATCTTGGTATTCTGGGTAGGATTTTGTACAAATTTTTTAGTTTCTCCGCACGTGTCTAACGCAAAAGTACTGTTATATTCGAAAACTATCCGGTAATTGTCTTTTCCGGTAATTTTTTAATTTCGATAAGTTCGCGGGTATAAAGAAAATAAAGAGAATAAAGAAGAAGAACAGTAATAGATCACAATTTTTTTTTGGAAATACATAGTTCGCGCTTCTTTTGATCGGTAATCGTAATGATATAGCAAAATTGTACAATTATTATACTTTACTTTACAGACATGTTTGAACGATCGCATTATAGTCGACGTGGAGAATGCTGCTACAGGGATGGAAGCCACGATACATTGGCATGGAATTTTCCAAAACGGTTTTCAATATTACGATGGTGTTCCTTATGTCACACAATGTCCGATTGCATCTTCTTCGACATTTAGGTAAATATTATTTTATATTTTACTGTTTTCTAATATTATCATCAATAACATGATATCATCTATTTCGTATGCAGAGTATATCACCCTTCATTTTTCTGTCTATTATTGTACAAAAATCTTGATTACACGAAGTGTTATTATAGTCTAATTCTTTGTTCTAGTATCTATTATAGAAGAAAACTTTTTATGTAACACGAGCTTTGTATAAAATTCAGTGACATGAAACTAAATGAAATACATATTTTTTATTTAATATCCTTTCCTAGATATGATTTCGTAGTGAAAAATTCAGGTACGCATTGGTACCATTCCCACGTATGGACACACTTGCTAGATGGGCAATATGGTCCTCTTATTATTCAAGATGCCCCATCTAAAAATCCTCATCGTGATTTATATGATAAAGATGAAATTATCATATTCTTAAGTGATTGGATGCATGAGTTATCGTTAGAACGTTATCCTGGTTGGGTTAGACATGATCCTGGACAGCTTCCGAAGAATATACTTATAAACGGTTTAGGGAATTATACGGTAAAGTATATGTATATTTTTACAGAAAATATAGTATACTCCTTTGTACTGTATTATGTAAAGATGATAAAATATTTTGTATTATGTGATCAGATGGCTAATTCTGGATAAAAATTGTTTTCCCAGTCATGGTCATACTAATACCGTTTATTAGAAGCAAATGATCAGAAAAACTTATTACTGTTTTTAGGATCCAGTTACTGGTCAAACTACTAATGGATCGTTGACAGAATATACCGTCAAGAAAGGAGAACGGCACAGAATACGGCTGATTAATTCTTTCACCACAATATGCGTGGCAGAATTTAGAATTGAGGGACACGAATTAGTTATAATTGCCCAGGATGGTGCGAACGTAAAACCTAAAACAGTGGATAAAATAATCTCAACTGCAGGTTTGACAAATTTCAACTTTCTCTTCCGAAATCGACTATTCAGTTAGTTTATTATATTTTTACGACTAGATATATTTTCTAAAAAATGAAGAACGTTTCTATAATATCTTCCAATATTATACAAATGCGCACACACCGATTTAAATAGAAAAAATTATTCTATTGTACTAGTTTAGTTTCGTGTATTTCAAATAAGCATACGATATATATACAGGTGAACGCGTCGATTTTATCCTAACTGCAAATCAAAGCGTTGATTCTTATTGGATACAAGTACGTGGTGTCGGCGGATGCGCCTCGTCGCAGATACAGCAGTTAGCTATCTTAAAATATGATGGTGGTCCTACTTCGCCAACGACTCCACTTCTGGCTTATAATGATACAATAAATGGTGTTGTTAGTATCAAAAAATATTTAGTTTTCTTCACCTTAAATTAAAATTTGTACAAATGTTTCTAAAAATTTCTCAGACTAAAATTTTGCCGTTATATGTAAATTGTATTTAGATGTATCTAACAAATATAATACGTGATTTTTCCACACTTTTTAGACGTATAATTCGCTTAATGGAATGGAGTGCAATACAAATAACACACAAAGCGCCGTTTGTGTGAACCAAGTGGAAGCCTTCGACACTGATCCTGATCTCTTGAAAGTTGAACCGGATGAGAGGCACATATTACCTTTTTGGTTCTTCGTTTACAATCAGAATGGAAGAAAGAAATTATTTGGGTCAAACAAGTACCCTCGCTACTTTAGTAAGTTTCTTTTAATGATTCTCTCATGGTAAATAAGTGCATATATATATGTATAAGTCTTACTCATCTTACTCATTTTCTAATTACAACAAATTATTTCTTGTGCGCCATAAATATACAAATCTGCTTATTTGCATTTAATTGAAGAAATAAAATTTTTTTCGTTTTATTGTTATATTTCTTTTATGTATTATTTATTTATTGTTATCTATCTTGTTGTATTCGTAAAACATTTGTTTCGTTTTAGGTCCAGCTGCAGATTCCGAGCTTGTTGCTACGTTTAATAATATCTCGCACATGGATTCATCGGCGCCTTTGCTCTCGCAACGCAGTTCTCGTCAAACAATATGCAAGGAAAACGTACAGAACGATTGCACCGAACCTTGCACATGTTCTGATGTTATCAATACAAAATTAAATAATATCGTGGAGCTAGTAATATACGACGAAAGTATGTACTATTTGTCTTTAGTATGAAACAGGGTAAAAGAATGTTGACTTATTTAATAGACTAATCTTGTTTTGTTACGCAAAAGATATTGCGAATTTGATAATGTTAAATAACAAATTATATTACAGTACCCCAGCCTGGCCTATATCATCCATTCCACTTGCACGGTTATGAATTCAAAGTATTTAGTATGGGGGGTTTTGGTGGTAGAAATATTTCAAGATCAGATATAGAAGGAATAATAGACCAACACACGAAGCGTCTTAAAAATGGAGAATATACAAATCCACCTGGTAAAGACACTATTAAGCTGAGTAATGGAGGATATGCAATTATACGTTTCAAGGCGGATAATCCTGGTAAAATATTTAATTACTTCCAAAATAACATTTTCTCCATGTAGCTGTTCTTCTTTTTCGAGAAAATTAGACTTTCTTTTTCCTCTTCTAAATGTTTAAAATCATTTATCGTAAATATTTCATTGATGCTAATTAAATTCATTTGAATCACGTCTACAACATTACAAATTTATTAAAATACTAATTAATAAAATCGGATGAAGATAAATATACTATTTGTTCAGCCGTGTCGCGGGGAGACGCGATCGCGAGTAATCGCGCCAACGGGAGGCGTAAATTCCCGTTACGATCGAATGATCGACGCCGCGAACTTGGCCGATCCCCTATGTCGATTAGGAAAATAGAGGTGGTTGAAATGAGTATACCACTGAGGTAACAGCTGGTACACTGTTTATTGAATAATAAATTGTCCACTTAAGATATAAGGTATTCGTAGTCTTGCGATACAACCGTCGTTGTCGCGTAAAGATAATTGCGTATGTAGATTGACTGCCTGACTTCGATGAACCGTTGAAGACTGACTTTGGTGAATCCTTGCAGACTGACTTTGCGTCTCCGTGTTCGGACGGAGGAAAGTTCGTGTGGGGCGTGTCATGAGCACGGGGAAAGCGGATTTGCGGATTGTAACATTTGTTCGGCCAAGCGGGGCTAAAGTCCAGGATAATGATTGGATGATACGAGTCTCCTGTTCGGAGGTAGGGGGAGGAAGTCTCCTTTTAAGCGTGAATCCTGGGTGGCTTTGTGCGTGAAAAAATATCCGCTTTCTCCGGGCTTTCCCGATATGAACATGGTCCCAAGGAAGTGTTTTAGGACCGCTATTAGGTCCGATGACATGTGCGGGTCTAGCGGTCCTAATTTGTCAATGACAGATTTATGGCACTCCTTGGGTCCAATGTTTGTTGAAGTTAAGAGCGGTCGTCGCCAAACGACCCCCCTCAACGAGGGACGGCGCGTAGACTATGTTACGCGACGTAACACTATTTTATAGGATGGTGGTTACTTCATTGCCACTTTAATTGGCATCACATGACTGGAATGGAACTGGTCATTCACGTAGGGAATAAAAGTGATCTTCCACCGGTGCCACACGGTTTCCCGGTATGCAACAATTGGAGACCAGCGATAGACACTTTAAAGGATTTTTATAACTTATAAGTTTCCCCAAACTTAATTGGTTCTTCAATGGCACTCCAGAATCTACTATTTTATTCGTTTTTATTCTTCACAACATAAGTCACAAATTGCTTTTTTAGAAAAATATTTATCTTTATGTAAATAAAGATTATTTATGGTACAACATTAAATTAATATGATTAATTGACTTGAAATATGTAGAAGGATATGAAATAAATATATGATAATATAATAAATTACATTTTAGATACTAATTTAATTGGTTTCGAATACCATGTCCGGGTGTTTATTACTTCCACAGGTAGGAAAGTTCAAAGGAACGGGTAAGAAGCTTTCACGATTTCCTACCTTTAACAAAAATTGCATAACAGGTCCAGATATTCCTGATGATATTGCCGTGCTTCTTGCTTCCCAGATCCAATATCCTGCAAATGGTAAATGAATTTATGTCATAATTTTATTAAACGATTCTCGCAAATGAAATTATTCTTCTCTTAAGAGATTTCTCTAAAGATTACAAATATAATGATTTCAACCTAAATTATCAGTAAAAAGACGAAGAATAACGTATCCTTTATTTGGTACAACGAAACTGTCTTTCTGGGGTGGATTTAAAAAATTACGATCTAACTGTTTGTTACGATCCAACAGGATAATTTCTTCTTTGGTAATCGCTCGTTCGAAACTACTTTTTCCTAGGACACTCGCGTTATAGCCATGTACGTGAAACGTATAGGAGACATTTCCGCCAGAACCTGAATTATTAATAAAGAATTATTTTAAATATAAAATAATAAATCATAATGTAAAGTAGATTAAAATTACCTTCATCTATTAAAATAATATCAACATTTTTTCTAGCTGGAACTTCGATCATGTGAATACATTCACAAAACAATGGCGTGTCAGCACACTCTTCTGAACGCGTTTCAAAAGAGCAAATCGATTCCTGTTGTATATCTTCTGGTTGAGACAATAACGGAGACATGGGATATTTAAACGATATACGATTAATTTGTGCAACCTTTGCTCCTTCTTTGCTCGCACCTGAAATTTGCATTTATGGATGTAGAAAGTCGAGAAGTATAGAAAAGAAGAAAGATTTAAGAAAATAAAAATTACGATTCATTAAGAAACTATTGCGAATAAATATAATGTGACATATCTTTCATGTATGTATTTTATATTTACAAGTAAATGAAAATTATATCGAATAATATTGAACAAACAAAATAATAATTAGAAATAATGGTTCTGATGCCTAGAATTATCAAATCCGCCCAAGTAACGACTTTCAAATGTTTGGTTTGCAATTGCTAAAATTATGCAGGTGCTTTTGATAAAATTAATTATGATCATTTATAACGTAATAGTATAATATATAGTATATTATAATAATATAAAATAAAATATAATATGTAGCACAGTATAATATATTTAGGCAGGCATTACATACTGATAGTTTTAATGTTAACAAACTCTTCATGTCCTTACTTAGATCTGATGGATAGAAAGGGCATCCGTAAAAATTATATCTGTAGTCTGACATTTCATCTGTGAAATAGAAAAAGGCATTCACGTCGAATGGAACATAAATAATTTCGTCTGAGTTAATCTCGACTCCTCTGGATCCTTTTAAATCCAAACCACAAATAAAATTCCTTGATATGTCATGACAATCGTGGCCCTTGTTCGCAATTGCATAGTCATTGATTTTCAGTAGTTTTTCGTCCTTGATTATAGCGGACTCCGGTTTTATGTCATTATAAAGGATGAAAGCTTCCTGATGAAGGTTTTGACAGTCCTGAAGGCCCTTTATATCAATGAGGTATTTCCCAGGAGGTTGATTTGCTTCGATAATTATGTCAAATCTCTCACCTAAAATTAAATTTGTATAGTAGAGAATCTATAAAAAAAAAAAAAAAAAAAAAATGATAAGATTATCCTATTTCTTAATATTATATAAATTTCGTTGATAACATCTAGAAATCTCCACTTTTCTATTAAAAGCTGATGTTCTAGCTTCATGGTATTGAATTTATGAAAAGAGTAATTGCATGTCTGAGACAGGTATCCTTATTATTTTATTGAATAAAAGTATACAAGAAGAATATGTATCGTAATACAGGAAGAAATTAAGTTTCATTGCTGCTGAGTATATGTATGTAGATATGCCTATAACTCCCAGCAAACTTTTTTAATCTCAGTTCGAATTAATTCTTCGTAATCAGCACAAATACTACACTTATGACACATATGTATGTAAATATGTACTTACTATCTTACGAGTTTCTATTTTTACCGAGGAAATTGTTTATACGTTTGAAAATTTCATTCCTCGAATCTGTTTTTAATAGCGTATTTAATATCCAGCAACATTTCGAAATAAATTCATAAAATATCTACTTTTAATGATCAATTGTTTTCAATTGCAATAAAATAATATGTGAAAAAAATATGAATCACGAGAATAAAATCGCGCGTGTAGAACAACATTAAATTTTCTATGATCAAAGTGATTCTTCCCAAGATTTTCCTAGATAGATAGACAGATAACTTTAGCGTTGTGTCTTCTTACAAGGAATCTTTTACATTGTGTTATCGATGCACTGATATTAATACGCTATAATCGCTACTTATTGGAAGAAAAGTTATAGGACATCAAGGCAATGATCGCGTAGTTTAACTTTTACATCCTTATGTAACTTATTCTACATTCTCGCCTATGTACTTTCTTCTTTTGCACAGAAAGACAATTTATTTCTTCGGAATTCGTGATTGAGCAACATTAAGATTAATATCTGATAGAAACTTGAAAGGCGAGAAAACTTATTTTACGATTACTGAAAAATATTTATATACACGACTAATATAACTAATATAATATACCTATTATAATATATTATAATATAATATACACGAGTAACGACTAAGAAAATGTGATTTTTATTAATTATTAATACCTATTTAACTTATCTACGATTAGATACTAAAAATAATAGCAAATTATAGTTTTATCATTTTTATTTTTATATTATATTTCTGTATCTATCGACCATCAATTTTACGACAATTACACTGTTATTTTGTCAATTTTCACATTCAGGATTATAATATATCTTAGTCCATTAAATGTTCGCTTAAATTATATCGGATCGGATCTATTTAAAAATCCATTATTATTAAAGTTATCGATGTGGTAATATGAATAAAATTGATTCGAGATTATTTATCACAAAGAGATTATTAGGATATGAGAAAGTGGTTCTATCGGAAGAAATAATATACCTCTGATAATGATCTTAGAACCAAATCTTGTTTAATAGAAATAAAAATGCAAACTTATAAAGAAAAAAGGATATTTGATCGCGTGAAGATTAGTTTCCACTATGTATTTTAAAATTTAACGGTTGTCAGTAAAGCTTTTAAAAGGATCACAATAATACAAAAATATAGAACTATCGTAGAATTAGGAACAAGGACGAACGAGTTATAAAGACATACACCGGAGACTGTTGAATCTTATGCATATCCATTACTATCTAATGTCTTCTTTATATCTACCCACTGACAAAGAATTTAATTGATATGATATGAAATACAATACAGTTTGTCTCTTAAGCGAAAATTAATCAAGTAATTTAAAAGGACTTATTTCAAATTTTACGGAGGGATTCCTTTCGATAAAAAATAGTTTGTAGTATATACTTTGCTACGTCTACTATTTAAAGCCTTGAAACGACACCTAACATGGAATACACTCTTATAATCTAGATCGTTCATAAGACAGATTGTATAAATGACGAATATTGTTGTTAGTTGGATAAAAAATTTCGTTAGAACTCATTTTACAAAATATGATTTGTATCACAATATGCGCATTAATTAATACTTCTTCGTTAAAATATTTTGCAAACAATCAAATCGATATTTGTAATTGGCAAAGGTATTTAATTATGTAGGTATTATGTAATTCGCAAAAGGTATTTAAATATTGGAAAAATAATATAAATTCCTCTTTTTGTTTACCTTTTATAATACAGCGCGGTTCTGGTTTTTAATTAGAAAATATCTTTTCTCTAATATTTTGTAAAATTTACTAACCCTTGATAATCTCAATTATTCCTTTGATTCCAAAGAATACTGAATACTGAATTCCAAGGAATACTTTCAGAGCACAACAATCTTAACAACACGTAGATCGTTTATCTTCTTTCCAAAGAGATATTCGAGTTTGTACCTGCGGCCTCGAACGATTAATTCCCAGGAAAAGATCTTTTACAAAAAAATATAATATCAAATATAAACAATTTCTTAAATGTCTCTTTCAAATTCCTTAAACTTTGCTTCGTATAATGAACGATATCACAAACGACTTTTTGCCAACTACATGCATTCAAATTTACGAATTCAATTGTAAATTACGTCTTAATTGTTTACTTAATTCTTAAACTTTCGTGTCTTATTATACAATCTGTTCATGCAAGTTTTACACTCTATTGTGTAAACTTGTCTATCCAAAGGACGAAAAGTTAATTCTAATAAATTGTTTAATGTGTTTAGTTAAAAATCCCGACTATATAACTTACGCTATTATCTTTAATCATCAATTCGAAGTTTTGCCTAGCTTGTACCGATGAACGTAATTAATCTGTAATTTAGGATAGCAATAGGAATCGAATAATGATCGTGATATGCGAGAAACGCTAAGTCTTCGTATTGTCGTTTCTCTGACGAACTTCGAATTAAATATAATATATTAGCACAATTCTATGTGAAAATCGGGAGTGTTGTTAAAACGATCGTACATTTGAAGCACGATTCACGCTATTATTTGACGGTAGTTCTCGTAATATCGTACCTGCATCTAGTTGCTGCAATTACGCGCTAAACAGTATTACTCATTTGTTCCCATCTCGTACTCCGATACCGACGTTAATTATCATCCATCGTTGCGAACGATACATGCGTCCATACGTAATACGAACACATCGCTTCGTTTGCCGACTAATTATGACAAAATAACGCGCATACAGCGTACAAATTACTTTCGATGGAGATGTTTTGCCATCATAATACAATCATTTTTTGCTTGTTTCTTCAAACTCGGAACGAAGTTGCATTTATTACGGCTGTGCGTAGACGCCAATCTCCGCTTCGAACAGGATCTGATTGATCCTCAGCTTCGCTACAGATCTCGAGTACGAGTCAGGAATCTTCGCCAGCTGTATCGCGATACACTCCGCGAATTTCGCGAACTCATCATTTATTCCCTGTGGTTCGTTGAACGTGGTTTCCAATTTCAGCGGATCCAACTCTTCCAGATCGCAAATCGAACTATCTTGACTCTGCGACAAGCCGCTATACAATTCCACCGTCTTCAAGCTCGAGGACGACGATTCTTCCGCGTCTTCGCTTAACGAGGCGATGAACGAACCAGTTCCCGATGCGTTCGTCTCCTCGTCTACAAACGCTATGCTCTCGGGATCGATGTCACTAACTATGTACTCCTCTTTCAGCTTGAACGTATCCACCTCGTTTTTCTGCAGGGAGAAGAATATATTTCCATATCTATGGTTGTCGCCGATTGCGATCGATTTATCGTCACGCGTGTGCGTACGTTCACGCCTGCGAGTGAAAGCCAGTTGCATTCAGCATAGGGGTGACAGGAAACACGTAGAACAGAAATATATAGGATTTTGTGTGAACTCTTCGAGGGATAAACAACAGCTTATACAGCTCGAGTTCCTATAATAAGAGTGACTTTATCTATTATCTTACATACGTACGTATGGTCTTTCGTCTAAGTGGCAAGATTTCACATTGGTACATAGATTCGATTGAGAAGAGTTTATCGCTCGAAGTTCCTGTCCGAAAAATAAAATTATAGTCCGGTTCAGTCGCTTAAGTCTCCTTGCATTGCAGATATTCCTTCTTATTTGCTTATGCGCATAACTCTAACGTGACATGGTTTTTTTACGATAATGTTTCTCATAAGTTATTGCTACGTAAGGTTGATGATAACTACGAGCGGACAATACTATTTACAAACCGAAAAATAATTTTAGCTGACTAAGCAAAATGTATCTTTTGCCGCTTTGCATAAATTCCTAAATTTTGAACGTGTTGGTAAATGTAGTAATAAAAAAAAAAAAAAAAAAGAGTACGATATACGAGTTATCGTATTATTACAGAATTCATATTCCCATTCAATTTTTCTCCGTTTTATCAACAATGTTTTACTTTTTTTGTTTTGTTCAATTAGTAATTATTACCATGAATTGCGATGGAATATTTTAAGGACCCACATAAGCCAATTTTCACTGCACGTTCGCTTCTCGCGTTAATTAAATTTACCTATTAAAATTCTGCCGGAGTCCAGAGAATACTTCGCATTCCTGATTATTATAATTACACGGCACGCGTAAACACAATCAGATCGAATCGCGATTCAATCCGCTATACTCGGTTCACACGATTCAACGTTAATCTAACATTTCGATCTTTCGAGGAAACTCCATATTAAAAACTTTCACGGGAATATATTTAAATACCTCGAGAAACAATGCCCGAACGTATCTTAATTAAGAAAAAGCACACGCATCAGTTCGCTGTATATACTAGAAAGAAACGTAAACCGCTTTTCGATTTAAATTATTCCTTTTCTTTTGATCTACGAATCGAATCTATATCGTATGACCGAAGCAAGAAATCATATATTAATAACAACTCTTTCCTCAAATTGGAGCAATTTGTCCATCACGGTTAGACCGAAAATGTTATAAATGTTATGCAAAATACCTCGTTCGTAGTGCAGCAAGAATGACGTTGTGAAAGGGTGAAATATACTTTACTTTTCCCGTTTGACATAATAAAACTCTTAAAGTTCTAAATCATTTTTTGTCACTCTATATTATATCCCTAGATATAATATATATTATTACGCATACCGACATTTCATGATCGATTTCTTATTCATCTTGACTAGACTCGGTAATAAAGTTGCAACCAGTTCCTTGAACTTTGATTAATATTTATACTTTAAACTAGTAAAAATAATCAAATGTAGTAATCATTAGAATTTCGTAACATTCAAACCGGTTTTTCGATAAACTATTCCGAATAAATAATATCGAACTATCTAACTTTGAGACGTGAAATTTAATGTACCTATACGCCTAACCATATCTAAGATTCCTCGTGACTATTGTTCTAACGCGTCGAAACGATAGAAATATGTATCTAGCGAAAACTTTATCGAGTATCATGGCTGCACTGCGGATTTTTATGCATTTATGTGAAATTTAAACACACGATAATCCGAAGAATGCACACAATATAGAAGACTGCATAAAATATCAGAGAGTATGGTGCTCGTAAGAATTTCTAACAGATAAAACGCATCTCTCTACTTAAGTTCTATCTCTATAGTTGCGTCCATAAAAATATAAATTTGCATAGAAATTGGCAAACTAATCGCGACAATGCATCGATATAATTCGATCAGTTTCAGCGGGCGGCGACAGGCGGAGCAAAGCAAATGACGCGGAGAGAATCGGATACAGCGGAGAGAATCGGATACAGCGTAGAGTGTGAGAAAACGAGCCAGGAAACGACCAGGTTGGAGAAGGACAGAATTATCGTTTATGAGCAATCGATTAGCGCACGAATATAAAGGAGAATCGGACATGTTTCAAGTAAGATCGACTGGAAATGCGAAAGTCACGGGACGAAATATTGCTATAAAAAGAATGACATGTCGCGTCGTTCAGGCGAGGTGATCGTTTCCAAATGCATTCAGACACAATGGACTTTCTTCGAAATTGTTTGGCCAATTATACGATGGCGTAAACTAGCCTCCTTACGATTGGAGAAAGGAAGCCTTTACGATTCTGCTTACAACAGATTTTGTGTGATAAAAATAGAGAAAAGAAGGGCAAAAGTAAACCAAGTATTTCTTTCTTCAAAGAATCGATAGCAAGAGGGAAAGAGGGTCTTGTCAGTGTCTGTATTCCGTTAAGGTATATGCGACACATGGGAACGAAATATCTGTCACAACTGGATTTCTCGCACGACAACGTACTTACAATATACACGCCCAATGATAAAAAAACGATCTATAGCTATGTAACTACCTACCTTCTTCCTTTTACTGTATCTACGTGTGCCAAATTGCAGAAACTGCATCGCATTAAAGGCGAACCACTTGGATACGTAAATATCTTCGGGGCAGATAGCTGCGTCATGGCTGTTCTGTATCTTGTGAATTTCCCTCGAGTATTGACACTTGAGATTCGTGATCTTTTTCTCGATTTCCATGGTGTTGCAGCGAAAGATCTCGGCGAGCTCTTGAATTGCGCGTCTTCGCTTCGTTCGGTCACGATACCCCCGAGCATTCCAATCCCAGAGAACGCGTCTCTGCTGATACTCGCGCAGTAGCTGGAGAGTTTTTTCGCGAGTCCACTCCATACCGAGCTG
Source organism: Bombus confusus (assembly GCA_014737475.1). Taxonomy (NCBI): domain Eukaryota; kingdom Metazoa; phylum Arthropoda; class Insecta; order Hymenoptera; family Apidae; genus Bombus; species Bombus confusus. Next base: position 615,983 of record JACXIV010000094.1, read on the forward strand.
TGTGTCGCTCGTTTCTGGCGCGTCCTCGATGATTTGGATGTCGCTAGACATGGCAAATAGAATGGCCACAACGATATTACGGCGACGCGCGGGCACTTGTTAGGTCAGAGGCCACCGTTTTCTCCAAAGAATCCTGTGTGTCTCGTACGTCCAAGTATTTACAAAGTACAGACGGATGTCGATTAAATTCAAACGATGCGGTCGGCTGACAAGCAAGCGGGCGGATACTCGCTAATAAATCGTCGACTATGAGTCAACAACGACGCCGCAGCCGCGAATGGAGCTCGCGTTTTAATGATTTTTGCGCGAGACCCGCGCGCGTTTGGTCGTCTTCCTTTCTTTATTTCTCTTTGCGGGAACCCGGCGAGAACACGAAGACGGCCGAGTCTGCGCGAACGAGTCAGCCACCGCTGCACGTCGCATGTGCGACTAGCGAGTGGTTTCGTTCTTTCCTTCTCTTACTCTTTCTCTCTTTTTCTTTCCCCCTTTCCCTTTCGCATTTCTTTCTTACGGCCTCGTTGCGTGTACCCTCGAGCGTTCCCTTCCTCTTTGTTTACTAAACGACCTTGCGCCTCGTCTCATCGTTTTTCGTTCTTCTTCAATTCCACCGCGCCGCTTCCATCGCTTTGCTTCCTTCGCTCGCTCGCTCTCTCTCTCTCTCTCTCTCTCTCTCTCTCTCTCTCTTGTTTTCCTTATCTTTTCCATTAATTACAATAAATTTTTTTTATCACCATCGTCTTCTGCTACATTCCTTCCTTTTCCTTCCTTTCGATCTTCTCCTTTACCTTCTTTTTCGTTTGTCATTCTACTTTTTTGTCGAGCATAAATCTTCATCATTTCTCTTCATTCTCTTCGTCATTTCCCTTTCTTTGACTACCCTATCTTCGTTCGTTCTTAGCCTTTATATCGTGTCGCTTTCTTTTCCGTTGTCGTTTCCTCTTTCGCATAACCTGTAATTTTCTTTGCTTTCTTTAGTTTGTCATTTTTAAAACGCTAGTTATAGTTTTCTGCGGGATGAATGTCATCAGGCGGAATCGTGCTTCGCTTATGTGCGATCACGCATGTAAATTGTTTAGTTTACGCGGAACAATTAGGGCAATATCAAACGTTCACTCTTCCACTATTCACCATCGTTTATCACTTTAAGTCACATGTCGTGAACGACCTCCACGTTTCTCAAAAATATTTCCCATACACATATGTATTTTTAAGTTTTAATATTTCATCTCGATTCATCTTTGGCAATTATATTCAAGTTATGCTATATATACATATCTATCTTATACCTATCTGTATATGCTCACATAATTTTATCCTACGACCTGCAATTCAATTTCATTTTATTACGTTTCGCCCTGCCTTTATCGATTGCAATTCATTCTCGCCTCCTTCTCTCGCTTTCACTTATATTCTGAACGCAATTGTGTACATGAAAAACCGAGAGACAAGGTTTAAATATAAAATCTCGGATGAAGAGTTTTGTATATTCCACATGTACGTACAACGATCATATATTACGTGTGCCGAATATACAAAACACACGCTATAAACAAGGAGAATCGCCTGCATACCTGGAAAGAGAGAGATGTGTCTGCCCACCGTTGGTTCAACCGGGTTCCCATCGGCAGCCAAGACGCGAAAATCGTGGCCAGAGATGGATAATAGTATAGGGCAATTGTACGCGTTGGCGTTAATAAGTCGCAATAAATATTTCGTTCCATAATGGACTTGCAAGATAAATCCGTTATTCTGAAAAAGAAAATATAGTCAATGTTGATGTCGGTTTTGTGAAACATAATGTACAACGAGAGAAAGTCCTCATTTCGTTGACGTAATCTATATTATACAACAAGATTTACTAATACGAATTAACGAATAAGACTAAAACTCGAAATATCTTTTAATTAAAGTGCTAGGTATGTGCGCGGTGATTGACGTTGTTGGAATATTCATTTATTCGTTCATAGAAAACTACAAATATCGTTAAAAAAATTTACAATTTTGAGAAAAAGATAGCTTTCGTTTGTTTAACATGTTCTGATAAAACTAAAATAATTGTTCATTTGACAAATGATTATAACAATATCTTAATGTAAAAGGCAATAACACTAGTAAATATTATTTGTATAAAAATTGTACTTAATGCCATATTATTTCGTATCGATAATTTTGATCTTCGAAAATGGTTTTGTTCTCTGGACATGTGGAAATCTTGGCTACATTTCACGTTAAATTACATATATCTTTCTTTGACTATACCGTAGTGTCTTATCTAATTAGATAAAACAATACCTGGCCATTTAAGAGAAGTTCACTAGGCGTAGGCGGGTGTAGGTGCAAATGTCGCAACAGAGGAGTTGGCGGCCTTGATGACAAGAGAAGTATCCTTTCCAAGCTAGGGTCATCTTGTGGTCCTCGAACTGTCAACGACCCGTATACACCATCGGCCTGCTGTGAAACTAATAATTCAATGTCGTTAATGCTTTTGTTACATCCGTGATTAATGAAAGGATTCATTGTCAAGGATTCATGATCAGTAATTTTATTTTATATTTGTGAATAAATCGCACGATAATTTTTAATTCTAAATTTAATAATTACAGAAATAGATAAATCAAATGTATTGATATTAAGGAGATATTCGATAATTTTGTATCGTAATACTATATAGGAAGTAAACACAAGATTGGTTTAGAACTGTACAGCAATTTTTTTGATATTGGCAATAATGAAAAATTCAATTTCAGATGACGGGATTGATAGCAGCTCTCTAATTTGAGGTTCTTTGTTTAAGCAACCTTAAAAGTCGACACGCCTATTCTTTCGATCTATTTCTATTTCTTATCGATCTTCTCTCTCGATTTTGTTTTGTTCGATTATAACAATTATATAATTTATATTATTATAACATTAGTTAAATCGAAACGATTGCTAATTCGCCACAATCGTCTCAGTTTAGCTGGTGTTTCCTCAAAACTACTATTTTTGCAATAACGATTAAAAATATAATATTATTTCTTATAAATTTCACATTATTCACATACATTGGTATTTCTGATATTTTAAACAAAATTTCTTATTGGGACGATATACATATAACATGATAATCCAGGGCGCAAATAAGAACAAAATTTTTTTTTTTTTTTTAATAGGAACAAAATTTCTCGTCTATATTAAATTTAATCTTCTTAGTATACGAATTAAGTTTAAAGTGATTGCACTTTTTTTATTTTACGAATTTAATTCGGTTTAGTTCGTACTAAATTACCGATTTTTATTTAATGCTTTTGACATAATGTACACTGCAGATCAAAAGACGCTATAAAAGGAAGCACAAATGAATTTATTTTTATCCATCGGTGTTAAAGAAGAGGAATTAAGCAATCAATGTCATTACAATTGTCTTTTAAAACATTGAAAATGTTATGTAAGTGACTTAATGTACTTGAGTCTCCTGCGTGTACGATTATCTCTTGCTACATTCAATTCCTCCATTGTATTTTATCACCACAAAATTACCATAATTCACTTGATTATTTAACACATACGAAAATTTTAAAGAATAGATGCCAAGAAAATTGATATTTAAGCATTTAATATACACTACTTTTCTTAAAACAGCGAGCGTAACATGTAACCTGCAACCTTACTTCTATAGTACACGTTTTCAAGATTATTGATCTACTTTAATTTTTCTTGTCCTCGCAAGAGTAGAAAAAGATCTACAGCGCGGGAAAATTGAAATTGATTTAAGCCTTATCAAAGTGGTATACTTAAAAAAAATTACATAACAGTTAACATAACAATTTAAATAAAATTAATTAAAAATTAATTAAAATTAATTAATTAAAATTAACTCTTACAATCACTTTATTATATTATACTGATTTACGAGATTATGCATTTGAATATTGAAAGACAACGATAATGATTATATTATATAATATATAATTATATAATATTTTAATAAGAACTAGCTTTTAAAAAGAAAAGTATTAAATTTGCAGTCATCTGTAGAACATAATATTTTTTCGATTAATCGATCGTTCTTGATTATTTATTAGCATTTACATATAATCAGTTTGCATATTTAACAATATTTTCATCGTTCTGGATACGATGTGCTTACCTATGTGTGCATAATAAATGTATGTACCAACATTTTCCGGTTTTAGTTTATATCGAAAGCCTCCAAATGGCAAAATAGGACATTGTGTGACCATCGGAACACCATCCATATGAGCCGAATTCTTTTGCCGTAGACCATGCCAATGAAAAGATAATTCCTCGGACCCTAATCTGTTGTATAAAATCACTTCTATAGAATCTCCAAGGCATACCTGAATATTGAAAGGTGAATTCATAAGGCACATCATAAAAGTACACAATTACTTTGATCTATAATTCTTCTTCTTTACCTCTATTTGTGGGCCCGGGCTTTTCCCATTGATTCTTAGAAAACTATTCGATAAAATTACGTTGTCGCGGATCGTCGATTCGTTTTTGCTTCTAGTACAATCGCGAATACTGTAAATAACAATAAAAATATAAGAAAACAGAAAAATTAATTAATGGTATATGTATATAATATCAATTAATTCCTACATTCTGCCTACCCATGCTTTAAAAAGTTCAGATAAATAGAATTTTGATACATATGTAGTTAATATCGGATAATATGTATCGTAACTAGAACGAAATATTTGAATAATAAAAAAATTTAATAACGATTACACAAAGTATACCTATGATGCTATTATGCATCTAGCTAGCGTTATTCTCTATAATACAGGTATCATGTTCGTGACAGTAAGTGGTAGTGTAAGAACCAGTTGGGAATTGAAAAAATAAAAGATGCACTCAGTACCCGTGTGAACCGTTAGTTCTTGAATTACGCTAGAAATTGTGTATTCGTTCCTCAGTGATTCGAATTGACCGAGATTCCGACAGGTTTCTCCTTCAAAGAGGATATTCGCTGATTTAGGTCTACATCGTGCCTGAGCGGCGTTATAGTTTGTTTTCAGAAGACAAGTTATATATCATTCTAGATTAGAATGATTTCATGTGTAAAGTTTATAGTTTTGTTTTATATTTTATACAATTTTATAGAAAATGTGATTCATTCTGTTTGTATTAAGTGATTGACAAACGTTTACATTATATTATATAGTATATAAAATTGCTCATGTGGAAGAATAATTTCGAAAGCTTGTTGGTAGTTTCAACTTGGATAGAAATAAAAGTTTCGAAAGTATACATATTGATTTTGACGCATTAAATATGTAATAAATTCGCAGATCTTATCTAACTTCTATCTATCTTACCTGATCGGGGCAAGTGATTCTTCGACGAAGAATTCGTAACGGCATACTTTTTTTGAAAGTGCATTGTCAGCACAAGATCGTAGACATTCGTGAGAATCACCACCTAATTTTTAAAGAAGAAAAACAGTCTAGTTAACGTAATCTACAAAATCTTGTTAACAAATAATTAATGAAAATTAAATAATAATTCAGATGTATAATAAAGTTAATAACAAAAGACTTGAATTCCGTAAAATATTAATTAATTTTATAAAGTATTAATTAACTACTTAATTAAGTATTCGTTAATTATGTTGTTAAATATTTGCATTCAATATAGATTCTTCAACAGAATGAAAAGCTTCGTTTTAATATTTTGCAATCGCATTTTTGCAAATTTATTGATTTCTAAGTAATTTTAATGTAATATACTTGGAAATTAATTTTTTTTTATTATACTTTTATAATTTTATTTTATTAAACATAGACATTTTAAATATAGATAATACATAAATATTTGAAGTTAGATAAATTATTTTCTCACCCCTTATTTGAGATCTAGATATTCGTAGTAAACTAAAAAATATGGTGAAAGTTATAAAGTTCTTGAGCCACCACATTATGACCCAGACGAACTGGGTTTCCCCAAAATTTAATAATTTACGAAAACCGGCATACAATCATCGCGAATAACCAGTCGACGATGACTCGGGAAATAAACACTGACGATGTTACGCGTTTCACGATCATACGGCGACTTAGTTGAGCCTATCTTGGTTGGTGAAAGCAAGGCCTAGGCTACTTCTAGTTATGCAAGATGCATTCGATGTAGATTCGAATATTTTCTTGAAAAAAATATAATACTAACGGGAGGTATATTACTAACAAATTTTGATGGTAACTTAATGAACATATTGATACCTGTTTTCAAAAGTAGATAATAAATATTTATTATACATACTTTTTTCTCTGCTTTACATATGTCGTTTTATGTACTTTATTTAAAACTTACATTTTTATTCTAATTATGAGTATAAAGAATAAACTCATATTCGAAATATTACAAAGAAAGTTACTTAATGATATATACATAATATTTACATATTAATCGTAACATTAACAATTGAATTTGAAACCTTACTGTTTCAATTAAAAATTTAACTTTTTTAAATATAATATATATCTAGTATTTTACATTATCTATATTTGACTTCTTTCTAAAACTGTTCAATAATGATGTATATTAAAAAATGTAATATGATGTATATACATTAACATTAACACGTTCAAATATTATAATATTATACATTATAAAATATTATACATTATTATACATTATAAAAATATATAAAATATTATAATATTATACATTAACATTATTAATTATAATATTATAACATTATAATATTATAATTAATTAATATTATAATATTATACAGATAGAGCTAAATTAATTTTATAACATTCTAAACTGCATAATGGTACACCCGTTTTTGAGCATGAATATTTTTTGCGCTTTTTACATTGATTTACACCACAAAGAGTTCGTATGGGTGGTTCTTTTCTGAAAAAGAAAAATACAACGAAATAATATAATAATTTGATTTTATAAAAATTTCAACTAAATTTTCCAAACTATCTATTATTTTGACTTACTCTTTTGTAGGCTGCAATGGAAAATCTTCTCCAGGAGGTAAAGATACTGAACTTCCTTCAAGTGTTAAACGATATGTAACCAAGGGAACTTGTCTTCTACAAGGTTTTCCTTTACCAATAATTTTAGAAGCTTTAGATTCTTGCTTTTTCAGTAACCTTTCCATTGTCTTTTTCTATGGAAATAAAAGTATAATTTTAAATACTATTTACATAGAATCCAGTATACTATTTAATAGTAATTATATTTATTTTCTATTATTATTACATACTTTATCTTTTTCTCTTTTCTCATCAGCGAGTTGTTTCCTTTTCAAGGATTTAAGAGCAGCTTTTTGTATAGCTTCAGCTGTCATAACCTTTTCTTTGTATCCAGTTGGTAAAGACATAAGTTGTTCAACAGCTGGATTTGGTTCTGTATCAGTCTTTCTTTCAAACATAGCTCTTTGACGTGCTGTCATTAATTTTGGATCCTTTGGTTTAATCTTTTTTAGCTCGTCATCTACCTAAAATAAAATATATATTTAGCCTATAATAAATAAAACTTATTTATAAAGAAATCAATATTATAAACACTAGTTACAATTACTTACTTCTTCAAGTTTTCCAGACTCAATTGCATCAAGCCACCGTTCTTCTTCACTACTAGTGCCACTATCTTTACCTTTATTACTTTTTGGAACCTTTTTCTTTGTTGCAGTTTTTGGTGATAGTGCAGTGCTTGCACCTGCGATGCTAAGATTAGATGTTTTTTGTATTTTCTCACGAGTTTTCTCTAAACTACAAAAAATATTAAAATAAATGTATCTCCATTATTGATAAAATGACATAACATCTAATCTATTACTCCTTTTCAATTTATTTACCCCTTTTCATCATCTTTTTTTATTTTAACTCGATACGTTTTCTTTTTTTCTGTTTCTGTAGCAACATCATTATCATTGTGAGTAACTTTCCTTCTTTTGTGCTTTTTATGTTTATGCTTTTTATGTCTCTTTTGTGGAGATACTTCACTAGTTTCTAAAAGAAAAACAATATATAAGATAAATATTGAAAGATCATTACAAGTAAACATAAATGCATATAAGAATTTTTTAATTTTCCGTGAAACAGATTCTTGTAAAGCGTCATTGAAATCCTTTAATGCTGATATTGAATCTCTAAGACGCTTAACCTAAAGATGGATAATGAAATTTACAAAAAGAAAAATATAATAAATATTTCCGTCTCTATGTAAACTAAATGTTAATTTTTTAACACATCGAAAGTCGTACCTAAAGTCCTTTCCTCGTCCGAACTTATATCTTTCGTTTTACCCATTTTGTTAGAAATCTGCACTCCTCAACATATCAACAAACAATGTGAAACAAAACTGCCGTGTCGTATTTTAAATATTGTCATAGATAAAAATGTATTAGATACAAATTCTACTTCTTGTTAGCGTCACTGCTTCGCCGATTCAGATAGTGCCACCGTATCCAAAATAGGATACTTTGCACTAATTTCATATAATTAATTACGTAAGAAATCAGAATAACATTACACAGAAAGGATTTTTGGAAGGTTAAAGCTTTAATTTAATTCCTAAATAGTTCAAGAATTCGTCTCATCGACTGAGAAATTTCATTTTTTAATTTCATTATAAGGAGATTAGTTCCATCATTTCACCGCTAGGTGGTTATAGTGTTCCTTGGTTTATTGGATGATTTTTTAAACTTGCTTGTAACATAACAGAGAGGAAATTTCTTTTTTCTTATAACATTATTATATGTTATTATAAAATTAGATAAAACTAATCTTAATTAATTCCTTACGTTCTAAACTTTCATTTGAGCCCTCAAAAGTTAACAAATTTTGGCTAGTGGAAAAATTCAATTTTTTAGTTTTGTCACTAATTTTGTCACACACTTTACTCTCAAATATCTCAAAATTAAATGATGGGAACGGTATGGTTATTGAAGTTCTTTTTTTAGACTCTACAAGGATATCGAAAAATATATATGAAATTCTATTTAAAAAATACTGATAATCTTGAAATCACATAAAAGAATGATTATAAGAAAAAATTATTTCCACCTTCACATGTTGTCCTTGGAATACTGTAGCTTTGTCCTAAGAAGTTATAACAATAAATAAGGCAGATATTTATTTAAACCCGTTTAGTTGAGCCAGTCTATATACTGAAATAATATTCATGATATGATCAAAATAGAAAGATAAATACAATTTATAATAATAAAATATCACTGACCAGAAGATCATTGTAATGTGTATATTTGTTATTACATTTATACAATAATATTAATTTTATTAAAAGTTCTGATTTTCACATGTATAGCATTCCATTAACATAATGTTAAATGTTATTATCTTTTCTATGAATAACATAATTTTTATATAACTTATTCACCTAAAATTGTGTATAAAAATCTTTTTAAGTGCATCTAATAAAAGTGTAACTTTCATTTAAAGAAAATACATATATCGTCATATAATAACATACTTCGACTTGGCACTAATTCCGTAATGAAATTTTGTAGCATTTAATGGTATGTGCAAAGACTTCTGTAGTTGACTGTATATAGAATATATATTTGATATATATATATATATATATAGGAGGATGCACAAATAATTTATTGAAACATGAATATTATTATACTTAATATCATCTAAACTTAAACCTATATAAAAGTTATAGTTTAATATAGCTCTATATTTCATAAAATATTATCAAATATAATATCATTTCTAGTCTTTTGTAACAATAATAGTATTTACATATGCATGTACTTATACTAGGGATATTTATACATCTAGTAGATAGAATTTAATATTATTCCTTTTATGATGCTACTATTTAATATTTTACCGTTAATACATTTTGGCAAGTCTGCAAACTCGCCCGTGAAATTGTGTATACATTCTCAATATGTAAATTTAAAAGTATAAGTAAATGTGAACCCTAGACAAGAAGTGCGAATAAGTAAGTATTTTCTTGTTTGAGCAGTATTTAGATGAATTTTTAAATTCCCAAATAAATCGAATTATATAACTATGTAAATGCTTATGTTAAAAATTTTAATAGATACTCGATTCACCCGGATACAAGACACACACAAAACTTTTTATATATTTTAACTAATAAACGGTGCTGGTCTGTACAATGTGGCTAGATTAAGAATTTCGCTGATTTAATAAGCGGACCATGGCTACCCTATGTATTTTGATGGGACGTACTAGTTTCCTGAAAGAAGAGATAAATAATCAGTACAATTTTTAATTTATTTTTGAGAATAATTAATTCTATTCATTTTATATATGAGAATATGTAATTTGAAGAAATGATATAGCTCGTGTCTGTTTTACCTGCCAAAGGAGGCCATTAAATGTGCTTTACTGTGAGGTTGAAAAATTCAAGCAGCAATAATGTTTTGATTAATATAATATATATTGCATTTACCTTAATTTACATGTTACATAATTTTATTATCTATAGAGATTTATAATAAATACGAAATATGAACCACATTCGCTAGCTATAATGCCGGTATTTTTCTTATATAAAATTATAGGAACTTAAACTGTTTTTTTGTTGCAAAATTTTGTTATATTTATATTACTGTAATATATTAAATATATCGTCTTGTATTCGGGAGAATAAAATGGGATTTCGACTCAAGAATTCAATAATTCAAGGACTAATGAATGATTTTCATATACTTTCCTACAGCAAAATAACTGTAGGTACGAGATAGGAATACATATGGTCCCTTCATTAAATGTAGGAGTTTGCACCATGTTAAAAAGAATATGTGATATTAATTTGCAGTATTCATTGAATCATAATACATTTGTTTTTATAAGTGAAAGCATGTAAGCAAAGTAAAAAGCATTAATATGAGAAAAATGTACCACATTTTGGAATGATATATAAAAATTAACACAAAGCTTATGTGCTTATAAAAGTCTTTGTCTTATTCATGGTAAAGGACCAACATTTGTAACTCTAAGATCGAAGAACCAATTATAATTTGAATTCATTTTTAAATTATACCAGGCTAATTTATATACTCCATTAAAATTATTTTATTGGCAGTGTTCACTCCACATCATCCTTTAAGCAGTTTAATAGAATTTAAGTTGAAAAATGCAAGTACATATAGGCACATCTTTTATTTTATTAATTTATTGACACATAGAATTTTGTTCTGTAAAAAAAAATATAAACATGTCGAGTTTATAGCTATGGTAATAATAATAATCGTCATCATCGTCATAATATAATTGTAATAACCATAATAGTAATAATATAATTATATAGTAATAATAATACTTATAACAGGTAACAATGCAATCCTATGTTGTGCAACTTTATTATATAATTTAGTACTCTAAATAACTGCTTAAAAGTTGTTATAGAGTATAAGAGTAAATAATTCCATTGATCACAGAATGGCAACTTCGACTTATTCTTGATTCGCTTCTAACATGAATATTTGGCACATAAACAGTACTCGTATTTATGTTCTTTTAAAAATTTATGATCTGAAAATAAGAAATACGAAAACGTATTCATATCACATTTTCACATATTTCTACATCTTACAATACAATAAATGTATAAATAAATCTAAGACGAATTTGTCATTCTGTTCTAAAAATGATCCCAGATATGTGAAATAATTAGGATGTATAAATATCGATTATAAGAAAGTGTAAGACTGTAAACTTAGTGGTACAACTAATAATCAAGTCTAACCGTATTGTTCATTCAATTTTGTACGTAAGAATACATACATACATACATACATACATACATACATACATACATATATATATATAATATATATATATTATATATATATATATATAAGTGTACATGCGTAGATGTTTATATATGTATGCATCTATATATAAAATTTTGTTTAGTTTCTGTTTTCACACATCTTACTTCGAATTGGCTCGCGTTTTAAGGGCAAGGACTCGAACGACGTTAAGGGTTGCTGGATTAGGAGGGATAAAAGGGGTAAGGTTGGGTCAGTTGGTGTTTTGTTTGTTGGAGCGAAGGCGAGCCAAGCCTGAACGCTCACCCTCTTCTTCATCTGACGTACAAGGTGGTGCACCACTGACTGCACCGCGCGATGACGTTGCTTGCATTAACTCTTGGTCAGGACCATTTCGATGTTCGTATAACAAAATATTTAATGTTTCTTCATAAATTCTGGCCTCTGGAAACTCAACCTATGTATTATAAATTAAATATTTATTGTTTTTTCTACATTCAAGTCTGGCATGTTACTTTACATTACATATTATATTCATAATCACATAGGACACATATAATTAAATCTATTACATATACATTTGACATTACCTTTGTGTGTTTTTTGTCAGTTGTATAGACAATGGAGTGGCAGCAAACTTCTGCAACTTTGCGACCATGACCATAAAATGTCCAACAGCAAATTTCACTGGAGCCAATTACATCTTTAATAAATAGTACTCTACGACCGAATCTAAGGGACATTTTGTCGAATAATTCTATGTTTTTTAAGAGATTGTCATCTGATGTACTGTAAAGACAAGGCTTTTTATATTTATTCATTCTTTGTTTCATTGCAATTTCTAGGAAGCAGGTATTATCACCTTGTATATGAATATTTGTTATTGTGCCTATTAACAAGCAACTTTACTACTGGCTTAGTAGTACTGCTAATTAATAATTGCTCTTCCTTTTGAGAAGTAATAAGTGGAATTCTACAAATAGGTTCTGCTTCTCTCTCCTTTCGAAGAAGCGCTTGTTCACAAGATTTAGCTAATTCGCTAATGCAATAATATTTTGCTTCTGCAAGTAGTTCTGCCATTTCTTTAGTGCTTTCTGGTAATGGAACTGAACCGTCCCTTAAAAAATTCAAGATTGTTCCAAAATGTTTCCCACACCTGTCTATTAATATCCACCCTGTAAATTATATTTATAGTTTTTAAGCAAATGAAAGACAATGATTGCATTTCTAATGATATACAAGTAAAAAGTATTAAATGAGATTTTTATAAACGAAAATATGATTCCATGTTAGAAGATATCAAATATGAATTTTTATTAAGTTGTGGAATTTCAAATGATATTGCAAAAGAATAAAACGTGCAGGATATAATTCATTATCGTATTAAATTTTAACAATATTGTAAAATGTCACCTTCGGGATCTGTAAGAATTTCCATGCGGCCACTGAACATAGCACGTAACATAGTGTCATGTTTTTGGAGTGTCCCTAAAGTAGTGTAATGTAGAGAACCGCCGATATTGAGCTTAACATATTCCGAAGGATATTTAATTCCTGCTTTATGATTTCCGGACATAATGGATGATAATGATAATATATCAGACGGTCAAGTATCAACGTTAATAAATAAATTGATGAAAAAATATATCGATTTCTAAATATTAAATGTAAAATATATAACAGAGAAAGAACAAAGCGTTGCGTCTCTTGAGTGTCAACGCATCGATAAACGGTAACCAGCACAAAGATATTTTATGTGGCATTTATTAGTCTCATCTTATATATTAAAATCTTATTAAATAAAACACGATTCACTACTCTTTCGTGTCTTGCGACTCGGCAAAAAATATACCCTATCGTATTCCCATTTTGGCGAGTGACTAGTACGAAGAAACGAAGACTAGTTCTGGATACGCGCAAGCGCAGTTACCTAAGAGTCGATCGTTTGTTTATTTAAGAAAATGGCTGACCCTTTAGCAAAGTATGGAATTTATATTGATGATTTAAGCAAGATTTGTGTATTAGAACCAGAAGTTGCAAATCAGACGAATAAGCTTAAAGAAGAATGTCAAAATTTTGTTTCGAGTGAGTTTTATCGAAATTATCACAATTCATGCGAAGTAATGTGTATACACGTACACTTTTGACATATACGAATTAAACAAAAAAGTATTTTTGCAAGGTTTTTCAGTTAACTTACCCTGTTATTTCTTATTTTTTGTACATCCAGCGATTGTTAAGTATACTCTCTGTGCAAAACAAATGCTTGTACTACATGTTTCCCTATAGTAATTACTGCCATCTGTATTGCCGCCTGCGGATGCTTCTGATCAGTATTTTAAAAGCACCGCTACTATAATAATTTGAAATTTGATGTATATCATTAGCTATTAAATTAAGTTATATATATACACATAGAAGTTGTTTATTTTCTCATTGTTATCATATAAATACGTATCCATTACTGTAAAAGTAATTCGTTTTCAAAGCTTATCTTACTGAATATAACTATAGTAACTTATGTTTAAATTTAATAATATATAATACTAAAAATAATTAAGTTGTATGTATGATACATATATTTAGAAGAATATGTTCTAAATTTTTATATAAAGTACATCTTTTGTCTATAATTTTACCACGAAACAATTTGTAATATGATTTTTTAAATATTTATTTTATACGTATGTTCTCTTCTTTGACTCGATACTGTTCTTTATTCTTTAGAAATTACCGAATTTCAAACGAATTCCGATGAATTTATACAAATAATAGATCAGTTGGCAAATGAGGTGGAAAAAGAGAAGATGAAAACTATTGGAACTCGGAATCTGCTCCGTTCTGTTGCGAAAGAAAGGGATGCCCAAAAACAACAAATTCAGGTCATTTAAGAATTAAAATAGTTTATTGTATAACAATTATTTATCGAAAACAATCAAGTTCTGAAATAAAATAAATTTTAACTTTTTATATGATTATGTAAAATTTACGAAGTTGGCGAATGTAAATGTATATTTAATAAATTTTAATTTATTAAGCAATTTAGAAATAACATTTATATATTAAATTACAGGCACAGATTATTGAAAAATCTATGGAACTTGAGAGACTTCGTATACAGTACGATTCCCTAAAAAAGATTGAAATGGAACAGTTAGAAACTATTGAACAATTAACGGTGAATTAAAGAGTTGATTTAGTAATTAGAATTAATACACCTAATTCAATTAAGTACATTGTGAACGTATGTCTGTGCTTTTTTACGTCAAAAGTTGATCAAAATAAGGAGAATAAATAAAAACTATTAAACATAATTAGAGCGATATATATTATGAAACAAGATATTTATACATAAATTCATGACGAAGTTTGCAGTTAAGACGGTGTCGGGGTTTAAACCCTTTCTAATAAGACGGCATCAAATGTACACACATATTCTGAAGGTTCCCAACCCCTGAATCAGAAAGGCACATCAGTTCCGAATCATTCTACATACTGTCTTTAATATTCATATACTACTAATCATTTTGATAATGGTATTATTTGTTCTTTTCCGTAAAAATTACGATTGCTTCTTTGTTATAATTATAAACAATGCTGTTATATAATTACTGCCTATTAACAGCCGCAATTATATGTGAGCAGTTGCAGAAGATGAATAACAATACAAAACTTGAAGCAATCTTAAAGACATCGCAGGTGATCAATTTATATTAATTATTTATCTAACATCTATATTATTTTATCGAATATAAACTTTGTATGTTTTGTGAATAGACAATCGTTGTCCGTATTGTTAAGTTCATGTTATGGTGAAATAGCGATACAATGAAACCATGGTTGTAAGATAAAAAAAATTTATGAAGTTGGGATTCTATAGTTTAGTTGTTAAAAATGTTTCTTACTTATGTATTGTAACTACACATAAAAAGAATTTAATTAGTCATACAAGATGAGAAACGCTTGTAAGCACATAATGTAGATAGAATAATTGGCATTAAAATAAAGTATGTATTTCTTAAAAACATATAAATAATTTAAATATTTTTTTCATCCTCACTTTTTACATGTTCCTTATGATAAATTAGTTTGTTTTCAATACATATCTTATTAATTTTCAAAATGTTTGTATGTTTAAATTTAATCTATAATTTTATTGTTTCTTTTTGAAATATTATTTTTATGCTGTCATAAATTTATAGAATGTATGATAGTCAGATATTTAAAAAATATGTTAAACATTTTAAGTAGATAGTATTCCATAACGTAACTGTTATTCTTTTAACAATATTTTTAGTACAAGATCACAAATTAGCAATGCGTAGTACGCAATTGGCGTTATTATGCAATATAGTTTACATATTTTGAGACTACTCGCACACCCATCCATTCAACCACTATACCCAGGGATTCAAAAATAAACTTTATTTCGTAAAAATAAGAAATGGTATCGTGTTGAATTACAAATATAAATCCTATAGTCTAAATTTATAAATATGTACAATTACATATCTACTATGGATGTTATCTAAAAACTCAAAGAGTATATTTCATATTTCATGTTAATGGAGCAAATGGGATGACGTATAATCGAATTTTGATTAATAAGGATGTAAAACAGTTAAGATACACAAAATATTGTCATTTAAAAAATTTTAAACTTGAGAAATTTATTGTTAATCTAATCATTATGATATCTTATATTATTTGTAAAATCTTACAAGGCTTTGACTTAGTAAATGATTTTAGAGTGATTTTATTTATACTTATCATCTACCTTATCATACCATACCATAGAAAGTACTTATAATGTGAAATATTTATTATTTTGTTAATTGTACAGAATTATGTTTATATGACTGTTTTATATATTTTGTACATGACATTATCAAAACCTTAGACCGTATAGTACACCGTCCAGTAATAACAGATGTAGTGAAACAGTTTTGAAAATCAATTGTAGTTAGATTAAATGAAAAAGAACACTGTCTATTCGTATCAAATTAAGCACTAAAATGTCAAAATATTAGCAGTAAAGTATCATCCTCATATGCTCCTATTGATCAGTCTGCCACCAATAGCCAGTACTAACATACTTTACATGATATTTGAAGTAACTGGTATCGATCACCATTGAGTATCCGCTCAAAATTCACAGTTCTATAGAATTACATAATTTTACATAAACTCACATTCACTCATCTGTTTCCAGAGATTGTAATAGTTCATAGCATTTAACACATCTCTCACATAGTTGCTTCGGTCTTAAGACGTTTACAAGAATTCATTGTATCTTCCTGCACAATATAATCATTATTTTCTTCTGTAGGTATAGACGGCGATAGCGATCTTTTAGCAGTACATACTTCAGCAACAGTACTATTCGTTACAGCGTCAGTCGACAACTTAAATCGCACTATTACAGCCGTCATATTGTCACATCCTGTACCATCTCCGCAAGTATCAGGTGCAAGACAGTGGTCAAATAACTACAATGAAATATTTTTATTAATAAATAATATACATTTTGAGTGATAAGGAAAGAAGTGATCAAGTATGTTTTGTACCTCTTCACAAATTTTTGATAATTTTTCATAATTTTGTGTCAAACGAGTATGAATAAATTGTACCACATCTTGACTCGACATAAAATTCCAAATACCATCACACGCAAGCACCATAAACTCATCTTTTTCTGGTTCAATTGTGATATGCCTGACATCAGGAAGTGCAGAGATCATTTGCTCTTGTGGTGATAAGTTTACATTTTGTTTATAAGCATGGTCCCCAAGTGCCCTTGATAAATTAAGGCCACCATTTACTCTACCATCAGCTGTTACTTTCCCACCAGCTTTTAATATACGTTCCATCTCAGGTTCATCTTCAGGCTTGTGATCTAAACTAAGCTCTATAGCCTGACCATCTCTGCATAATACACAACGGGAATCTCCAGCATTTGCTACATATAATTCATTCCCTTTTAAAACTGCAACTACTGCTGTACATCCACTATCATAACCTGGCTGTATAATTAATAATTCATATTTATTTTAATATAATTATATGTATATCATAGTGCAAGTAGTGTGATATATTTAATAAAAAAGTCATCATACCTCTTCTGTATCCATCATAAGACTTTCACTATCATCGTCATCGTCATCATCATCATCAATGTTAGCATCTCCATCCTCATCTTCGTCCTCATCTTCATCTTCATCTTCCTCGCTTTCGTCTTCTTCAATATCTTCTGCATCATCTTCATCGCTAAAATTGTATAATAGGAGTGTAATGGAAAAAGTATATGGATAATTTTATATCATATTATGTTTATCCATTTAAGTCGTTTACCTTTCTGGGACACCATCAAATGTTTCATCATTTTCATCGTCATCGTCATCCTCAGAATCTTCGTTGTCTTTCTTTAGAAGATTATGATATAAAGTGATAGGTTGAATTCTTCTTCTACCAGTACTAGTTATACGTTCTTGCTGTCCTGCATCTCCATTCTCTAGTGGAGTACATGAACTGCTTGATACATTATCACCCCCACCTTTACTACTATCTGCATCTTCAATTCGCTTTGATTCTGCACCATTTAATTCTACTTCATTTGCATTTAATTCTTCTGTACATGTAATTTTATCAGGACTTGTAACTTTTTTGTTTACATCTTCAGAGCTATCAGGCATATCTGCACTTTTTGTTGCTTCTACATCAGCTGTTGATCCTACTGGCGCAGAGACATGTGCATTTCCATTACTTGTAGTTGAATCAAGAACTTGTTCAGCTTCATTGTTTCCAGGACATTCAGATTCATCTCTCTTCGTTACATTAGACAAAGTCGACCCACAGGGTTGGCTGGAACTACTCACGTCAGTTTCATTCGTATTCCAAGATGATGAAGATGATGAACATCCGGCACCAGATGACGAAGAGCTTGCTTTTTCTTTACCTTTTCGACCACGTAAATAAGGACTCGCAGAACATACTCTTTTACTGCATTTTTCGCTTTTTAGATTTTTTATATTAGGGTTCAATTCTGATTGATATTTTGCCATTACTTCTTCCAATGGCATTGTTGCCTCCATACATAGATTATTAACATTTTCTTCTTCATCTATGTGCAACGTAATGTATGAAAACAACTTTATTAAACATATTTTTGTACAAAGAAATAGATGAAACAAACTAATAATTATGAAATATAATAATTATTGGTTTAATTTATGAGAATGTAATTTATATAAAAATATAATTGGAATACAAAAGGAAACGCACCAGATTCATTCAACTCATCTTTTTTCTTATCTGAGGTAGACGTCCCTGCAAGTTCTTTAAGGATACTAACTACTTCAGGTTTTTCAAGCGTGGCATCAAAGCCCAGAAAGGCATCAAGTAAAGCTTGCCTAATGTCTCCTTTTTTGTACGCATCAGTTTGTTTAATAAAATCTGGCAAATTACGTGCACAGTATGTTGCTACTTCATGACCACCATGACCATCATATACAGCAAATAATGAAATATTTTCATCAAAATCTATGCAACAGTTATGTGCATCCTATAAACAAATAATTATATTTTTTATCCAAATGTATATTAAATGTATACGAGTTCTCATATGTATATATAAAATTAATATTTTAATTAATAAATAAGATTACCACTAGAAAGTTATTCCAACATAGATAACAAATATTATTCTGGGCACAGTGAGTTTAATAATTATATTATTTATCTATTTCTAAATTCTAAAACAGATGATAGCATTGTACTGTTATTGATATTTATATTAAAAACAATAACAGGTTAATTAGATTAATCTAAAACACGTGAAGCGTTCATAGGCTGTAAAAACTTTCATTTCGGAAGTGGCTTCGAACCATGACAATGAATATTCTTAATTTTGCAACAGTACTGTTTTGTTCACAAGCGAAACGCCGAAGCACTCTTGTTACTATCAACGCAGTATTTGTCGTTCTCGAATCGAATAGACCGAATTTCGCGCTTCGACACATAGATGGATTACGTTTGCGATAGATCAGGATGAATGTCGTAATACTCTGGCGAAACGGTGAACCGGCAAACCGTTCTCTGACCGAAACGAAACTGGGTAACGGTGCACTGGCCGCTCGAGGGTTTTAGCTTACCTCTTGACTAATTCGCCAGCCTTGCATGGAACTCGCGCCGAATGCGACATTCTTGCCTGCTTCGTCGCTCGATACTTTTTTCGTAATCGGTTCTGACAGGTATGCACCCATTTTCGTCTAAACCGGCGATATTTCTGTTGATTCTCTGTCGTCCGCGTAAATATCACAATATTCTGGTGAAATTACTATTCACAAGCGCGGCGCACAGTCGTTAACTAGCCTCCATGACCGGTTTGGGTTTCTGTTTTCACTGCGCTGCTAGCTCCACCTAGTCCGCCACTTTTCTTACATGCGCACTTCATTTTCGCGCCAAACTTTCGACGATTTTTGCTCGACACAGAATGCTATTCGATCTTCTTTCGTAAAAGTGTATCTTTTTCAATATGATAAAGTATTTTTTCCAGTTTTTTGACATAACGGGTTACGCCTTTTATTTAATTTATCATTTATTTCGTTTCAAAATAATTCGTATATTTGTTAAAAAGATGAAATACATATGGATTATAAATATAATTTGTTAATTAAATAACGATGAAGGTACATCGCGAAGACGTTGCACGATCGGACTTGAACCAGGTACGCAGATATGTGTTTAGCGTGTATGTTTCACATGTGTGTAACGTGTGTAAGTATAGGTGTGTACATTATATACCCCTGCATTATGAAATAAATAAACAAATAAATCTAATAGAACAGAGAAGTACGCGGAATTATTTGTTTTACAGATTTTATATAATTCCATACTTCCAATGTACATTTTTGAGCTGTACATTTTGTATATTGTAACAAGATTAAGGTTAAGGAGTATGTTTTGCACATTATATCAATTTAAGATCTACATATAGCGGATAATCGTTTTTATCTATTTTATCTATTATATTCCTAGTAAGATACGCGCGTATGCATTGTATATTACTGAAAGTAGCGATTATGTCTAAGTACCTTGCAACTACATATTATGAATGCAAATGATAATGATTCGCATTCGCCGCTATTGCATACGATCTAGAATAACCTCGTTTCCGGATACTCAGATACTTGCTTTCCTCTTTAGTAAATCTGTCACGTTCTCCACGTTTTGTATACTTGTTCTTCCGAATTTTTAAGTTCATTCTTTTCCGCTAGAAAGAAATGTACGACACAAGTAATTTTTCCTAGCTTAAAGAATTTTGAAATGATTGTTTTATAATGTAAGTGCTTCGCAAGTTGTTTTCAATTTTCTATTAAAAGAAAGTCATCGAAATCGCACAGAGATACATAATCTTTTTGTTTTTAGAAAAAAAAAGAACACCTAAAAAGATAGGTGAAGCATTCAATCGATTGCATACGAGTATGAAGAAACGAGATTAGCGAGTAAACGTAGTAAACTAGGAAGAAGAGTGGAAATGCTATATCATCGTTCAAGTTGGATGTACTAAAATCGCTGTCTATCACAATTAAAGATCTCTATTATCGTAAAATTCATCGATTTCGTCGGTTTAGAATTGAAAATTAGAGTAAGGAAAAAAGAAAGATGCGGAAAGATATGAAAGAGAAACGAGATCGGTAAATGAATGAAAAGGACGGAGAGAAGACGTTACGTCATTATTGAAAGTGCTGATGTACCGAAAGCTCTGTCTACTTTAATGATAACACGATGTGTAGCGTACAGATGCCGTACGATCCGGGGAATGGTGCAGCCGGTCGTAGAGGTCGGGATGGTTAGCGAGGATGGGTTTATGTGTTGCGTGATGGTCGCCGTTTATCGATTCGCGGCGCGCCGGGCCGTGAGGAATGAAGTCGCGGCTAGCTTCTATACCGTGCTATATATTGTATCCTCTATATGTATATCTGTTTCACCTAAACGCACCTACGCAAATAAGGCGCCAGCAGCGAAAGTAGCAGCGCCACGCAATCTCGCGTTACTCGAAATCGTTCTGGTATCTCTGAAGCCTGTCACGGCCTTCAAACCATCATTGAGTTCTGATTTCTAACTTCCCTTGGTCGTCGAAAACAACAGGAGAGTGTTTAAAATTCATGAAATTTGAAAGAACACGCGATATATCCGTTCAATGCGAAGATTTATATATTTTCTATCTTTTGTAGATGTCGAAGATTCGCAGATTACATCTTCTTATCAAAATTACGAATTTTTGGTACATCTTACAAGAAAACAAAATTATGAGAAAAATGATTTTTGAAAGCGATAGTTGCAATTCTTTTCGTACGTGTTGCATAAAGGACGAGAAAGAACGAATAATACGTAATTACAGACATTGTCTATTAATGAAAAAGATCGCGTGCACGGGAAGTCAATTACCTCAGAGTGCAAACGTGATACATTCAATGAATAGTTGCAAAACTGAATGGAACTTACCGGGATATGACGTATTTTAACTTAATCGAAATATTATGCCTAGTTTTGCATAAAACGTACGTTCTTACCTGGAGGATTCGATACAGAAAAGAATTCATTTCGTTGTATCCCGTTTTAAATTCATCTGAATTTTATGTATGTATGTAATACATCCTCACCCAAGCGATTCGATCCAAGAGTGTGATTAAAAACGCAAGATACGAAGAAAAAAAGAAAGATAAAATGGTTATATTTTATTTGAATACTATCATTTACACGGCTCATTTTCCTGAACAGTAATACTACAAAAATGTTATTTGTCTACTTTTACTGGTAAAAAAATCTGTATTTTTATAACACACTATCATAACGATCAGGATCGTTGTTAAAATATAAAATTACATACGTAGATGAAGATTTTCTAGTTTTCAAGATTATTCCTGGCTGATCTATCGAAACGAACCGTAAATCAATTACTGATCGAATGCACAGATCAAATCTCCTTTTTTCTCGAAGCCACATGCATTTCACGTCCTATTTGATAATAATCACGTATGCTGCGGGGAATCTGGGTCCGCACGTATACATGCACGAACATTGTAGGAATGCATACCAAACCAAGCACTGGCGTATCTACATAACAAATGTGGAAACACACGATTGCACTGCACAATCGAAAAAGATCAGTTGATCATTTCGGGAAATATATTTTATACCGTAAAAATAAAACGCTTTTTGAATGTTCTCTCTTAACGCTCTGAAATTTTTAATTCGTATTTTCTTTTATCAAACGAAATGGATTTATGTCAGTAATAAACGTACAATTTGTACTTATATTTAAAGATTCCCCGTCGCTCATTCTCTCATGATTTATTTATCAAACTGTCGAGGCATAGATTCAAATTTGAATATGCAAAGATTGCAGGTGTTTTTATTATTGTTATTCTACGATTGTGCGCTATGAGTAATCATATCATCGATGACTCAGAGTAGTGGTTGGAGAATTAGAAATCTATATATATCGTGAAATCGATCGTATAAATTGTGCATTCGCGAGTTAATCTAAAGTTCCAGGAAACTACCGCCTAAATCTAATTCACGTACCGTCACGAAAGAATCTATTCTGGTTTCAAGGAGTCAGTAAATAAGAAAAACGATGATCAGAACGAATAAACTAGCGAGAATCAAACGATACAATTAAGCCTCATCTTTCAATTTTCTGTGCTCTTACGCTCTCAAACGTAATAAACGTATCACACGAACGACTCGAAATGGGAACTCGTATCAAGTATCTGAATATTTGCTTATTTTTTGCTATTTTAACATCAGCATGAAACAAAACCGATCACGAATCACACCTAATTTGAACTCTAATAAGTTTTTAAGCAAATAATTTAATTGTATTTAATTAATCGTATTTTGGCCATTACTTTATATATTTCAGCAACATTCAATTTGTCTT
This sequence comes from Bombus confusus, assembly GCA_014737475.1. NCBI lineage: Eukaryota > Metazoa > Arthropoda > Insecta > Hymenoptera > Apidae > Bombus > Bombus confusus. The sequence goes on from JACXIV010000094.1 coordinate 639,673, forward strand.
TACGCAATTTCATATTTTTGTGAACATAAGCAGAGAAATAGAGTTATACGTAAATAATGATTTATTTCACCCATCAAATATTATAACGATTACTTAGAAATTTCTATGGTTTCGTATATTATACGAATTCTCAAGATATTTCTACATTTTCAGATTCTCATTTAGCTATCACAAATCGACTAAAGCGTTTAGATAGGATGGCGTATTTATAAAATGGCAAACAATTTACCGATGCTACCCGATGAATACTCGTAGATTAGGTTGCATAGACGCATTGATCGTGACAGAAGAAAATGGAAAGCGATGAACACGGAACGCGGATGAACCGGCTCGAGAGACTAGACTTTTGTCCAAGTCCGAGTTATAATTAAGTCTGGTCTTTAAATTTTCCGCGCTCCCGCGATTGTGTACACGAGTTGCGGGAAGAGTATAGGGGTAGCTGGATGGCGTCTGGTGCGATGGAGGGGAGGTAAAGTAGGGGAAGAAGTAGCGAGGGTTTACGGTGGAGCAGATAGGTGTCGCGTAGCCGTGGAGGGGATGATGGGTGCGTGCGAGCGCACGAGCCCGCCAGTTCTTCGGTGAGGCTCGAAGAGGTCAGGTCGATTCTTGTTACTACTCCGTTCGAGGAAAACGCGACTCGTTTTGACACACGTACACACAGGTGCACAGCACGGTTCTTGTCCTTCGACTTGGTTGGTGTCGGTGCTCTCGGTGAAACGCGGTCGAGACGTGTCAACGTCGTTCTCGTTGCGTCGTCGCATGTTCGTGCTGATCAGTCGAGTGCAAGGGCGAGTCGTTCTGTCGTGATCTCTGGTCGTTGTTGTGTCCGGGGCCAAATGCGAACAGGTAGAAGATAGATTCATCGATGAAAGAAGAACGAGAGCAGAGGTTATGACGACTGTCATCGAGCGGATTATCGCCACTGCCATTACAGTTTTGGAGAGATAAGCAACCACTGTGTGTGCGTTCGCGGCCTAGTGACCTGACCTTGAGTCGGCCCGACCAGGTGTGTATGTTAAATGCTCATATGTATATACGTATAGTCGTGTAAGTGTAGATTCGCGAAGAAAACGACGAGCGTTGTTCGAGAGCCAGCTGTGCGCTGCTGCTCCTCTTCGTTTCCCCGTTGCGTTGGCGTGTGCAACCTCGAGAGACGCGAATAGAGATAGAAAAGAGAGACACGATTCGGCATAGAGTTCGCACTATTACCGCAACACACACACTCGACCGCTTAACGTCGTATACACGTCGCGTCGTACACACGTCGTGTACAACTCCGGTTGCTTTGTTTGGATAAGAGGATTCTGGGCTGAGTGTTTACCGGTTTGCATCGTTTCCCTCGATGTTTCTCTTGTGTACACGTCTCACAATCGGGTATAACGTTGTCCTTCGATGTGACAGCTTTCGGGGCATGTATCGCGTTACGCAGGGACACGCCAATCCCAAATCGTTTTTCTTGCCGACATTTTGCAGCTAATTCCTACGAGGTCGCAAAAACGATGATTGCGTATCGTTCGTAGATGTCTTCGATGGTTCTACGTGTCTGTCTTGTTTACGTCGTTTTTTTTTTTTGTTCCCCGCTGTTTCTTGACGGTAAACGTGATTGATCGTTTTCAGTGTTGCTTTTTGATTCGTTGGTAAAATATAAGTTCGCAGTTTTTTAATTCGAGTCATTTCTTGGTTAAAATCTCCTTTACAGAGACAGAGAATAGAACATTTTGTAGGTTAATGTTAGTTAGGTGGATTTTAAGGTTAGCAAATTAGTTAAGTAAGGATGATACGTACAAATGCAAGAACGTAATTAAAAACATGATTCCTAATAGATCGATCAAAGTTTTTTAACAGGATATTCGACTATTTCTTAACGTATTATATACAAAAACCTATTTCGGAACTCTTATAATTAAGCAAGTTAATTTTCTTAATATTTGGAATGATAGATGGAGTGTATGTTTTGGAACGATGAACATGTCCAGAGTGATTTATCGTTAGAGACGTACGATTTAATTGACGAGATCGAAAATCTCATCTAACCGAAGGAAACGTGCGTAACGAACCCTAAGCCGGTATCCTAGATCAAAGATATTTTTTCGTCATGGAAGAAGCACGGTCGATTAACGTTTGTCGTGCATAGTGCGCTAATTTATTTGAAACTTGTCAGTTCGTGCCTGTTGCTGTTGGTCCTGTTTCCTTGGAAAGAAGGTTTCCTTACAAATAAATGTTTTCTACTGTTACGCGTTTATCGTACGTCTAGGATAACGGAGAAGTTAAAATAGAATGAATGACGTAAGCGACGGAAGTAAAGGTTTTTAACAAAATACACATCGTATTTGCTAATTTTGATACTTGCGTCGTTTGTTACTGCGACGTAACAATATCCTTTTAAAAGGAAACTTTCGCTTTGCTTGCTCTTCACCATTGCTGAGAGGAATAGAAATTTTTATAAAATAAACGAGTCAATAATAATAAAATATGGAAATGTTTATTTCTTTTTTATATACAGTGGTAAGGTTAATTTAAACTCTAGGATACGTTCGAACGTATCACCGCGAGACCGAAGTGAGTCGGTTTAAAAAGCAATCTATACTACTGCGATTCTGTCCTTCGTAAAAGATGTTCTCAAAGAATGCAATATCCGGTACATGCTACAAACTTATGTCAATCCAGAGTTCGAGTAGGAAAGGATATTTTCAAACTTATGTCTCGCGTGTGAGTTCTCAAATATAGAATAAATATTTTGTCGAAGTATCAGGATAGATTGGAAGCGCAATATAGCAAGCTCTGTGGTTTTTTTCATTATACGTATCGAAGCGAGGTACGAAATTAATTTTAGAGAAACTATTTTGTTTCGTGATAAATTACATAGAATCATCGACGAGACGATATAAAATTTGTCTTAGCCGAAGGAGTTTCTTGCGATTGTAAGAAAAAAAACGTGAAAAGAAAAAAGACAAAAGACGTAGAGAAATTTATTTATAGAGAAGCTTTCCCATAGAAAATTCTCCCGCTTTCTATATCTTGTATTTACATTTCGCGTAATTCGATCTTAACCGAATTCACCTGTAAATGTCGAATCTGGCGATTATTCTAGATTATTTCACAGAGAGTTAGGCACGTACTATGGCGGGTCTCTGGTAACTGGATGATTTCCATTCACGATGTCGAATAGGAATATTATTTTATTCGAGATTGTCGGCTCAATGGAAAAAGGCATGGGTAGAAAGACAAACGTTGAAATTCACTTTGTTACCACGTCGGTTGTAATTAGAACGCAAGCCGCCGACTTTTCTTCTAGTTCCTTTGTTTTCAACCCGTACGTAAGAAACCTGAGCAAAGTCGTTGAACTCGAAAAGCTGATGAGCTCGAGAAAGCGCAAGAAAATTCCTCGTCGTGCACGATTTCTTAAAAGTTTCCGGTCTCTGGTATTCTTAGGGCTCGTTGTTGTTCCGTTACGCTATAGAAATTCCCAAGAAAGGTTAACCGATGTTGGTTAACGACGGAGACCATCGTTCTTTGGAGCTACGCCAAAAATTTTATACGTTTCGTTTCTTCTAAAACTTGTTGAATCCAACCGTTCGACGTAATTATCTGGAATTGAATGAAACGACCGCAGCTTTATCCTAATATGTAAATAGCGACATTAATCCAGTCTATCGAAAAGTTCCTCGTTCTTTACGTACTATCAAAGTATATACTTTCAGTCAATGCGAATTCCAAGAAAAATGTATTTTGCGCGAGAAGGATTCGCGAAAGATGCGTCTGTTCTTCAAGCGTGAAAACACGACACGGTTGTTGCGGATAGTTTCGCACGGATCGTGTTCGTGCGTTTCACACGAGCTTTGACAAGGTAGAATTTGATTAGCGTTTGTCGTTAAATCGACGAAAATCGCAGGTAGCGTTGTAAGAAAGGTAATTTCAAGCCTGTGACTATCGCGCGTTCGCGAATCGCGGTTTTTTCACGGTTTTTTTCACATTACAATTGCACGTAATCGGATTATCGATCCGATTACGAGACCGAGAACTATAATTAACATTACGTTCACATTTTATATACATGTTCGTACATTAAGCGGTAAATTTTACTTATCGCGATGCTACACCGCGTTTCGTGTAAACTTCGCATGTACCTTCGCCACCATAATTACACAGCGTGATAACATTGATAGCAAGGGCTTCGCGTAATTATTTTCTACCGGTTTTCATTCATTCTTTCCCCCTTGGACCCGTAAAATTTTAACCTTCTCTCAAACAGGCCTGTACATCGATTCTATATATTAATCATTGTCCTACTTTTCCAATGATTCCTTTGTACATTTACTTGTACTTCTGCTTTTCGTATCGCTTTCGGCAATACGGAGATCGAAATAACGCGATAAATCCTAACGTATTCACGTGGACAACGAAAAAGGAACGTAGTTTCGCGATAGCAATACGTACCGTTAGCTTGTTCACAAGAGAGCGTAAGTGAAAGAGGTTTGTCTACGATCAGACACGCGCTGCTTTGTTCACAAATATCCTACAAACAAATTTGTTTATACGTATCTTCCAAACTTTGCATCGCACCGTTAACGCGTGACAAATGTTGCATGTCCGGATGAAGCAAGCTGGCAAAACTCATCCGAAATCGATCGAAATTATAATCCTCGCGATCGTTTCTTTTCTTTTTTTTAAGTTCGTGTTGCATGTTGTGCGCTCGTGCGATGCAAACCTCGTAATTGTGCAGGCAATTGACGCCAGCAACTCCGCCAGATTATACCTTTGACCCGTACCTGTGCTATTTTTTTCTTTTTATTTTTTCTTTTCTTTTGCTTTTCGTCGGCGAGATCGCGGGGTCTTCGCGCGCGGCACAATTTTTCTCCAACCGGGCAAGTTTATCGAGTAACCACAGGTGGTAATTTAGAGCGACAAGAGGTCGACAAACAGTAACGTCCAACGAATGGAAAAAATATGAACGCGTTCCTTCGACCAGCGAGGCTGAGCAAGGTGCACAGGCTGGCTGTTCGGGGAGTTCCGTACATAAATGTTTTGTTTACCCGTCTTCCTCGGTCAATATTGTCTTTCCCTTGTTCCTCGTGTTTCCCTCATATACACGGGACACGAGCATCGAATAGAAAGATTAGGAAACAAATCTGCGATCGAAGTGGCTTTACATTTCTCTTCCCTTTTTTCCCTATTTCCATGCCTCCCTTCTATGAAAAATAACGGATTAGTCAGAAATTTTCGAAGTTTCAATCATCGATTTCATTAGATGGTATAGTCGTAAACGATAAGAACAGCAAGATATTAAGTATACAGCTCAGAGACAAATAATATTTATCATCGTTTCCAATGCAAAGACAAGATTGACGAGATCGTCAATGTTTCAAGACACGATCGTCGTATTGAAATTCATATTGTCTTCCAATATTCTTCTATTATGAATCTTGTTCGCTTATTCCGAGGAAACGTGGACACCGAGACAGTTGTCGATATTTAACGAAACTACGAACATTTTGAACGTTGTCGCTCTCAGGTATTAGCCTTTCGATGTTTCGTGGCGTATTTCGTAATACATATGCATGCATTATTTATATATGCAAGCTTCTTACGCAGCGTATACATATTAGCGCACGAACTTGCGGAATTCTGTCGAGCCAAAGCTTAACCGAACTCGACCTGTTATCGTGCCAGAGATTCAAATCTAACACGCTGGTTTTAAAAGGATCATTTCAAAGACTGTTGCAATTTACGCTGATTTTACGCTTTTCTTTTGCTTCCTTCTCAGAGTTTGTTTCTTTGAAATTAATTTTGAAGTTGATTATAGTCACGCATGTTTCCGTTTGACCGCGGAAGGTTTCACAAGCGTTTCGCGGATCGTTTGCTCGCGCTTTATTCGTTGGTATTTCAATGTTAATGGTCGAACGTTCGTAGGATCCGTGAATTACGTTTATCATTGTTATTAAATGATTCAATTATCTTTGAGTTATGATAGAACGGATTAAAACATCAGGATATCCTCCCCGTGAAACGTGTCATTGCGATAAGCAATTTCGCGAACTGTTTAGGCTACTCTCCTTTAAATCATGTCGTATAAACTAGACTAATTACTGATAATGGCTGCTTTATGGCCGATTAATCGGCAAATGTTTTGCGCCGGGCATAATGAAAAACTAGCCAATCATCGACGAACTAATAAATTGAAAACCGTTTTAGAATCACCGTATCGTGTTTTTCTATAGATAAAATTGTGAACTTTATTGCGTTTTTCGAACGTTATTATGTATATTTATTACATACGTATAACGCGTATAGTCCAGCTACGTATAAATCTCGTTTTCTATTTCAAACTGCAATTTAACGTCGTGAAAGCAAATTTTCAACGTTCGTAACTTTACAAGTTTGCAAGAGAAACAAAACAAGATGTATTTAAATAATGCTAATAATACGATTGAATATGAAACTCGAATGCTATGTATCGTATCGCATCCAACGAGCGAAACTGCGAACGCTTGAAAAGTGCTCTTTGATTCGGAGATCGAAACGAACAACCGGCAACGATATTGAAGATCGAACTTGAAAGATAACTGGCTTGGTCGAGCCGCTGTCAAAGAGCAAAAATATTTTTAATTAATACAGCAAGCATCGATACTTTTTTCAGGGCAAACGTAGCGATAATTCCATGCGTACTTTTCCACTCGAAACTTTTTAGTACTTGCTATTGCCAAGTTTGATAACTCGGCTATATTCGCCCGAGCCTTATATACTATTACGCCTCGTAGTTCGATTCTCACGCAAACGTGCCAAGCTTCAACACGTGGTTTCCCTGAAACTAAACCGAGTTGACCGTATTACTTTATGTCTCATCTCTTTCGAACGAAATCTCTACATTCGGTTATATCTTCGTATATCTTGTTTTCTATCGAGATACCAGTTTCCAGTTGAACCTGCGATTGCAATTATTTCGTTATATCTTAGCGAGATATCGATTTTCGATGTATCAGTTTCCCGTTCGTTATTCCGAAATGATCGCTCGCGATCACTGATTTTAACTCGTACTTTCCATTCTTACAGTTAGACGAATAATATTCTGTTGAATCTAACGCCGAGCCTTTGTATTGCGCGACGTTGTTGTATCAAGCTTGAATTTCATATTTCATTGTACGTTTAATTTGCATATTTAATTATATACACTATTGCATTCGTTTGTACGTGTTCAACTCGTAATGTTTAAGTGGTTTAATTGCGTATACATATTAAGTGTAATTCATTGTTTGTACCAAATCTATGCTTCCACGGATTATGTAAAATTCGACGATAAACGGAATATTGTCACAAACTGTGAGCTATGATATTCCAAGAGAACAATACAGAATAATTTAACTCGATTCTCTTACTAAAACCGAGAATCTAAGTTTCACAGATATTTATTCAAGATTTAGAAAGCTAGATAACGTATAAACGTCTGATTATTCCCTCGTGTTGATCGAATTTCAATATATCACGATAATCATTTAACATATCTAATGTATCATTTGGATCGCCAAGGTTTCACGAGAAAACCGCCTGACAACGCTTTCGATGCTTTAAAATATACGTTTTCTCTCTGCTTTAATGCGCCAAAGTCGCGAAATACGAAAAACCAGTAGATGGGTGCAATGGGTGCAAACCGCTAACCCGCGAAACATAATGAAAACGAAAGCCTGTTGTATCCATCTATCCGAAATACAGAGAAACTCTCGTACAATCGTGGTAAAATTGTCAACTTGTCAAAGGTACGATTAAATTAACAAAACGGTCGAGCTCAATTAGCATTAAAATTGTACGTATACGTCGTCGTCCCGTTCTCGCGTTGTCTCGATCAAATAACCATGTAATAATTCCTCGTGCAATTTGTCCTTCTAAATTATCGTAAGATTTATTATTCGTATATCGCGTCGACGGAAAATCTATACGTCAAAAGTGTCCCGGTCTCATAAATATACCGAGCGAAATGTAATTTTAAAAACAAATTGCAACTTCGACAAGTATCTGGGAATATTCAAACTTCGTGTAAGATGTTTCTTTGAGAGCTCGCTCGCGAAGTTGCTCGATACGTGTCGCACGATCGCCACGCTTTAGAAGTAACTTTGTTGCAATCGAGGATCGAAACTCGTGCTCGTGATCCACGTTATAGGATTATCTATGTCTTTTTGTCTCTGAACGTGCCCACTGCCGGAGGATATATTTCTCAGTTAAAGCGGCCGTGCCCGAAGAATTTTAAGTTCGGTACACGCGGCTTTTAATCGATCGATACTCGAAGCTATAGCAATTTCTCAAGACTGGTAAAATTACTCCAGTCGTATAGAAAATCTGACGATCGTTTTAACGTTTGATCATTTATACATCGATTCTCCGTTGCAAATTAAAATCGTTCACGATGAATCGAAAGAATCCTAGTGTTTATCGCCGCCAGATTTACTTTTTTCGTTTAACGTTTCAACTCTGTGATTCAGAGGTATATACAGAGGTGCACACCACGGTATAACAGAGTGTTTTAGCGCGACCAACGATTTTTTAAGCATTTGCTCGAAACGCCGTGTAACGAAAAGCGTTGCGAACAAAAAATTTATCGGAATTTGATTATGGCCATTTGTCGTACACTCGATACCGATAAATTCTGTTTCGAAACTTCTTTCTGTCGCGTAATCCCGACCAGTTGAAAAATCGCGCGTCGCGTTAGACGAAACACCCTTGCTATATTAAATACATATTGTAATCGGTAGACCGCGGATTTGCGAGATTTTACAGGAAATTTGAAAGCGCGAGATTGCACGGAAAAAATATATCGAATACGGCGATGTTACTTTTTCGATTATATCGTCAAAATTCTAAATTTGCGGAAAAATTCGCAGCTTGATAATCAACGTGTTACACGAAATCGCAATAAGTTGGCTATCTCTCGGTATAATACGACTCGGTATAATATGATTATGCGATAGCGTATTACCTCAAACGAATGGAATATTTTCCCTTGGTACTAGGTTTTCGCCCGCTGAAAACTAACGAACGTACTTGAAGCGTGTCCTTTGAAATGTACTTTGCCAACTCGCAGAATTTAGAACGTAGGTACATACGTGTGGATGATCGCGAGGCAAGAAGCTGCTCCATGAATTTCTGTATTCCAGCCAGTACGGCCAGGTTGACAGCGTAGAAAAACGATCTCCTAACCAGGTGACAAAGTGTGCTGACGTTGCCAGCGGGAATACCCGCGGCTACTAGTTGCAGTGCCAGTACCTTTGGCCAGCACGCTGCTTGGAACGAAATAGCCGTGGAGATGGCGAACTCGGGCCGCGTACTTTCGAAGGGTCATTAAAACTGTCTCTTGGATGCCTCTTGGGCTCTACTTCACGGCTAAAGTCTACTCGAGTACCACCTATCTCGCCAGATGAAAAGCCTTCGATTTATTTCGCCTACCGTTCGATATCGTTTCGCGTCGCCGTGTTTCTCAAACGCATCGTCCGTTTTCCCAGCTTCGATCGCGATTCCCATTATCGGTCGGTTTATCGGACCAATCGGCTTTCTTTGTTTACTCGTTTAATCCCCTTTCGTCCAAGCGATCAAAGACGCGCGATTTCTTCTTTCGCGGAATCGTTCGCCGGCTATCTTTCGCGATTTTACCGCTGTATTTTACGTTTTCCACAGATGCAATAAGTTGCAAAGCGTAAGCTAGAACGAGAGAAAGCGAGCGGAATAAACACGAAAGCGCGACTGTTTATTAGTACAAAAATGTGTTAAAAATGATTGGTTGGTTGGCTGTGCTCGTGTGTCACACGGGCGCGAGTGTTAACGCGTTAAGTAATTGGACCATCGAAACTAGCACGAGGTTTCAATGTTCTTTTTCAATCGTGCCATTCGTCAAAATCGACAGGAAAATCGTTCGAATAGAGATCCGTTGATTTCACCGGCTTTGTAAGTTGACATAGAATGAAACCGATCGATGTTTGTCTGCAATGTGGTATGATTTCGAATATCATCCGACCCAATTGATCAACGAGGGAATTTAAAGCGGAGCTCTAACTTTCTGTGTCGGAACCGTACAGTCCGTAAAAGGTATAGAGTAATTGTAAAATGAAGCTTTTACGATTGCGGCCAATTAGCGAGAGGCAATTAAAGGAGAAGCACCCCAACATGCTACGGATCATCGTAGAGCAATGGCTGCATTTGTCTCTCTTCTCCCGTATTTACTTGGATATACTTATGCATTGGAAGCATTTCGTCGGTAGAAATCGATTCTAAATAATTCAATTACCTACTCGTCGATTATGGTACGCTTTTAAATACCTTGAAATTCCTCGTTCATCGCGGAACCAGCTACTTAATTTCTTCCGAGAGCATGATAGAACGGAAGTTACGTACCGAAGCTGAAACGTAGCTTTTTTGGAATCAGGATGAGAGGATTTCGTTTCCTACGAATTTGTTACATTTTGTCACGACTTGCGCGTTTGTTATTTCCTTCGGCGTTCAAGCTCTCCTTATTAGCCGCGTTGGACGCGTTACGTTATACACAGTTAATTTTCGCGAATTTAATCTGCCTCGCCGCGATGGGCAAAGTCTGTCGTTCGCATTCACCGGCTCTTTAAAACGCCACATTCCTGTAGATTTTTATAGCGTTCTCTTTCACGCAAATCCTCTGTAATTTTCCCCTCTGTATCCATGCTGCTTTCTTTTTACTAGCTGAGTAAGTTTTTTCATCGCGAGTGCACCATTATCGAAGATAATTAATGACGGAGAATTAAAATGGATTAAGCATTGCGAACGGCTGTTTTTACTATCGCGAACGTTTCGTGTTTGACGCATTAATTATTATATTATATGGATATTTTTAAAACAAAAGCAGGCACCAGTTTGAAACATCGATTTCCACTTTATTCGATAACGCTTTCGTAAAACAACGCCCCGATAAATATAGACTTTATTCTCGATTAATATTCATATCGCAAGAATAAGTCGATTTCGTTTGATCGACGAAATTCTAGGAAACTTCGAACTTCCTTTATAGGACGTTGCATCAATCGTACGTATACAGAGTGTTTCACGTCCCTGGGGTGAACTGTGCATAGCCTTGAGGCGGTAGAAGATGGAGAAGAATCTCATGGAACGGAATTAAACGGCCCGACGAACGATGTACGATGTACAAAAAGATTTACAGTCCCATTTGCAAAAATGGAGATAATTTTTAAATATTCGAAACGCTGCCAGTTTCGCAGCGAGTACCTAGACCAGATCGTACATCGTTAGAGACTGTTTAATCGTGCCTAATGAAATTGTTCTCTGTTTTCTATCGTTTCAGAGCTGTGTCTTGTCCTAATTACGCGAGACATCCTGTTCGAAATTTGCCAATGTCGTCTGAATGGTTAATGACGTACGAAAATTCTTGGCGTTCGTCCTATCGCAGATCTTCCCTTCGCAAACCCCTACGAAGTAGTCGCAGAGATTTTCCAGATTAGCAATCGGTCTTTGATAAACAATCCGAGATATCTGGAAATCCTGGAAATTCGAGCTCAGCAAAGTACACAATAGGGAGCTTATAAGCTCGCAATGGCTTCTATAACGTGCTTTTATGATTTCTCTGCGGTATTCCTTATTTCACAGTGTACATACGTACGCTGCTGTTCGATTTAAGTATCTTTTTAACTATCCACATTGTAACGGAGTTTTTCGTACGAAAGTTACTCGATTTTTCGATAGAAAAATTTTAATAGGATATTTGTTATTTATCGAGGCTTCTGAATAATCGTTATACGTACATACGTACATATACATGTGCATATGTGGATATTTCGTCGTAAATTTATCGCAAAATTAAAAACACCGTCGAATAGGTCGCGTAGTCGCGTAGTCGCGTTAATTAAACAGCTCGTAATATACCTACTTAAGACACGACATTATATCGTGTATTTAACATTCACACGAAAGAGATTAATACAACACGTAGATTATTGTGTAATTACTACGCTGCCGTTCACGCCGCGTTATCGGTACTCCGTGTTGTCGTTATATTCGTAAATTGGTATAATTATTCTTATTGATACTCGATAATGTCGCTGTTGTTTATATCTTTGCAATTGTACCTGGACAACGTGAAAGACATATGCGTACGCAAGTACGCGTTAGAAATTGAAAATTACGAAAACGAATATTGGAAATTACAGTGGCTACAAAGAAGTATCACAGGGATCGCTGTATCTATCCTATCGATTTACGTAATAATTAACGAAAAAGAAAAAAAAAAAGAAACGATTCGTAAGGTAGTATTGGAAACAATTCTCGATGAGATTTTTTTCAAGGCCAAGGGGCCATTCTTCGGAGTGAATGACATTCAGGTCAACCGATCGCACCGTAAAACCTTCGACTTTCGGTGAAAAGCCCTCTCTGAGAACACGATGCGGCAGACTTTGGCGCAGTTTCGCGGTTAACGGGAATTTTCTCCGGACCGTTGTTCCTGACGCGTCGCGGGAATTTTTCTTGCAATTTCGTTATGCAAGGAGCCGAGGATTCGTATCACGTCTCGTCCTTCCTCGTAGCCCAATATATTTCTTCCTTCTACTTCAACTTTAACGGAACGGTTTTTATCAGTGGAGAACTAGCTGTTCCGCGTAGATTTCTACGACGGCGAAACAATGCGAGCGAGATACAGCGCCGCTTCGTTCCTTCCGTTGTCTCAACAGTCGGTCCGCTTGATGTGTACTTTTCTAGGATTCTGATCACTCGGTCGTCTCGATGGCAGACGAAAGACACGGTTCATCGTTCGAATCTGCTTTCACGTCGATGGTCTGTGACAATGGTAAAAGTAAGTAGGAGAGGAGGACGAGGATTTCTGCATAGTTAGTAGTTTTGTTAATTACTTTCTGATTTTATGGTTGAGTTTTTCTTTGAATCTGCGAAAAGTAATCAAAGAAAGAGAGAGAGAGAGGGAGAGTTTGTTAAGTTTTAGATCTTAAACTTTCTCGATGAACAGATCATGCGAATTTCTGATTCCTCGGGTTCCAATCGTGTTATTGATACGTTGCACTTCGTTTCAGTCTACTTTTTTTTTTAGAATAGAATTCGCGATGCGGTAACAAGACGATTGAAATCCAAAGAATCGGAAATATGTCGGTCTGCCGAATTGTTATCTAGAAATATTTATTTTATTTGTCATTTCATAGTCGCTGGTGTCAGTTTCGTAGCTAAAGGTAGACAATATTTTTCATAATCTTCGTACTAATTACACCGTTCTTTATATGGTAATCTCTCGGTCGACTAGTACAATGTTTGATCGTTCGCGAACGTGGTACGAGCAGTTTCGTGCTGAAACAGAGGAGCAGGTGGCACGGTACTTCGCGTTCAAAGCTTTCTACGATAAATACCTTATCGAGTGTGCTCGTTATGCAACACCGGCAAACACTTTGATGCGTAACAGTCCTTGACAAGATTCGAGCAAAGCAATTTATCGAAAACGAAGAATAGATTTTCATAAGGAATAATTGAAGAGCGGGCTGGAAAAATATTGCTTCGCCAGCTAACCGTCAGTCACACTTCCTGCGTATATTTCACTGAAATATCGGCGATCGGTTCCGAGAGTGCGTAGATCGAGCAGTGTTCAATTATTACGTTTCAATATTGGTGTTTCGAATACAATTCTATTTGTAGCTATGCGTTTGACCGTTGTCACGATTACTTCCTGAATTTTGATTGCATGATCGTGTGCGCGCGACCACCAGATCTCTCTGTGCGAAAGAGACGCAAACCTGGATCGATAACGCGACGGAAAGCGTCGATTATGTGCAGCGTAGAACGTAATGTCGATCTCGGATAAAAGAACGAAGCATGGCACTGACGAAAGATTGGCCTTTTTAACTCAATTACCACGTCGACGTACGAGCGAGTTGTTTTCTTTTGCACGAAAAAGATTTTTTATTGTAGCGGATGAACTTAAGCGTTGACCATAAGCTTCCGCGACATGCGAATTTTTCACAGTGGGTCCAAAGCTCACGCTCTGAAGCTTCCTCCTTTTATCGTTATTCCGTCATCTTCGACTAATAGAAACTAATCGCGTAGAAGATGCAACGATAGATCGAGAACGATCGTCCTTTTTTTTTGTATCGACGAAAGGAGAAAGTTTGGAGCGCGTGGTTGCGGGCTGCTTGACATTTAATATTGTAAAAACGTAGCTTTCGCGAAGAACGCCAGGTAACTTTTTTAATTCTGTCGCGATTTTATCGGTGTTTGCTGGACCGTGCATTTTTACGAGGTATTCGGGTTATTAAAAATTTTTAACTCGCAGCTTGATGAGCTTTGTTGCCGCATCTCGTACGTTTTATTATTTATTTTTTTTCATCGCCCTCTAAAACGTTCGTTGCGCAGCTGAGCATTTCACTGGATGCTTTCGAGTTCGAAGATTGCAGCTTTGTAATGTAAATCGGAATGTTACAGGATCCGCCATTGTTCCGTCAACAAACACCTTGTATCTTTAATCCTTGAAGCTTAACTTCTTTTAACAACGCGATTGCCGTGTTTCGTCGGATCTGATATATCGTTGTATTCTGAATTCGGAACGCGGTTCAGCTTTTTTAAATGTACGCCCCAAAAGCAAGACGCCTAAACCTGACGGAACATCAAAAAATTATTGAACTTTATTTGCAACTGTATGCTACGAGGAACTCGCATTAAATCATATAAGAACTCACCGATAATTATAGAACGATTCTCGATGTTTTCTTCGTTTATACCCATCGCATCTTTTGTCCACTGTCTCAGTCAATGTTCTACACATGTCGTTATTTTTCCGCATGCCGTTAACAAAATTTCAGAAGCCAGATTCAAGCTTTGCACCGTTTAATTCATTTCATATTCTCTGAACGAGATCTAGATCTAGATCAGTAAATTGCATACTTTCGAACACATACATTAGGTTGCTCCAAAAGTTTCTTTCGTTTCATTAGGAAACAGCAGATGCGTAACACCTTTTGTTTTATATTATTTTATCGAATTACGCACGATCCATTTTATTCCATTGGAACAGAATTATACTTACTAGTTCGCTATTTCTTCCTGAAATTCTTGCCAATAGTCTTCAGAATTTCTCGTCATTTACTTTGCGTCGTCATTTCCTGCGAATACGAATACTTTTGACTGATTAATTATTCCCCTAATAACCTGAATCGGTTATCGCGTTTTCCTATCTATTATATTATCTATATTGTAATAAATATAATAAATATAATATCTACGCTATTATATTTATTATATTATATTATATCATATTATATTTATTATATCTACGCTATTATATTTATTACATTGCAGACGTTTAAATATCGAAACACTGGAAAAATAAAAAATTACGTCTTACCTTTGTTTGTACGTTGTTTCCAATTTTTACCACCTCGATGCGGGCTGTGGAAAGCCGACGATCACAAGCAACGCTGGTAGCTGGAATTTGGTTTCGAACGATGGCTAAATTCGATGCTAGTATCCGTAGATCGTATCGCGAACGAAGACTAAAGCTAGCTTTAGGAACGAAAGGGTTAATCGGAGTTCGTCGTTGCTTAAAACCAGTTCGGTTTACCTAGCACGGATAATGGTGACTTGACCGCGTGTACACACGTCAGAGGGAGAGAAAGAGAGAGAGAGAGAGAGAGAGAGAGAGAGAGAGAGAGAGAGAGGGAGAGAGAGTGGTTACAGAGTAGAGGGAAAATTCTGTGGAACTTATGACACGCGCTGTACTTGCACAGCGGTGTGCAAACAAGCTCAACCGATTATGCTGGTAGAAGCATGGTGTGGCAAGAGCTGCGACGAGTGGCGACGACTAAATTCGAGGAATAAAATACGGCGGTTTGCGGGAGGCAGGCGTCAACGTTGACTAGGTCGAAACGCTGGTCTACCATCCTAGCAGCGAGTTAACCCTCTCGAAACGGATTTTTCTTTTACCACCGTAACGCACTAATATGGGCTATGTTTCGCTCGAAATTGGAGAAAAAATACGATCGGTGTAATCTTTAGAACAGAACGCGTAGCTCCATTTAACACGGAACCCTGCGTTCCAATCGATCTCAGCGACGTTAGAAAAGTTATAACAAACCAGCGGCAGTAAGTTTCTAAGGATTATCCTAGAATTTATTGTATCATTCGTCTGGGAAGAAATGAAGTCGTGCTCGGTGCGATATTGCTTCTCGAAAAGTCGCCGGAAGACAGAGAGAAATGATTCTTTGGAAAACGAGCCGCTCCGAAACGAACGTTTGGCGAATTTTACCCCTGTCTCGCTATAGTCCAATGGCCGGATCATTTTCGCGCGTTTCGCAGCACGTCTGTTGCCGCGTGGCGAGGCTTTGCAGGGAAAATCTACCAAGCGTTTACGCTGGATGAATGTTTAAATAGAGTCCGCTGCTTTCACGTCTGGCCCGTTCACAGCGGACACTCGCGACACCGTTGTCTCCGCGATAATATTTAACTTGTTGTTCATACTTTCTTCTGTGGCGACCGCTTTAATTCAACCCCGTTCCACCATGGCAGATGAAAATTGTTTGCTCGGTGTCTGCTCGTTCGATTAAAAATAGACGGCATTGCAGTTTCTTCGAACGATACTATCGCTCCTTTGACCAACGAATAGAATTATACAGACTGGGTTACGTGCGAAACGATAGTGGTCGAAATTCGAGCATTTTACGCAAAGGATTTCATCGGAGATGCTTTCAAATTCTCGCGCGGTTTATAATTTCAGAAAATAATTACTTCTGCGCCGATACATAAAAACTAGTGTCGCGTAACTTTTTTAACGATAGGAATACGTCGAATCGTAGGTTGGAAAAATATACGTGGAAATATTTGAAAAACGCAAGTGAACGTTGATAAAAATAATTTATTCCCGAATACTCGTGCGTTACGTTCGCAAACGAAAAAAGCAACATAGGGGGAAAAAAGAAAAAGCGACTACGCATTCATGCGTGTTGCTTCCACGGTAACGAATGGAGAACAGAGAATTCAGAACGGAGGTTATCTGATTACAGGTATGCCAGGGGTTGAAGTTTTATTTGTTTCCCGAGCCGAAGCTCGCCGTTGTGCGTTTATATTAGTCGTGAATTTATGTTTAACGAAACGTGGGAAAGTGCGCACAATAGCTTCTAAAAGTTACCTGGTAAACAAACCTCTAAAAAGCTGTGTATTCGCATCTCTTTGCTCGATATACTTACGGCTTGCTTTCATACGGTTTCTTTTGTTTCCTAGCTTTTTTCAGGTATCTTTTAATCGGCAGCGCGATTATAAAAGCTCGCTACGTTGAAAAGTGTGAACAAGCTTTGTTTAAGCAAAGCGTTAAAAACCTTCGAATCGCGTTCTCACGTTTCTTTTTCCTTTCTTCTTTTTTTCTTCCACGGAACGTATTTTTCAGAGGAAGAATTTTTCCATCGATCTCGCGTGTCAAAGCGTTTAAAATTTCCCCCGCGTCTTGAACAAATCACCGCGAGATATACTTCTCGCCGAACCGGAGATTCGGTGAAAATTTTATTTCGTAATCGTTGGAGCCAGGGTTCGCGAGAGGTTCGAGGATTTTCGCTCTTACGGTCTCTCTCCTCGCGAAAGTAACGATTTTAATCTGGCGGAATTGGCCGATTAAGTTCACAGAGCGAAATGAAATTCCCGTGATAGTCGCAGGAGATCGAAAATCCCGTGCCGCGAATATTATTCCGCAGTTAAGCTGCCATTTGTTTTTCGATTATCCAAAACGAGGCAATTTTGTAACATAAATGGGAACACGATGTTCGTCTTCGCTTCTGCCCGGCTGTACCCGGATGATATCCTGTGTCCAGTTTCGTGGTTCAACGTCTGCTAACTAAGCAACCGACGTGTTATTCCCAGTACCCCGGAGACACGTTCGTACCGTATAAACGTTGCGAGGAAGCTATTCTGATTGCACGACGAGGCGTTCGCTCTACGTATATTCGACGCGTATGGTTTTTCGACGGTTCGCGCACTCTCACCTGTGATTTATCGTCAACGTCGAAACACATTTTTATCTCCTGCGCTTATTTCAAACTCGACGTCTGAACAATAAGAAAAGCGAAGAGTACGCGTTGATCAATAACGGACGCACGAGGACGACGACATTGTATTCAGCAGCTCGGTTTACGTAAATATGTTGAAATATTTGACGTAATACTCGATAAAGGGAAGCGAATCAGTGGATCCTCAGCGTGCTCGAAATAGAACTCTAAACGCGATCAAAGCGAGCAAACAACGCGTACGCGTCGTAAGAAGGATATTTATATTCCGGAAATCCGGTAAATCCAACACGCTAGATAGATCAAAGAACTTTTTAATTAAAAGCAAACCGATTCTAGAAGCAGCTTTGCTTTAAATTCGACCTTTGTGTTTCGATTACACACAGCGTAATTCCCTTTTCCAAACATACGGAATATCCCACGAAAGATGCCGTAATTTTCGCAGTATGATCCGTTGTCGCGTGCTAGTCGCGAAACTTGACCACGTGCGTTCAAGTTTAGATCGCAATCCGACTGAAAAATCCGATTAACGCGCGATGAAGTAAGTCGGCGTACGCGCGGAGCATCTACTTCCGGAAACAAGCGTACATAAGTAAACATGCAGATAGGAACGGAAGAGTGCGAGTTAACACTAAACCTAGCGACATTTCTTGTATACCTATTGACCGCTCGCTACGAATTTTGACTACAAATTTTTCTTAGAAAAAAATAAAGCAAACTAGAAACAAATACCGAAGGATACATTGTACGCATATTTTATGAAAAGTCATGGATCAGGAAGCGATATGATAACGTTGAAATATGGTAAAATTTGCGTAGAAATTCGCAAGCGGTCAATTTGACTGGTAGGCTGTGGTAGGTTTATTGTTAAATACGGCGGATAGCGGTTTTTATGGGTCACGAGCGGATTCGTCTTTCTCCTATTCTCTCGTTACATCGGCTCGCGAAACTATTCGCGAACGCTTGCAACGGCAACTGTAGAATTTTTTTACGAGTATATTACGCGCGCCACAGGAAACTTTGAAATTTCGTTAGCGCTGAAACGAGACGGGGACTATCGTGATTATAACAGCAAAGTTGGAAATCAATTCGAGGATGTATATAAAAGTTACAAGACGTTTATCGCAAACGCACACTCGCTGAAATATTAATATACGGCATCCATAATATTCTTAAACGTACAAGTGGTGGTCTCACCGCGTACCGTGACTTATCGATAAAACGAACAATCGACTCACTGTTCGTACCGCTTTGGCGATCGCTGCAGAGCGTACGCTTCCAACAAATGTCTCGCAACTCCTAAGTACGTTTCAAATCTTGCCGATATAATCGCGGCAGCCGTGTAACAGCGTTAGTGGAATTTCAAAATCTCTTACACGATATACACGCGAGAAAGCTTCCTAGGAGCGTTCGAATACTTTCGCGAGCCACTGCAGATAGAAAACGGAGAAGACGAATATGAGGTAAACACGGCTGAGACCGGTTTTTTGTTCAGCTTCGTTTCACGCGGTAGCAAACGTGTCCGCCTTTCTGCCGCTGTCTCGTTATATCGCGCGTCCTCGAGCACGAGAAGGGGGATGAACCGATGCGCTTCCACCGAGAAACCTACCCTGCGGTTATGCACCCATATCCGCCGCCTTGCGCGTCGTAATTTCTTTGTGCTCGCCAGCTTTACGCGATAAGTACTTCGTTCGCTGGAACGGAACAGAGAGAAAAGTTGCACACGGAAGCCGACTTGTAATCGTTTATACGTCGTCGTCATTTCGCTGGGAACGTGACCCGAGGGTGACGTTTGTTTCCGGCGTTCGCCACGCGTTGCAGATTGAACGCACCGACCGGTCGCGTTCATCCTCCCGTGCTTGGTATTCTGATTAAAGCTGCATTTGTTACGGATCAACCGGATTCATTCTGTTCATTTTTAACCGCCTCCCTTTTGTTCCACCTTTACCCTGCATTTTAATCGTTCGTCTTCGTTTTAGGTGTCTTGGTAAACCAGCAAGGCAGCTGATTCGCGTGACTGGGTCTCGGATAAATTACGTAAGTAGGATTTTTAACGAGTGGATTTTTATACAAATTCACTTTCTACGAACACGACTAGAGCAGTAGCAGCTAGGCAGAGATTTTGCAAAAAACTTTTGTTCGCTTGTAAAATATCAGCTTCGGATATTTCGTACGTCTTCGCGTGGCGATCGTTAGGCGTTCGTTAGATACGTCGACTTCGCCGTAAATGCGTGAAAATCCGCGGTTTACGTCGGTAGTACGTCGCGCCGGTTCGTCTTGCGATTCGTCGTTCAACGCGCAAGCAAATGTGTACAGAATTTTTAAGCGCAAGCGGACCGTTTAAAGAACATTTAATAGAATATTTAACGAGTACAAGCGGAACGAGCTAATCGATGCAAACGGTTGAAATTTATGGTCGATTGCTCGAGAGGAAGCATCGATCGTTACGGGGCAATCGAAACGCTCGAGAAGGAATTCACGGCGGAAGAATGGAATTTTATCGAGCGAGCCTAATCGGCGCTTGTCGCCACGTGTAATTAACTATTAGATTCAAGCTTGCGGTACGTAGGCTGCGTTCGCACGCGATCTAATCGCGTCGGATCGCGTCCCGTAAAGGCGCAACGACTGTCTGTCTCAGCTTGGCTTTTCGACCGATCGTCGATTTACTCGATTTTACGTTCCGTCGAGAAGAACGCCATTCGCCCTGCGAATTTTCGCCCAACCATCCCGTAAAATTCGAACGTCGATTCGTCGTCGAAATTTACATTTAGCATCACCTGTGTAATTTTGTCTCGACGAATTCCTGCGATCGCGTGCTGAGCAGAACGATGTAACGACGATTTCCGTTTTGATCGTTTCAGAGGGTAATTCGATAGTAATTGAGACGTCTTTCCAACGATCTCTCGAAATGTTTACGAGGATAGATTAACAGTGCGATGTTTCCGATAATTCGTTTCCATAGGATTGGTCGGATCGTTCGATTTCGCGTGTACAGTTGGGAAAAGAGGCGCGCAAGATCAGCCTTTATTTCCACTCGCGACGAGCTGCGGAATTAAGCGTCAACGCCTTCGGCTGCTAGCGGATAGTCGGAAACGCTTTGCCGTTTCGTATTTTATTCAGAGGGTCGATCGGCGGATTAGCTATTTGCAGAAAAGAAGTCCCTCTTTTTTTCGTTTTTCGCGAGTACGCCACGCTATGAAGATGGTTATCGGGAGGAATTGCGGCTAGCCGGGAAGGGAGAAAATTTTACTGCAGCCGGTCGAGTGTCGAATTAAAATATACACGTGTATAGATCCATCGCGTAATAATAGTTTAGATTGCGGAACGTACGTAGCTGGATTTCGTGTTCTGGGTCACGTTATCCATTCCTTTACGCCTCGTTCGCCATTCCAGCCGGCTCGATCTCTTCGTCGACGTCATGTTCTTCTGACATTTTGAGTTTTCGTGGCACGCGAACACATTGTTGCGATCTAACGGCTGACTACGTTCTGCGCAAGCTGCCGCTGAATTGTGCCGCTGGCTGCGATTCGAGTGCATCCGCTCGAAGCGCAAACAAGCATCTTATTAGCCCTTAACCCTTTCGACGGGTCTAGAAATACCGGAAGTAACGTATAATTTTCTGCCAGTTTCCTGCTCGTCGAGCGTTGTATGTCAAATAATTCAGCGCCGCTTTACCGCGCAATTTGTCTTCTATTGTGCGCAACCAGTTCTCTCAACCCTCTCGGCCTCCGCGCGACTTTACGTTTAATAATCTGCTGAACGTGGCCCGTAAGCACTCGTCGACAACTACGGCAACGTCTGTTCGCTCAATTAGTGCTTAATTATCAAGTCGAGGGCTGTTTTAGTTTTTGCCACGGCGCGGCCACGCGCGATACTCTCACTCGCAATGGCTCGCATGTTTTTCGGCGAATTTCCCTTTTTCTTTCTCTTTAACGTTCTTATCGATTATAACTATAACTTATCGATCGAAGGATTTCGAGATTGCTAATACACTGTCGTCTCTGACAGTATCGCTTACGATAATTTTAAACGGAAGAGAAATCTCCAAGCGTTTACAACAGCGTCAATTAATCGTATCGGTGTATGTACATCGACACTTCGCTATATATTTTCCCATAAATATAAAATTGAGTTCTTGGAAATCACAGGTTTCCCCGTACTGTTTAGCACAATGCCAAAGGTAACCGAAATTACAGGAGGAGCAAAACGATCGTCGAACGACGTTCTTCGAATACCTGTGATTCGAACGGTACACAGCTTGTATCACGTGGCGTACTGTAACCTAGTAAATTGTGGTTTCGCCGCGTCGTACACGATACGATCCTGTTCGCACATATCGAGTAGAAATTTCGTCAAGCGCTGGAACGTAAAATTCACGCGACGGCCGATTCATTATAAATTCCTCCGAAAGTCTGCCTTTGGCAATTAATATTTTCCGAATAACGTGGACGAAGTTAGGAAAAGTTAGCCCGCTTGGAAATTCAGCTCGATGATATAGATTTTCGAACGCGCGATTGCAAAGTTAAACGCGGGATAATAGGAACGAGAAATGCAAGGAACGAAATAAACGTTCACAAGGAGACAAACGTAAAGAAAATAAAGGAAGCTGCTTCTCGGCGATATTGCTCGTTTCGCTTCGCTAGAAGGGAATGGAAAGCAAAATTTCTTAGTCCCTTGGCCACTCGACGCTTCTCCACGAGTGCGAAGACCGCCGATAAACTCGGCTGGGATACATTTTTAGAGAAACGATTCTTAATACTTTCTAACGAAGGCGTCTCTGCCGGGAGTAAGCCGATTACGTTTTTATTTTACGGTCCTAAACTTTCACGCGAATCGTTTCGTTGCAGCTGCCGCGGAGGAAAAGTTTGTGCGTTATA
Organism: Bombus confusus; assembly: GCA_014737475.1. Lineage (NCBI taxonomy): Eukaryota > Metazoa > Arthropoda > Insecta > Hymenoptera > Apidae > Bombus > Bombus confusus. The sequence goes on from JACXIV010000094.1 coordinate 662,546, forward strand.
AATAAACTTCGAGCATTACCGAAGTACTCAAGTTCTTTTCTTCTTTTTTTATTGAAGTAGCACTCAGAGGCGCGTGACGGAATGACGCGAGCTGCATGGATCCTTTATGCGTTCAATTTAGCCTGCACGGTGATGCATCTTTACGTAATAAGAATATTTACGCGGAATTAGCATTGAAAAGTAACGTCTTATGTTATTGATTATTTTGGAGATCGACACTTGCCATTGTTACGCATACGAGACGAACAATCGAGCTTAGCGTTCAGTTGTGTTCGTACTAGAATCTTTCGTTATCCAAGTACGTAGCATGCCGCAGGAATATTCCGTTATCCGAACGCTTTACCTCCCGCGAAGTTATATTCCATCATCCATTGAAACAGAATATTCTGTTCCGGTCTAATTATAATACTATATTACTTGGCATAGCAGCACGTACGCGTACAATTGCAATACGAATGAAATAAGCATAGTCGATTTTAGAATGTTATAACGCCAGCGAATGCACAATGCTGCGATAATTAGAAGAATCGAAGGCGAGAATTAAAAACAGGTTTTGCAATTCGGAAACGGCGAAATATAGTCTACCTCTTGGATATCATTTGGCGAATACCAAATAACGAAGTTAAAGTATATTATAACATCGCGTGATTCTCGTTTCTAAAATCGTTACGGCGAGGCTCTTAGCATTCACGAACGGTCGTAAAACGCTGATCAACGGAAGAAAGGAAGAAGGAAGAGAGGTAGCGACGCGATCACCGAACGATCGTAGACAGACGAGTGGAACGCGCCGATTCAAAGTTTTCTATCGCTTTACAAACTGGCGAAACATTTCGTCCGTGAGAACGATGTCACTCGCGCGTCCTAATTCGCGACGACATTATACGCTTGCAGAGGAATTTCTGAGCATTCCTGAGAGGGCTGCATTAATGCGTTCTTGAAAGTTAAGATGCTCTTCGAGCCTGACTTCTGCTTTGTTCCCGGCAATACGGACGTAAAGTGCTCCTGAAATTATTTGCAGAGTATCGCGATTTTCTCGCTCGTCGAGAGTCGTCTGGTCCTTGGCTCGTCGCGAGTCTCGATCGAAATTATTTCGGTCCGTTCGATCGATATCCAGGAATTTTCTAGTACGTGCGATTTTTGCGCTAGAATTTTCTATTACATTCTATATTTCCATTTGGCGAAACTACATTGCGGAAGTTTATGCATTTATGGAAGATCATTTATGGTGCGAGAATACACGTAATACGCGAAAGTATATAAAATATTCAAAGGGCAGTACTCGTTGTAACGTTTAATGGACGAAGCAAATTTATGCAGATTCGTATTTTCCGACGTTTCATTCAAAAAATGGAATTTAAACATCCACGGCCGCACACCTACACTACACAGCGCGCATACGTGTAACATACGTAACGCGCGCATTTGTGCGATCCAAAGCGGTAAATTTACATTTCATTGGTTATTTTGTTCCTTTGCTCGAACGTATTAGCGGACGGACGACGAAAGCCAAAGGCTGAAACTCTTTAAATCCTTTTTGGAATTACAAGCTTCCCTGGATGCAAATGAGAAGGCTCTGAGGATGTTGAGATTCGGACGCGCGGAAGTTCTTAATTCGAAAAGCAACAGAGACGTCGTTCGCATTCGATAACTGTCCGAAAACTAGCGACAACAATTTATAGGACGATCAATTGACTGGGTCGAGTATTAAGTCCATTGGCGATCTCCCGAAAGAACGAGTTAAGTATCAAGTTCGGTATTAAGCTTCGTGTAAAATCCATCTGATCGACGAGTAACTCGTTTATCTCATTTCGTCGGCAATTTATATCTTTTATAGTCTTTAACAGGCTGACACTTTGGATATCGATCATCCACGTTATTAGGTCTTGCAGAATGATTAAAGTAATTAATCGACACGAAATAAATTTCACGAAGCAGCAAATCGTCGACAATGCGAATAATTTAGATAACATTGCCAGAAACTGTGCGCGGATGCGACGCGATATTTTGCAAGAATTAAACGTTATGGCGTAGTATATTTCAATTTGTTGCGGCTGCCAGCGTGAAATATATAAGATTCGCGGTCGAACAGTTTTCAACGTGTTTTAAAGTGTTTAAAAGCGTTAAACAATTTTTGTAACATTCTTCCAAAGCGCATATACAAATGCAAGCCAGACGAATTTATTACTCGTGTTACTTCAATTTAAATCTATTATTCCAATTTAAATCTATTACTCCAATATACATAATAACAGAGAAGAATGTGATCGTCTCTGTCCGTTACCAACAATTTCCTAATAAGTTCGTGTCTTACGGACAATAAACGAGCGTACGCGATACTTATCGTTCGCTTCGTATTTCTAAAATTCGACTTTCATCGAGCCAACGATCACCACGGAGACGACGTATCGACGAGCAGAGACGATGTTGGGAAAAATCGAGTAGAATGGAAATAACCGGCGACGGTGGAAAATTTAGGAGGCACGGAACAGGTATCACGTGCGGACGATCGTTGAGCTCGTCTTCGCGAGCGGGTAGAAAGATTCTTCTTGGAGATGGGGCAGATAACGCGACGAAACATCGCCGGTACCAAGCGTGCGCGTACACGGAAACATCTGACGTGTGCACACGCGGTCGCGGCCGGAGTTAATACGAAAACGACACGCGACCGAGCAAATTACCATCGAAATTATAAGCTGGGCCGTTCAAGGCCACGGCCTGCTTCAATTTCCTTCGCGGCCCTCCGATCGATCCGAATTTGCCTGTCCTTTGCACGTGCAAGCTCGCTATACCTGCACTCCCGCTAATTGCACTGTATTTCGCATCGTTGTATTTCTCTACTGCCTTTTAAGTCGCGGTTTATCAAATAGAGCGAATAATGGTACGTTCTCTACGTTCGGACTAGTTCCGCAGGATATTAAGTATTCTCGTAAGGGAACAGAAACGTGTTATTTAACCGCTTCACCGCGGACGTCGTTTGATTAACCCTTTGCCTTATGATTTTTACCCCCGGCTATATATACAAGCCTGTTCGTAAGTACGTATTAGAGCATTTGCTAGCATCGTGCAGAGCGCGATAATCGACCCAGATAATCAACTTTAGCGTTCCGAGGTTCTCGCGAATCGAGGTTTTTGTAACGTACGAACGATCGTTGAACTTGTAACTAGACTGTTGCCCAGACTTCTGTGTTTTCAAAATACGCCAACTGGGATCCGTTGCACGGAATCTGTTTATTGGCCAACATGGTTCGATCTTGCATCGATCTTGCCGGCAGATCTAATTTTTCCGCTATGTTCGAGGCTGGAACGGGGCCTGGAAGATCCCCGATGGATATTAGCTTTTAAGCGGCGCGATTGTATTTATCTTTTGACCTATCCGTCTAGCCTATCCTGTTCTTTCTATTCATTTTCTTGTCTTTCCTTCTCTATTTTGCATTCCACTTGCGATCTTTAGTCCTAGGAGATACACAGAGCAACCGTTGATGTTACTTACCCGTTAACCGTGTTCCAACTTTATTTATTACCGTTTTAACAAAGAATTCTCAACCGTTGGGCGAGTAAACTTTTAACCGAGTTACTTTCTCGTTGTTTCTTTTATTCCAGTCCCCTGTTGAGTTGCTTTATTCGGCGTTACACGAATAACGGCGGAATCGAAAGTTCCGTAATCTGAAAATGTTCTTATCCAAACAGCCGTCTCCCTGTTAATTCGGATAATGGAAGTTCCGTTGGCCGACGTCGAAGTTTGTACAACGAGATTTTGGCTGACGGTACAGCTATGATATAGCACCTACGTATGTGGATGTCGTAAATCGATGTGATAGAGCCGCGTTCAAACGCGAGTTACGCAATGAACGGAAAGTAAATCCTGCGTTCGTTCATCCGCGAAAACTGTCCTTCGTCTCTAAATTAATCGAACCAGCACGATTACGTAATTTACCTATAATGTATCGCGCATGTAACGCGATATAACTCGCATATAGTATATTTCAATCCATCGTTTCGTTCAACGATATTGGTAGGCTTACCGGCAATGCGCAATTCAAATCTCATTTATCGTTAGATCGGATGAGTGGCGTTGCATTTCTTTACATCGACGTTCATTTAGATCTCGCGAATCGGACATTCTCCGTTTCTCCGCCTATTTTCCAAATTAATCGTATCCCTTGAATAGAACTTTCGACGCAATCGGAGAGATTATCCGAGAATGTCTCGTTGTTTAATTAAGGGATTTCCTTGTCAAGAGCGCATTGGAAGATTCAGCTTATTAAATAGACCGTAATATATTAAATAGACCTGCTCTCTCTCTCTCTCTCTCTCTCTCTCTCTCTCTCTCTCCGTTTCTCGGTTTAATCTACTTTATCATTTCGAGTTAATTACTTGCCATCACTTTGCTACATAATATGTAATACAATATCCAAGAGTGCGGCCACGTTAACCGCGGTTACGGACGCGCTGTTCGTGGCCGTGTTTCTCGACCGCGTTAAACACAAGATAATCTGACAGTTCGGGAATACGCGGAAACTTGCCTGTAAATAATCGAGTTGTCAATAGCACGCCAACGAATTAATTGCTTGCGATGTTACGTTACACGCAACGAAATCACGAATGCAAATCAAATTAAAACGGTGTCGTTGTCTTGATTCTAACGCCACGCGACAACCAACGTTTCTATTATAAACATTCGCTATCGCGGATTTATCGGCGACGTTTAATTATCGCGCGTGTATCACGGAATCCTCGATTTCCCTCTATGCAATTTATAATCACGTCGTTCGTTTTAATTTTCAAATCTCGCGCCACAGACTTTCTACTCGCGCGTTTTCTCGTCGCTCGCGCCAATACGACTTTCGTTTATCGCGCGTCCAGCGGACGAAACAGTAAATTAAAAAGCGTCGCGCCTTCTTTCTCCGTTTCGATCGTTCGACCATTCTGAATTTAAAGAATTTTATCAAAGGGGCAGCGACGTCCGCTTCGAATTCGCAGTTTTTCGAATGGAGCATTTCTCGCACAAACAGAGGTAAAATGTAACCATTGTTTTTCACGTTGCAGAAAATCATTGCGTGGCATTTCAAAAGAATTCTTGTTTCGTGAATTTTCGCCGTTTCATCCGGCGAATATCGAGACCGAAGTTGAAACACGAAATTTAAAGATCGCTGGCGCTGTTCAAAGTTGTTCTCTTTTCTCTACCTCTCTTCCTTTTTTTTCTTTTTTTTTCTTTTTTTTTTTTTGATATGCCAGAGTAACATAAAACGCTGCGAAGAAGAGAACAAGTTTATACCGCAGTTGAAGATACAGAATACATTTTCGCTCTAGAAATGCATTATCCAACGCATTAACTCTTATCTGCTCGGGTATGTCGCGGTACGAGAAAGCAACCGGCTTGTCACGTAGCAAATTACTAATTATCTTTACCGCACGCTTACGCGGTACTTTCACGGTTATTAATCGAGACTCAAATACCAGCTTTTGCGGATCGAACAAATATCAGCTGCAACGCGTTTTAAATATTCGTTTTTGCTTCGACGATCGAAACGGTTCTTCGCGCAAAATTAAGAAATCGATTACGAGGCTGCGATGGCTTTCGGGAATCTTCGCGGCTCTTACGCTCGGCATCGAGCAAACGCTTCGAACGACGTAGTTAAATCGTACGAAGCACGAGCCAACAGCTACGTACGTACGAAAATTCGCTGCGAGAGAACCAGCTGGACGCCGCTTACAATTTCCAGCAGTCCATAGCCGAACGCTGCAGGGTTCTATTACTAAAATTGGTGGATATAAAAGATTCTCCTGTATCACGGTGTGACGTAAAGCAATTTTTGAATGATCCGTTCGGCAGCATTTTCATCGACGTTCTTCGCGAAGCGTCGTAAATCTTACAAACATGTGATAATCTTACGTGTAATCTTAAAAATATGCAATAACAGTAACGATAATAAAATAACAAAGCTCCGGTAGTTGCGAGCTATGGATTTCCAGCTGACGTAGAATTGCGAACGCGTAGTGGACGAACGCGTTAAAACTGGCGAACGTAGAAAAAGGGATAGTGGCTTTTTGGTTGCGGTGGCTGGACTCGCAACATAAATCGATCGCGTGCCACAGATTGGAAGGGAAGGGAATCGAATTGTCCGTAATGCGCAGCTGGTGGATAGTTTTGGCGTGGTGCTGCCGGCGGCGAAGGACAGGCTCCGAGGATCCGTTAAGAAGCCGGAGTGTGCGGCGAGTTTTCACGACATCGGGACGTCGTTTTGAGGCGCCTTAATTGGAATCGGATGGAAGCGCGAGGGAACTTCTTGCTTCTTGGCTCTCTGTGTCGTGAAATTGTAGCTGGAAGACGAATGCCTCGGTCCGCCTGGGAGACGGACCTCTTTCGTGTTAAATCGATTTCGTTGAAACGTTCTCTGCAGTAGCTCTGAAGTTACAAGCAGATAGAGAAACTGAAAGTAGGAAGAGGAAGAGAAAGAGCGAACGCGCGCGCGAGAGAGAGAGAGAGAGAGAGAAAGATGGAGAAGTAGTAAGGTCCTGGAACGACGCGACGCGTAAATCCATACCGAGTTGCTGGACGAGACAAGTTCCTTCGATTCGAGTTGGAAGCATTTCAGCCAGATAGAGTCGGCCCGCGTCGTCGTTCTACCGAACATATTTTTTCGGATTACATACACGGTTTTCGAGTCGGTCCGCGTTCGCGTATGTCTTTCCGTGTCGGCAGCACCATTGAACGCGTTCGCGTGAATTACGCGAATAGAAGGTAAAATTTCATTAAAACGATTCAGGTCAGTTGACTTAAAAAACGCGGATTCGAATGGACGCGACGCCGCATAACTTTATGGACGGATCTTTCACCTTGTTTCTCCCCTCTCCCATCCCTCCGCCCTTTATTTCCTACTTAATTTTTAATCCTTCCAGTTTGACGTTTCGAACGCCCGCCGACAGAGAATAAAAAGAGTCTCGTCGTTTCCAAATTCGTCTTCCTCCCTCGTCGAGTATTGGTCGACGCATTCTCCCTCTTTTGCTTTCTTGCCATCTCACCGTGATTTTCTCCTTTTCCCTTTTCTCTCTCTCTCTCTCTCTCTCTTTTTTTGTTTGTTAGGTACGTTAATTGCCTCTTCCGCGGCAGATTGTCTGAAGCGTGTCTCGAGTGGAAAGGAAATCGATTTCCTTAGCGTTCGCCGATAGAACGGTCGTCTGCTCTGGAAATGGCACGTTTTCAACCTACTACATCTGGCCGACTCGCGACGAGGCGCGTGCCTTCCTGCGCGACATCCGTCCCGATCTTTCCTCGCATTTTTAAATGTAAACGAAGTCTCGTCGAGTAGTTCTTTCTCTTCAGCGAGAACGCCTTTGTTCCTTTGACTCGCTCTACGATCCTCTCGGCTCGCAGCGAACACTTCCGACTAACAATGCATTTTAGCAAAATCGAAACGTATTGCGCGATTCGATCGTACATGCTTCTCGTTGCTAACAGAGCGAATTCGCGTAAACGATACGCGTCGAAAAATTGCTCCATTACGGAAGAAATGAAGACTATGAGCTTGAATCTTTTTATTTGTTATTTATTCGTAATTCATGCCTTGCGGTTTAGGATGGCTTTCCATTCACGTTCTACCCTTGTTTGCATTATGAGCTTCGACCATATTTCCGCTATAGTTACAAGGAAGAGAGGGTAGTATGAGTTCAGCGATCAATTCGTAGCGAAACCTTTACGAGGCTAATAGACAGCAAGTAGGTACATTACTGCCTCTTAGCAGAGCATTATCTTACCCTCTTGCTCTTTTACTCTTCCACTCTATTATCTTAGCAGAGTATTACATTATCTTACTGCTTTCTGCACTGACCCGCGGTTCGGCTTGATCGGATTACACACCGTGCAAAGCTTCTTTCACCGCACCGCACCTTCAAACATTGACGATAAATTCTATACAATTTCGCTTTCTGCGCGTGTCGATTATCTTGCGCAGAACTGGTCCCTTAACGCGTACGATCGCTGTACGTGCGATGGCTATATCTGTCACGTTGCTTTGTTACGACGCGTTAAAATTGGCAAGCGAATATAGCACTGGCACAGAATAAAGCGATCACGGATATTTATTGGAACGAAGCGTCGATCGACTAGGCCAAGACTTGCTCGATGAGTTGTCTGGGCTCGTCGGATCAGTTTGCCAAGCAACGGACTTCAGATCGAGACGGGTTTCGAATTTAAAGACGAAACAACGTACCGAGTACGAAGTGAGCTTCGACTTAGATTCGTTTAGACCTTAGACCATCGAGCTCGACGCATCGGTTTAGGAAGCGAGTGGCTGCGAGTGTCGCGTTGATCTTAAGCATCGAGCTCGTCGGTTTCCTGCAAGAATCGGCGGACTTCCTAGTTATCATTTATCTACAACCGAAACCACGTCGATCGAGTATCACGTCCTGTTCCTTATTCGGTAACCGAGTTCGATTGAACAAAATTATACGCCTTGCTTCTCAGTCGAGCCTCGCCTAGGTTCCAATAATAAGCTGCAAGTTCTACGTATACTCGGAAACGGCCGATTTACGTTCACGGCTCTATCGTAACTCTTGCTTCGACCCGATAAATAACTAATTTCCAAAAGTAATCCCCCAGACAGCTGATCCGTCCAACTCGAAACGGGTCTCTAATCAACGAACCGGACCTATCATCGAGCCCTGTGAAACTAATCGTCCTCGTGCACGATTCCACGTGTATATTCCTATTTCGCGTTAGACACGCGCGCTATGTTATCGTTTAAATACAGATCGTATTATAAATACAGTATCGACACGCCTGGCCGGCCTTCCATAGAGCCGCGATACGTATAACCGGCGAAGAACGACGCGTAAAGGGGTTTGCATAATATCGATTCGTAATCCATCCGTCGGCGTGATACGATAGCTGGCGGCTGGATTTTTCCCCGGTGTTTCTATACCGTGGGAGTTGCTTGCAATTTTCATGTCATCCTCGTCCGCGGCTTCGAGTCGTCGCACGAGGAAAAACATTTTCCGGGGAAATTGGAACGGAGATGGCTGGAGATTGGCGGGACGAGGGAATAGCGTGCGGTGAAAAGACACGGCGGCACCCGGGTTCCGTGGTAGTCGGCTACCCGGCAATACCTACGAGAGATCTTCTTCTCTTTGACACCCGAGCCCGCTACGCTACTTTCACATTCCACTCTGCGTTTTATCCAGCTGACGCGTGTGTGAGCGTGCATTTAAGCAACACTTTGTGCTCGGCCCTGGTGTGCAACCCTGTTGCGCTGTGAAAACGGCCGCATATGCCCGCGATCTCGTTGCCTCCCGGAGACTTTGATCTTCGTTAATCGCCGAGCTTGCCCGGCTTCCCGAAGGCTTTAAAACCTGGTTTCTACCCCTTCCTCGGCTAACCTGGCTCTCCTCCTGCCTGCATCTTTTATCCTTCCCATCGTTAACATTCCCCTTTGTTTCGACTGTTCCAAGTAGCAGCGAGTAGGAACTTGGCGTTTCTCTCGCGGCTCGGTCGTTGCGCTCGAATCCCCGCACGGACGAATCCTTCGAGGTTCCTTCTGTTTCGCCACGACCGCGCTCCTCGAGGCTGGAGCATCGCCCTTGCTCGAAGACACGGCCAAGAGGAGCGCGCGTAATATCGGGTCGTCGGATGCAAAATGTACTTTCTACGCAGCTGAGACTCGGCCAGGCAGCGTCGTATTGAGGAAGAAATTCGCTTCGATACGCGCGCGTTAAAAATCCAGATTCACAGTGAAAATACTGTTGTGGTTATTGGTTATATAGATAGAGAGAAAAGCGCGTGGATAAATTGTCAGATAGTAAACTATATTTAACGAAGAAACGTTGGTATGATATGAATACAGTTTGAGCTGGTGCAGATCCGCACGCTAGCAGTGTTACCTAGGAACTGAAAAAACCGAAGCCATCGTTGCCTGTCTCTTGTCTTATGGTTGCCACGTGGTTGTCTTTTGTCTATGGCCTGTCGATGGCTTTAGCGAGTCAGAAAATTAGTCGGTACGGATGTAGAGTTTACTTAGAAGCGTTAACCACTTCAACAAATACTCGCGCGTCACCTGTTACGATTAGACCGCGGATTTTGACGAGAATGCATATTTTCCTGGACACGATTGATTAATTTGATTTACCCGCTGAATATCACAAAGAGTACTATTATACTTTGAATGCTTTATGTCTGTGCGCGTATGGTGTGCATTTTTCTAGCTTTAAATTTCTCGTAATCGCATAAAATCCGCGCTGTATTTACGATCGGTGGGAATATTCGAACGAGTTTCGATTTGGACAAGGCGCTGTGAAAGTTTCGAATTTAGTACGTAGAAAATATGGAGAAGATCGAGCAGACGTCGGTTCGAGTAATACGATTGTCATTCCATTGTTCCATCGCGGATATTTTCGACACGATCGTTTTCCTCGCAAAGACGTGCTTTCAAATCAGCTCCCCGAAGTAGCTTTCTTTCGTTATCGAAAATACGCTTTTCTATCTTTCGTTGCATTTGCAGCCCGAAAGCCTGCGAGATATTTATCCTAATTAATTTCCCAGGAGTTATAAATCAACGTATCCCAGCGTTTTCCAATAACGCAGTCGGAAAGTTTTCCCGAAGGAAGGAATAACTCGGGCAGAGCGTGGCGCAACGCCTTACGATTGTACGTTAAAGTATCATATTGTTTCTCGCAATTAAAAACGAAAAGTTCCGACCGCGCGAATTATTCGAAGCGTTGAACGCGCGGATCCGCGAGCAGCTTAGTATATTAATTTGCATAATTGTTACGTAGAACAACAGCCAGAACCTGAAATTGCTAACGCCACTATGATACAGCGCAGGTCGTAACTGGGAGAAATGAAAAAGAAAAGTATTCGTCTCCTTTTGTTCGTGCCACGTGATTGGTATATACAGTGGGTCATAAAAGAATTCGCACACCCTTAGAAACTCTTTATGTACGTATTATACGACACACTGTGAAATTTCATCAGTACAACAAGACTATCGCTGTTATATCGTTAAAGCTTAAAACGAATCTCCTTACGTATGTATAATACGCTTTCGCAAAGATCAGCGGAATACTCGAACAATCAATTGTTCGCTGTATTGATAAGCTAATTTAATGAGCGCTAACTACGTTCGCTACGTTCGCAACAAACGTCTCGCAACTTCTATACACATTTTCAGATTGCTTTCAAAATTTTACTATCGTAATCACGATCGTCGCGTCCCGTCACGATGGCAACGAAATTTCAAAAAGTTTCGTACGGCACGCGCGATATATTCGCAAAAATTTTCATCCGATAAATGTTCGACTACTTTCGCGAGCCACCGTAAGACTGATAAATCGTGACGCAAGGTTATAAAGAAGCATTCAACGTTTCTACCTACACGATATTAAATTCGTATTGAACGCGCAAACGTAGATATGAAAATCGAAGAGTACGTAGAATACAGAGGACGTAAACAAGATACGGATATTTGCCCTCGATATCTATAAACGTCGCTGACGCGTTACGAAATTTTTACGACTCGACGTCGAAACCTGCGTCTACTCGTGTTTTATGTAAAATCAATTTGATGTGGCCGCTATTCGTCGCCGAGTCTGTCGGAGAGGTTTGCTCGTGTTACGTGGAAAATGTAGACCGTTCGGACGTAGCTCGCATAATTTATCGGCGAATATGAAACTGCCTTTATCCTTCGCTATGCCGTTATCCTTGCAGCCTGTAACCAATTAATAAACCTTCGATTAATGTGTAATCGGCTGCACGGTCCAGGCAACCGATTGAAAATTAATGGCCTCAGCCGTTGTCACGTAAATTAATTGCAGCGCGACGTCGTGTTCGCCTGAACGTCAGGCAATTTTATAGTCGCCTGTCTGCCTGCCTCCTGATCGTTTGTTAAACGTACGCTACTGTTTTTTCGTTAACGTCCGATACCATAATCCGACGCGAAATTCACCGCCAGCTCGGCCTGTCGCGTTCTTATTTCTCAGAAACTGTCCCGATAAATTATCCGACGAGGTATCTGCCGCGTGATCGACCGATTATTCGATATTCTCCTAATGTGGAAAGATCCACGAAAAGAGTAGCGTTCTATTGGGCAGTACGGAAACTTGTCAACTTTTCAGCGAATAATCTGAAATTGCAAATTGAAATTATACGACTCAAAAGTAATTTCATTTAATGGAAAGCAATCGTACACGTATTACAGACTCGATTAACCGTCGTTATCGGATGTACTACCGTTTGGCAATCCGGTATTGGTTTTTAATCCGACGATTGCTTAATTATTCGGCTTCTGGTCTAATTGAAGGCGCGGACGATGATAACAGGCAGCCTTTTAGTCGCGAATGAAATTTCCCAGGTGGCCATCGCCCTTTGATAAGGAAAGAATTCCCAGGAACGCGTTTGCCCGATCGAACGTTCAGCGAGTTGATGGGAGAAAAGTTCCTTCTGGTTACGTTCGTTGGTGTTGAAAACGTTTGCACGATAGTAATAAATTCAGATGGTTGGCATCAAAATTTCTTTCCTCGGTCCGATCACTTTTATCGATTCGCCCTAATTTATTATCGTCGAAACACGTCGGTGTAACTCTCTTTCCACGTTCGGACAATGACCGAACTTCGACCCTTCCTTCACGGCACGGCGTACCTGGTTATTGGCAATGACGGCCACTCGAATCTCATTTTCCGACTGACGTTTCTCGAGGCTTTGAAAATTCGACTCGCTTCGATTAGAATTCGATACCTTAAAACTGCCGAATGTCTTGGAAATCTTGACAGAAATTAAATCTTTCAAGACTCTCGGTAGTTTTAATCGAATCCTATTCGAAGTGAGTCGAATTTTTTGAACGAACGCGCATACTCGACTCGAAATTAACAAATATACCGACAGCTGATCTTTTCTGATTTTTCCGTCGTTGAAAGAGCCGTGTTTTTAACGCTAAATCTACCACAGCGGTCAAATTGACCGCTTTCAAATTTCTACGCAAATTTTACCATCTTTGAACGTCACCATATCGCTTTTTTTCTAAGAAAAATTCGTAGTCCGTCCTGCCTATGGCGAGCGGTCAATAGCCGATGTTACGCGTCTAATAAATTTCAAGCTTTGCGTTTGGTTCGCACATTTCGATCTTATTTCCCTTGACGTTACTTTGTTTCTGCCAGGTAAATTTCATCGCGATCGTATCGTGCGAGTGCACTCGTGGTTTCTATAAAACCATCTGCTGTGTTCGCGAATCGAATCGAGTGGATTTATCTGCTCCTCGATGCTCGAGTTAACTTCGATGATTCACGACCGTATCGCTGACAAATTTTTCCTGGATGACTTGATCCGATAGCAAAATTTCGAATTATATCCGTGGATTTCGTTGTACGGAAAACGTATAAATAACGCTTGCAAACTTAACTACGGCGCGACATTTCCAACGAAAAGAACCACCGCTGCTTCTGATTGATTGGCGTATTTTTCACAGCGTTTGTCATTTTCAGAGTCGTTTAACGTACGTGTTTTTTTTATCTTCGAGTCACGGTTATATCTCGTAATAGATTCGTTTGTTGCAGTTGCGCAAATTGGTATTTTGTACACAGTGATTATACGTACATTCGTATCACGCGTTATGATTTATTTATTTTTCATACGATCGGCTAAACGAAATTATATTATATTACAGTTCATCTATCATGCGTATTTGCGCTCGTATCAATTACGTCGATTACGAATTAAACAAATATGGTATGGCGTATGAAACGTTAATTAACAAATAGCCGGTATCTGTTAATGATATCTATACTGCAAATCAAAATGAACATTGCGGAATTTTCCTTCGGTATCGTTGCCTAGTGGACGTTTCAGATTTGATTGTGCCGATCATTTACCAGCGATACTATTTTCGACATATATTTCTGGAAGTTTCGGTTAAACGATGCAGTACGTTTCTTCGGGTCAGACTTTTCAGGCCAGATAACACTTTCATCGAGCAACGATTTCGAAATTCCTACAGGGATACTTTTTTTCATCTAAAAAGTATGGGGTTAGATACCGTGGAGCATGGGGAAATTGTGTCTCCAACTTTACGCGTACATCTCTCCACCTATTTAGTTAGTTTACAGAGTTCACAGTGTACTACGTGTACGATTGACACCGAGTGTTTCCCTTGAAACCGTTTCGATATTTCCGATAACAGTCGTCTCGACAAGGTAGTCTATATCGAATCTGCTATTTTATGAATGAGAATCTCCGCATCGAACGTTCGCGCGTCCGTGCAAACATTCAGATTCTGATGCAGGAATTTCGAGTTTCACGATATCGCCTTTAACGAAAGACCTTTGATTTCGCGAACGACGAAGCAGGGTAATTGACTCTCGCGAGATTCGATCGGCCACTTCCCTATGAATCGAAACAACGATTTCTTAATGTCTTCGGTACGAATATCAGTGGCTGGTGATCCGCGTCGCAAATGCTGTTTCCACAATGTTTATGCGTCCTGACTATCCTTACGTCGAATTTCCACCAATGTTGCATCTATTATATCCTACGCGCGCCCTAACGTAACGCTTTGACTCGCTCCCTGACATTTAAACTTTTCTTATATCCTTGTTTCTCTAGCGGGTGTGCGGCGTGTCAGAAGAGATCAGTTCTTAAATTTCTGTTACTACTTCCAAGCAAACTAGCTCACGAGGTCCCGTTAAATCGCAGACACTCTTCTTCGTCTATTTTTTCCATCGAGAGTTCCTACCTACTTGTGCAAACTCTTTCGAAGGTGGGATACGGGCCAATTAGAAATGTCGAGAATCGCGGATCGTAATCGCGGAAATAACAATGTAGAAACTCTTTCTTAATTCGTGGAAACAGTAATAAAATAGTTCACTCTTTATTTGATACGCGATTTACAAGATGTTCGTGGATACGTTCTTTTAGCTTCACCTTCTTTCTTCCATGCGTACGCAACTGCCACATTCATCTGCTTCTCTGGACGCTGTGCACGCATCCACACACACGCTCACACACGTATATGTGCATTACTGCTGCGCAGCTGATCCGGTGTAGCACACAAAATTACACGCATCAGGTTGTCCGGAAAGTTTCTTTCGTTCTGTAAGGAAACAATAGACGCACGACGTTTTTCCTTTTCTATTATTTTACCGAATCACGAATGATCCATTTTCTTGCGTTTCTATTATTACGATAATACGTAATTCGATAAAACAATACGAAAGAAAAAATGTCGCGTATCCGTTGTTTCCTTATAAAACGAAAGAAACTTTCCGGACGACCTGATTTTTCAATAAGAAACATTACATTTTCTTCTAGCTTTTCCTAGGTCTTACGCGATGTTTAGCGCAATCATCAGCGTCGTAAATATATTTCGAAAGATTACGTTTCTTCGTCCAGCGTATTGCGCACCGCGGTAAAGAAAGTGACCCGCGTCTGACACAGTAGTTCGAGTCACGTATAGTCAGACACATTTCTCCTCCGTTTAGTTCCTACCGCCCGTAAGGTTCGGCATTTTATACTCATCTTTTTCCGTCTTACCTTAACTGTCTTTTTTTGCAAATTCTTAATTCCGCGTTTCGAGTAATTTCCGGCTGAAAACCAATTTAACGCGCGTTCCATGCCCAACAAAGAACTTCTAATTCGGACTCTCAGGAGCAGTGTACGGAGGATTACGGAGACTATCGGCCACGTGCCTCCTCCGTAAACCGATAATACGATAATCGAAGTGACTCGTCGTCGGAATCTCAATAATTATCGACCGGATATCGGTGATACAGAATCACGTGGCAAGTTTTCGGATTTTCAATCTCTTCGTCGAAAGCGGAAAAAATTCTTGCAGCTACTGTAGAGACGAGTTCCTTTTCTTTTTCTTTTTTTTTTTTTTTTTTTTTTTTTTTTTTTTTTTTTTTTTTTTGACAAAAGTCGACGCTCAAACGCGCGTTTTCTCACCGTTCGGCGACTTTCCGCCAAATCGCTCGTCGCGATGAAGCTCGCGCTACGTTCTTGCTCGTTTTGTGTAAAAGCATCTTGACTCTACCGCGTTCTTTTGGTCGTTATCGACCCAATCGTATTTTTCCAACGTCGGCAGGTATCTCAAGTTTGGAGTAGAAAATGTCAAGGATCGTAGCGATGCGTTAAATTGTAACGAGCGCACTCGTGAAAGTTACGATATTCCAGTGAAAACATAAATAGCTCATTGAGAGGGTTCAGCATAGTTTTCTTAGACTCGCGGCATGTAAGTTGGTTCGGAGTATGCCTGTTACCGACTATGTCTACTGTCCAATTATGCTCTTGCCGAATCTGCGATCTATCGAGTCAAGGAGAATCGCGTCGGATTTGTTATTCCTTTTTGCTATTCTTACGTTGTTAAACCTCTACCCGTTCCCACGAGATCGTTTAGATTCACACGCATTTTTCCTCCATATCTTACTGTTTAATTCGGATCATGCGACTCGCATTTGTATTACCGCGAACTCATATCGCACTTGTTTATTATCTTTTCCCTATTAGCATCTGTAGCTTGAGAAATTCGGTCCAAAAAATCTCGTAAAGTTTGCGACTCGTCCGTTAGGTACGCGTGCTTTTTTATGTAAATATTCTGTGTTTATTTATATATATATATATATATATATATATATATATATATATATATATATGTATTGCATGGCAGGTAACGCGTTAAAGAGCTAAACGGATTAACGTCGAATTAACTTAACGATACAGGCGTTCATGCGAGTGAACACGATCGAACGATTATCGTTCGCTAGTTGTTCGCCTGTTAACGCGCCCTCGGACGCCATAAATTCAGGTTTGAAAAAGGGCCAACTTCCGTCGTCGGAGTTTTTTTTTCTGGCAGAGAGAGGAAGAGAGAGAGAGAGAGAGAGAGAGAGAGAGAGAGAGAGAGAGGAAGAGATAGCAATTTCGAGGTATCGATCGTCGACATCTCGATTCAGCCGTGACGAAATCGCCAACATTCGTCAGGCTTCGGTGAAACGTATTCTGACGAAGTTTCGCGACGACACGTCCACTCCACTGGACTTTTTGATTTATCGTCCAATTTCCTTTTGCATGCACGTGCGCATGCACGAACGTGTCTTTTATTCGATTAAACGCCAGCTCCACGTATTATCGTACTTTATTAACCACGCTCTTTGTCCCTTCGGTTTCTCTTTTCGTTTCCGCGTCCGATTACGCTTAATCGATCCAGCAAGACATTCGAAGAAAGTTAAGCGGCAATCGTACTTACAGCCGATTACGAAAGTCTCGAATATACTCGTCGTCGAATTTTGCGTATCCGACGCACCGAAGAAATTAGGAAGGCGCTTTGTCACGAGATTATTTATGCTTTATTTATACTTTGCGTATCGGTGCAATTGTTATCAATGGTATTTCTAAAAGCAATTAAAGGAATTAAAACGTTTATCCGACGAATATCTCGGGATATAATTACACCAGCAATTACAACACCTTTCATGTTCTCAAACACCAAGCAGATACTATTTTTACGATTCCACGTAGATACGACAGTCGTATTTTAATAATTTATCACGTTGTACTCCATATCTGTTCTTTTCTTCATTTGGTTCAATTTCTTATCGAAGGTGAAATCACGAACAAACCGCGTTATATTTCAACGATACGTGTCTTAATGTATCGTCAGAATTAATAGAACAATCGTTTGTATTACAATATCTCATATCTAAAAGACGTACATATATAAACTTTTCCGGCTGTCTGTATATCGTTTAAGTTTCTCTCTCTTATTTATTTAACCTACGCGGCAATTTTTGTCCATCGACACGGATAATCCTGCCATGGTCCTAAGTTTAGAAGTTGCGTTTAATTCGGTCTGAGAGCACGAGATCGATCTGTGGCCTCTCGATCGTTCACCACAGTCGAAAGGAAGCCGATACAAATATTTCGCTTCGGATGACACGGAAGCCGGCGATGGCAAGCGCGAGGCGACATAATGGCAGCGAAATTGGTGTCCTTGCGCAACGGTATAAGTAGCACCGGTGTACCTTAATGTCGTTCGTTTCGAGAGTGATTTTCCAGGTACTCGAATTTCTTGCGAAAGTGAAATAAACAAGTTGGCGGAGTTGCGAAGTTCGGAGAACTCGAGGCTAGCGTGGTTCGGCGGTTTGATTGGTTTTATTGGGAAAATTGACATAGTTCAAAACACGAAAGTTCGATTAGCGTAAACATCGGAAACTCGGCTGCTTTAAAGTTTCGATCGACTTTCACGTACGAGTCGTCCGGTTCCAACTGAATATTTTTATTCTCCGATTTCTTCTCGTAAGCGGAACACCCTCAGCGTACACCGATGAAAACAGCGTCGTGATAGCAGCAGAAATACAATGTTAATCGTTGGTACTTTGAGAACGAGGCGAGTGTTTCGCGTTGTTAACACGCTGCGACGTTTAAAGAGCAGCGATAACGGACGCGTGTGTGGCCGCGTGGGTGAGACACGCTCGTTGAAGAATATACACGTCCCTGGGTACATACGTAGATGGACGTCCTCGAGGATGGACAGGCTACGGCAAGTGAGAATTCAGAGTGAACTTTTAGAGAGCACAGCAAGCAGGACGAACGTGCAGTGAGTTTGGAATTTTAGAGTACAGTATGCGGTGAAACGGTTGCTTTGATATTTATCTTATTGTTGACGCCTTACGGCGAACAGACGGTACATAAATGTAACTTGGCGCGGTAACTCGACAACGTTGGACGAGTAATAAACTCGTTAAACACGTACGGAAGATTTACATTTATCGTACGGTACAAAGTGGATCGGTCGAGTACGATAAATACGTGATCGACGCACGAATCGGGCATAGATTTGGCCACCTTCCGGACGACGCGCTGCGATCCAGTCGAGTCAGAACGTGCAATTAGTTACGAGGAGAAGCCAATTACGCGAAATTACGCGTTCCCATGCGTTTGTCGACCATCGAGTTTTCGAAATGAGACGGAGCTCGATAGACACCGCTTCCAATTTCCCGCGATACGGGATAAACGACGCACGGTTCGATGTTTACGAAGATCAGGTATTACACGAGCGAAATTTCGCCATTAGCTTGGCTGTGACGGCTACGTAGCATGACTCGTGCCATATCTTTCGAACGAAATCAATTTGTGATCGTATAAAACGTGCAAGGGCAGTCACGTGCTACCGTGCCGAGTCACGGGCCGAAAATCGCGACACGATTCCTTTGTGATCCTTTATAGATTGGCTATGCGTAAGAAGCGTATCTTCTCCTATGGGAAATGCGAAATAAAGAAGCTAGCGGTGCGTCGATGAAAAATACGCTGAAACGCAATATGAATGTTCGTATCCGCGATTTTTTCCGGCTGAACGCGTTTTTCCTTCGTTTCTTTTAAAGACAGTAATTGCGCGGCTAACGCGTTTTTAATCGAGAAGAGGACGATCACGCGACAACCTTGTTGGTAACGATGATGGCAATATGTGCACGCACTTTCATCGTATTACGGTCATTGATCATAGATACGAATTGATAAATGGCTCTAAAACGCGAGTACGAAGAGTTGGAAGAATATCATTACGATCATTAGGGAGTCAAGGTATCGCGTTACAATGTCACGATCGCTATCGTTATCGTCGAGGTCGACGATAAATTTGGCACTTGTTACAAGATAGACCATCATACAGTCGTTACGAAAAGTATCGGCACAGCGTCGTACCATTTGTATACCGTAATTGATTAGTTTCGAATTTGGCAGTGCTTTTATACGACTGTCAAAATTCGATACATCGAAAATGGAATATAGAACCTGCCAAAAAAAAAAAAAGGATTGAAAATTAATGGTACGCGCATAGTGTTTTAAATAGCGTATTAAATATAAATCATTCGTTCGTCGATGAAAGTATGTTGAGGTTATTGGTTATATGAATAGAGGAACGCGTGGATAAATTGTAAGATAGAAAATAAATGTAACAAAGAAGCGTATGCACAAGTATGAATACAGTTTGAGCTGGTCCAGATCCGCACGCTGCCAGGGTTACCTAGTAACCGAAACCCAGAAACCCTCGTTGCCTGTCTATCGTCTATGGTCTGCCGTCGCGTAAAACCTGTCGTGTTTTATAAAAGGAATGAAAAGAGCGGAGGACCAATTTTCTTATTACTCTTTTATTCGAATTTTTGATGACCGTACGAAGAGATTTTTAGGCTTGTTGGTGAGAAGCAAGACAAGACTGACTTTCTGGCTGTCGTGTTGGTACAGAGGAAACCTCGTTATGGGTGTGTTTAAAGTACGAGGAAGGCACTTCATTCGTTGATGGCACTTTCCTTGGGAAAAGTGAGAGTAACTATTCGAGGTGTTAATTGGTTAAAAAGTTAGCGGAGGAAACCTCGTACCAAACGTCGATGGTGGGTGGTATTGCTCATGAGAAGAAACTTTTTTTCTCCGTGCTTCCCAGAAACAAACAGTAACGCCAAGGAATGTTTCAAGCACCCTTATAGATGCAAAGACACTCATGGGACTTGAGAGTCCTAAGGGTTATTTATGGATCCTTAGGTTTATTGTTCGTTAATTTTTTATCATAAATGGAGCGATAAACTTATAAGTCACACCGTCATCGTCCCATCGGTTTTGAAGTGTGCCGGTCGTGACAACTTCGTTGAAATATACAGGGTGGTTGGTAACTGGTGGTATAAGCGGAAAGGGGGTGATTCTACGTGAAAAAAAGTCGAAAATATAGAATAAAAAGAAAAATAAGAATAAAAAAATATAGAATAAAAAGTCGGATAGCAAGTTAATAGGTGGGAAAACGCTTCGGTCACGTTGCGAGTGTTTATCAACATAACGTCGATCGAGACAATGATCTGTAGTGAGATCCGTTATAACGAGACGCGATAAAGTGCACGCGTACCGAGCGAAAATTCAGTCGATTTTCTCGAAAACAAAGCCTCGAACGAAAAATGTTTATTCCATATTTTCCACTTCTTTCTTCGCGTAGAATCACCCCCTTTCCGCTTGTACCACCAGCTACCAACCACCCTGTATATATACGTCACAAACGAGTAGACGATTCGGAGAAAGATTACGAATGGGTGTCTTGGACGCGTCTTTTAACGAGATCGTTCACATTCCATACGGTCGTTTATCAATCAATGTCCGATATGCCACGTATCCGTGTGTTGGTCTGTCGTAATTAACACGTTCGATGCTGATCGAGCTTTCGTTATCCGCTGTTGGCACACACTGTTAACGCACACTGTTAACACGGCTTGCGACATTGCCAGGGATACTGGCGGTTCTTCCTAAACCGCACGTTTGGAAATTAGAAAGTTTCGCGTCTGAAACGATTCGCCACTAGATTCGGTCGCTCTTTCGTTGTCTACCACCGTCGCAGGAAAGCGTCGCGGGCCTGGAATTTCCAACGATAAGAAGACTCGCAAGGAATACTCGTGACGCTTCAATGGGAAGAGAATTCGTGGACCAACGAAATCTGAAAAGAGTTGGGCGTTTCGGTAGAACTCGATTCACCCGCCGATTCCATTCGCCGCAACGAAATTTTAGTTAGTCGCGGAACACAAGCGTTTCGACTAACTGGTTTGTTCGGTCAACTCGGAGAAATTTCGTCAACTTTATCGCTGCAACGACTGCAAGAGATTCGAATCTTTTACGCTCGCATATTTGGCCAGCAGCAGTTGCGACAGCGAATATTTCACGAATCTCGCGTCTCCGCCGTGCCACGCTTCCTCTTTGAAACAGCTGCGCTATATATTCGCGTCGATATAGCGCGAAAGCTGGAAAGGTCCGTTTATCTTGGCGCACACGCTATATGACGAACGCGAACGGTCCGTGTGTGCGCGAAGGATCTGTTCCTTGGTCGTTGTTCTCGCCGTTTTATTTCCTATTCGAGTAAAAGAAATTGGATTAAGAACGACCGCACGAGCACGGTTCGACCAAGGCGCAACTCTAGCGTCGAATAAACGTAAACTATGTCAGATGTCAGATAGACGAAAGTTATTCGCGAATAAGGTTACCATATGGTATTTGAAGGTTTCGTGTCATGAAAGATCGACTTAAACCTCATTGACCGTTGAACGTTTTCCGATTCTTTATTCAACGAGGTCTGATACGTAGCGATGAACATCCACTAACTAGATTCGAACATTTCATGAGCGTTTAAAAAAGAGGAACGGTACTTTCGAGCGGAGTCGAGCTTAAAGGCGACATATGTCACCTGAATATCGACATCTTCCGTATTTCTTGACACACTCTGCTAATATTATACTATATACTATTCTTTGTTCTCTTATACCTTGTTCTCGTTATTTCTTGTATACTTGTACGTCCTTTCCCCCCTTTTTCTACATATATGTATCTATTATTCTACTTTCTGTCCCCTAAGTTAATCCTTTGCATCTATGGGGTTTATTCCGTGAAAGTAAATGAATAAATATCCGAACCCTTTATGAACAGAACCTGCTTCAAAAATGAAAAGTATACTGCCAAGCGGAATCGAATATAGGTTTGAAAGTTCATGAGAATCTTACCAGAAATTCTCCGATTTCGTAAAACCGTGTTCCGTTCCGAGGCTCGAAAGCAGCTTGAGAGGACGGGACACTTCGCGAGCGTAGCTGTTAATAAACCGTATTCGAATTGTGCGAAGTAAAGCTTGGATAGCGGATTCGGTTCGGATTTGTCGAACTTGATCCCATTACTGCCGATACATGCATTGTGTCAGCGATAACAACGTTCCTTTCGAGGTAACGCGGCTGAAGTAAACGGTTCGCTAGACGATCATCGAAATCGATACCGTGTAACGTGTTAATTGCCGATCGGCCGAATCGCGCGAAGTTTCGCATCTGGGTCAATTGGCTGCGCTCGCCAAGTCTGTATATTCGCGCGAGCTTTCGATGCTGCGACGCGTCGAAAGGGTCTGCGTTTAAACGCTGCGAAATATACGGCGAGAAACGCGTTTGTCGAACGAGCGCAGTGGAAGTTTCTCCTATCTCGCGTTCCCTGCCCATTTGCCAAATATCGAAAAACTAACTTCGCCTCGCTCGTCTCATCTTATCTCCGATTTGCCGCTTTAAACGCTATTAAAGGTAAACCTACCATTGCGGTCAAATTGACCGCTTTCAAATTTCTACACAAATTTTACCATATTTGAACGCTCGCGACCTCAAGATACCCACAGTCAAAGAAGAAATATCCAAATTCAGCAATAGATATAGCACACGAGTCAACAACCACCTAAACCCTCTGGTCGCTCAATTACTCGACACGTCCGATCAGATTCGCGGGCTAAGAAAACACTATCCCTTAGATTTAAGCACTAGATTCAATTAGAATCAAACGTGCAACAAACTCTTTATACTGATGACATTGTAACACGCCAGAAAAACTTACTTAAAGTTCTTTTTTAGAATTTTTTTTTTAATTTATTTATTTTATAATTACAATCAGTTCTGTTCGGAATTTTCAGTAATTAGGCTGGTGGACTTTTTTAGAATCGATTGTAATTTTCTCTAAACAAATAAAAAAAAAATATTTAAACGTTATCAGATCGCTCCCTAATCTGTGACTTTTCACCAAATACGCGTACGATATATCCTTCGGTATCTATTTCCAGTTTGCCTTTTTTTTCTAAGAAAAATTTGTAGTTTGTTCTGCCTATCGCGAGCGGTCAATAAGTACGCAAGAAGTGTCGGTAGGTTTAGTGTTAAGTCGTTCGCTCCCTCGTTCGACTCTCTGGCTCATTCGATTTGTTTATTATCGTTTCCGATATATCCGCTAGATCCTTCAAAGGGCAATCGAATTTGTTTTGCGGAAAGTGTGTTTTTGTTACGATCGAATGTCACGTAGCTCGATAATTGGTGCGTAGCAGCCGCTAGTAAGGCAGTTGCGAACGAGCAGTCGAGCGGAATAGTGGTGTTGTATCGTGTTGGATCGCGTTGTATGTACGTATATACGTATTAGTATTATTTACGAGTAAATATACGCTATCTGTCGTAAGTATTTGGACGCTCTGTTAGCTTCGACCGAATGCTTTCGAGCTGCTTTCGTTTTTCAATTATTTTATTTCAAATCTGTTTATACGCGGGTACCTTACAGCGCAAAATGAACTAAACGAAGTAAAATTCGTTAAAGTTTCGCAATAATCCTAACGAGTAGCGTGTAAATATTAGCTTGTCTGGAAAGTATACATTATTTGTACTATATTACATCTTGTTCCAATCGAACAAAATGGACCACAATTGTAATAACTTTAACCAATTCTAACACTTACGGTCGAAAGTGTATACGTATAACGAGTTTGTTAAATTGCGCAAATGCGCCGAAAAATACGAAAGAGTCCTTCGTTGAGAACATTCCGAAGAACAAAGAGAACCTCGATCAGACTGTCGTTTCCTTGTGAAACCGAACTTACGAAACTTTATCAAGCAGTTTGTCAGGAATTATTAGCAAATTAAGATTCTTTGGAATTTATCGACGGAGCGCGGGTGCACGGGTATCACGGAGCGTTACAATTTACCATTGCAGCGGTGCAGTGTGCTTTACAAGAGGATTTCCGAAGAGTATTCGGTTTAACGCGGCTGGTACGTGAACGCGCGGAATAGAATTCGCGAACAACATTATCGCGGCTCGCTGTACGTATACCGGGGAAATCGCCTCGTAGCTGTCCGGGTTAGAAACGGTGTAATCGTTAAGAGCACGCGTATACGCGCGTGTACGTGCACGTGCAAGTCGAAAGCGGATATCGGAGATTCGAATCGACACTTGCCTCGTTTCACCGCGAAACGCCGTGGCACGGAGTGACGTTTCTATCTGAGCTCGTGCAACGTTCTTCCCAAGGCTGCGATAGGCAACACCGAAATTACAACGCGAGAAATATAATATATCGCGGCTCGATCGCGAACTCCTTCCCTCTTCGAACGTACGCGTCGTATCGAATGTTACTTTTTACCAATTTTCCACACGTCCGATTGTAACGCGCAACGAAAGGACGATGAAAAGAAACACGGCGATCGACGCAGCGGCATAACAGGGGATAGAGCGGAGTGGCTGAAGAAAATGTTTCGACGCGCACCGTGGACAATTTTTACGTTCGTATCGTACGACGTGTTATATAAGAAATAGGGAAATTTCATTAGCCGTTGTCTGAAAATCCTACGATAGAAATGACAAGATTGTTGAGGTATGTGTAATTTTCTGTGCTGGGTTAGTTTAAATGCGCAGTAAGAATACTTGTGCGTCTCGAAAACAAATGTATGAAAACAGTTCAGTCTTTCGAGGGACATCTGGGACAGTCTGGTATACAAGAATGTGCTGAGACGCGTGCAAATGTGTATCGATAAATGTAACAGAGATCGTCCGTTAAATAAATGTATAATTATTTTAATATTAATTAAAAGTGTAAATTTTGTGTTCCTATAACTTTATTTCGGCTTCAAAGATCCAAAATTCTCAACAAAGATATTTGTTGCAAACGTACGTACATCTAGTAACAGATACAGTACGAACAGCGGGAAGCACGTTAAATACGATGCCACTGAATATCGAGATTTATTAAGGGACGATCGACCGTTTGAACGCTTTCGTCATCCTTCTGTATCTTGTAATTTTTACATGTATTTTCAGATTCGTTTCAAGCTCCACAATCGACGATACGTTCTCGAGTCTCGTTACGATGCTGATGAAATTTCAAAATGTTTAGCATATCACACGCAACGTATTCATAAGTTGCGTCTGCAAGTGTTTGAATACTTTCGTCAGCCTGTGTATAATAGCAGGACTGTATCCGCTCTATGCGACACGGATCGATAGAATTTTTAATTAGCGAATCCGGTTGGCGTTTGCGATGGATAAAATCGGATCCCAAAACAGAAAATATGGAAATAACGAGGGAACGCGGTAAAAACGGTCGTAATAATCGCGAACAGGGATTCTAGCGTTAATTTCCTAAACTACAATCACGTCCGATCGAAAGAAAAAAAAAAAAAAAAAAAAGAAAAAAATATACAAATTTCGTTGCGTAGCGAAACACCCGCGAACGATCGACCTAATTCCATCGGCGCAATTGACCACGTGAAAAATTACTTTATCGTTGTATCCCCTACGAACGCTTGGTCGGGGTTAGTTCCGCTGGCCTTGATCCGATGTCATCTTCCTATTCCGACCATGTTGGCAGCAAACGCTATTACATGATATCGCACGGACCGAATGCAGGGTCGATCGAATTAATCGAAGAACTTGCATTACTGTCCAAGTTTCCAGCGAGGTCGCTTGCCAATTTATTTCAAGACCCGCGCGTTTAGTCCGCTCTACGTCGAATAAAAGAAATCTCCGCCGATGTTAAACGTTCGTTCCGCTTGCATTTTATGTGATAGGGGGCTGTGAATGGAGAAACGAAGGGACAAGGGGCGTAAATAACGTATTCATCGAAAGCAAACGCGTGTCAAAATTTGACGATGTCCCGTTGACGATGTTGTCACGTAAAATATGTGGGTTTTAAATTAAGAAAGAATTATGCACCTTTAGGTAGACTTTATTTTTGAACACCGTACAATTTCGTTGGTGGAGATAAGACTGACCTTTCGCCTCCGTGTTCATACGGAGGAAAATTCGTACAGGGGTGCGTCTTGAGCACGGGGAAAGCGGATTCGTGGATTGTGACATTCGTTAGGCCAAGAGGGGCTAAAATCAAAGATAATGATTGGTTAGTGCGAGTCTCCTATTCGAAGGTAGGTGGAGGAAGTCTCCCCTTAAGCGTGAATCTTTGGTGGCCTTGTGCATGAGAAAATATCCGCTTTCTCCGTGCTTTACAGAAATGAACAAAGGTCCCAAGGAAATGTTTTAAGGACTGCTCTTGGGCCCGATGACATGTGGTCCTAATTTGCCAATGACAAATTTATGGCACTCCTTGGGTCCAATGTTTGTTGAAGTCAAGAGGGATCGGCGCCGGTCGCACTCCGTTTAGNGTCACGGACGGAACGAAGATCGTGCGTGTGCGGAGATTCAGCTGGTGCACGGCTCGAGGGCAGGCAGCATCGGTCCGTAAAAAAGAGAAATTGCAAGAGTGAAACGCGAGGGACTGGGTAGGATTTGGGGGTAAAATACGACGCGATATCTGTCATCGCGCGAAGGACCGCCTCAGGCGGCACTTTTCAAGAAGCTCTCGTCGTGATAGGAGAGCAGAGTCGCGGCTTCGTTCGCCAGACTCTCTTTTCGTCGTTCGCGGACTTTCCCTTAAAATTCTTTCTGCCCTATTTATCGCGATTTCGCGTTGTCCTCCCGCGGGAAAAATTACAGAGCAGCCAACGCGACTGCGTCGCCTCTCTGTTCGTTCGCTTTTCGTTTCACAGGGATATGACGTTGCTGCCGCTGCAACTCGAGAGGAATAAATCGTTGGCTCGCGTTTCGTTCTATCAGGACGCGATAGAATCGATGAACGAATATACTCGATACACGCGTCCATTGAACGGTGCTCGCCGTTATCGAGTTGACGAACGGCTTCTATGTCTTGTACGTGCGCTATGAAATCGCATTTTTAGTAGGCCGTTAAGATGCGTCGGATAGATAAGATTTATGACGCGGATTCGAGGATCCCTGGACTCCACGCGTCTCGCGATAGGTGTTCGTTCATTGTTTCGCGTCGACGTTTGCAGATCGAGTTGCTTTCTAAAGGTTTTCTCGTATTTTATTTATACGTGCACGTACGTACAGTCGTTACAAAAACGTTACCACGTCGTTGTATTTATCATGGCGTTGATATATCGATTAATCGAGTACAGGTATATCGAGTTGCATACCATCGCGGTATTTCCATACTTTCGTACGACTAGGAAAATTTAATGCCAGCAATATGAAACGCGAGATGTAATGAAAGAAGTAAGCTACGCGCAAATATTTTTCGTAGCTGTCGTATCTTTCACGCGATTTTTCAATCACGCGTTCTACGAATAATAATAAATATGTCAAAACAACGATAACGGTTGAAATGTTTTATCTCGAGGATACGCAACTAATCAGGAAACAACGGAGAGTAGAAAATCCGTAATAAATTAGCGCAAGAGTCGTGTGCACGGTGCGTGCTATCGGTTACACGGCTGAAATGCAGTTAACTTCAACTTCGAGTTGCGGTATCGCGGCAACCCGTTCGCGTATGCCGTTTCAATGTAAACTTTTCGGAAAGTGGCATCGTAGAATGGGTAATCGGTATGTGCGATTCAGTTAGAAATCGGTTGAACGTATTTCAATTTATCAGCGTGTTTGCGCGTTTAACGAAAGCTGCCTGATTTGGAACATTTATAAAGCTGCCCGTGTACAATTGCTAGTCGATCGATAGATCGCGTAATCGATATAATAATTTCAAGAAGCTGCACGTTTAAGTCGAAAGATCTACGGAGCCATCCACGCAAAGATTAATTTCATATTTTAGCGCGTCAAATACCGCCGTAGATTTTTCAACTTTTAACTAACGCGTTGGAGGATGCGCTTTATCAAAGGAAGTTGCAACGCAAACGCAAGTGAGTCCTGTTGACGACGTTGCGCGAGTTTAGAAAAGGAAATGCGAGCGCAATTAAAGCTACTTGCTTGGCGCGCGATACGAGTATTTGAAATTTTCTACGCAAACAAACGCTAATGGCGCTTTACGAACTTCCCAAATGTAATTACGATGCTTTTTTCCAAGCACGCTTCACCCGTTTGTTTCAGTCCGATGACGAGGTAAAGCACGAGCACACGCTGTAAACTTTCGCTCGAACCTACAACTAGATTCCACTATGGAAGAAATCGCATGGAACTTGGCATTGTAAACGCGGAAAATAATATTCCGGAACGAACTTCGCCACACGAATTTTCCTTTCGTTTCTGAATCTTTTCGCCTTCTTGCTCGCCTTCTCGTATCATGCCAAACGTCCCTCAACTCAAACAACGCTGATTTCTCTTCTTTCATTTACACTTCTTATCAGTGATCAATCGAACTTCGTATTTTCATCCTACGGGCTACGATCTCGGAATCGAACGCGATTCTCTATCTGTTCTTTTTACCAACGAGCTTCGTAAATGTCTGCAGAGTTCGGATCTCGGCACTGTCTTCGTTTCTGTAATGTTCTTGCTGTTTCTACTTCGAGTCCTCGAAAGGGTGTTCCGGTTGCTTTCTCTTTGGCGGAATAACGCGAGCACGGTTTATCCAGTCGACACGAATCGACCGATCACGATAACGGAATTACAATAAATTCCAGCGATTCAAAGTCGCAAGAAAATGAGCGTGAAAAATACACAGAGTAGCAGCAGGTTCGTGTGTTTTTCCGGGGAAGTTGGAACATTGCCGGTCGGCCGCGTCGTTCGTCGACGAGGCAAAAACTATGAATTTCACTGACGATGGCGAGAGTTAATTCTATCGCACGCGCGTCACAAACGTGGAATTTAAGGAGTCGAGTATCCTTAGTCCCGCGTGTAAATAGAGACTCGTCGGTTTACCGTAAACTACAACGTAAATAGGATCGGGTTTACGCGTTGGTAAGACGCGACAAAATACAGAGACTTGGAAGAACGTACGCTCGAAGGAAACGAGTATGAGAAGAACTTTGCAGCGTCGAGGCTCCACTGTTGCGAATTATCAGCTGAGAACGAAGCTTTAAAACACGAAGTGAGAAACACGCGTTCTACTTTGTTTAATCGTTTATTCGAGTCAGCGGGATTGACGCTTCGATTCATCCTGTCGATTTAAAATTATACTCGAAGCGCATCGTGAGAACTGAAACGCGGATCGCTACGAAAATCTGTACTTTTGAGAAGACGATCAAGAAAGTAGAACCTTGCGAGATGCTTGTCTTGTCTGTTAGGTTGTGCGAAAAGTGTCTTTCTTTTACAGACACGTGTTTGCAACAACGCATCTTTGTACAAACGTGGAACCTAATCTATCGAACGCTGTGATCTTTATCTCGATAGGAGAAAATAGATCGTACGTAATTCGATAAAATAATATAAAACGACGAATGTCGTGCATCCATTGTTTCGCTAATATCGAGTATTACAGATAGCACTGTACTTTGAATATTTCATATACTTTTTCACATTACGTATGTTCGTTCTGTGCGATTTCCCGCTTTCGAGTTTCCTGCAAATGCACGCAAATGCGCAGCTTAACGACGACCGAAGAAAACGTATCCCTGCGAAAGCCATCGATCGAGGCTATCGGAAGTAATAGAAAAAGAGCGACGTAATGTCCGAATGTAGAAGAGCTACGAAATGTGTGAGACGATAAAGCTCGTAATTCGCTAATAATTTCAGCCACCAAGTGCAATGAAACTAACTCGTCGAAGCGTCTGCAAAGGCAATTTCACTGCGTTTTAGCTTCCACTTCTATCGAACTCGACGCGTCTCGTTTCCGAGATCTCGTCCGAAACGATAAGAGCCGCCGTATAAAATTAGGTCGTTCGGAGAGTTTCTTTCGTTTTGCGAGGAAATCATAGTTTTTTGTCTTGTATCATCTTACTGAATTCTGCGTGATCTATTTTCTTCTATTAAGACAAAGAACACGATATTTGACAAATTATGTTTCAGGTTTCTATAAAGACGCATCGTTGTAAAAGACGTGTTTGGAAGAGAAAGACTAATAGAATCATCTTGTTTCGAGAGACAGGCGTTTCGAGACGTGCAGGCGTTTACGACTCCACCGTGTAGAGGTTACTCATATCGTAATAGGAAGTTCGAAGGCAAACGATCGAAAGTGTTAAAACCCTTGTATTGGCGGGCGCAGTTGAGGAAATATACACGTTGAACGTTTGCGTTCTAAAAGCTAAAACTTTATTTAAACACAGGAGAATTTGTTGTCGATATGCAAGAAAACGTATTTAGTTTTGCTATATTTATGTATCGTTCGATTTATATTCTTCCGAAACAGTCGCCTATATGCAAAGCCGGTTCAGCCGAACAAGGAGCACGATATTACCTCGATTGGCTTCTTCCGTCTTTGATTTTCCGATTGGAACGTACCGCGCGGTCTTTGCTTCTTCCTCTATCGTCTCGCAAAAAACACGTAAAATACATAAAGAGCTGGTTGATTCGTCCGCTAATGCCATCGAAAGACCGAAATTCGTTCCGACTCGACCATCATCCCACACCACGAGCTTACGTTAAACGAAAGACGCTAAAAATCTATAATTCTCTTTCGTCAAGAACACAATATCGTTTAGCTTAAAATAGACGTACGTCAGCCACTTCAGAATAAGTGTCCCGAAACAGATTCGGCCAGATATCTGCCACGCGTCCGCAAAGGGTTAAGAGTATCTTGATGTCGCGTTTGCGTAACGGTTATAAGCGGCTGTCGTTTCGCTAACGATTTAGAATCACTCGTATTAATATTTTCATTAACGAAAACTGAAGACTAATTAGAACGGGGCGATTTATCAATGTAGCAAATATACGGCATTCGAGCATCGCGCCTCGCGTTTCGCGCTCGATCAATCTTCATTAATTATGCCATCAGTTTACATCGTCAGTTACGTTACGTATCGTGTTAGCCGAACGAGTAATTAATTTTCCGAAGTTTCTGCGATGTTTTACACAGAAATCGCGCTCGTTTTTTGTGTTTAACTCGTCAAGCGCCGGTCCATTCGCAGATTCGGTGTAAGTTACGGTACGCGACTTTGTCGTTTCAAAGTTTGCCCGTAGAAAAGAGTTTCGAAATCTTAGATTCGTCGAATAACACTTTTACGATTATCGTTGTTCGATATAGAAATTCCCAAGGCGGAGGATATCGGCGAATTGCAGTAGCCTGGAGAAGGAAATTAGGAAGTATAAGAAGAAGAAAACACGCGGATCTTGGTAAACGATTTCGTTGGAATTCTGCTTAAACCGGCGTTTGTTCGCAACGACGATGGTTCTGCCGGCAAATTATTTAATTCCCGGATCGACAACTCGGTAATTGTTTTCGCATGTTTGCTATAGCGTGGTCGGTAGAGGGACCGGCTTTGTGTCCGGGTTTACCACGCTTTTCGTTAATTAATTTTGCTCGTCAAACAATCGACAAGCTTCTACTTTAATGGCAAAAGGAAAGAAGAAAATAAATCGCGTTTATGCATGCCATTCGAAAGCGGAATTGCCAGGCGGTCTCGAGCATCGTGGCAATTGCGGCTACTTACGTACTTACTGCGGCCGCTAAACGTCTCGTTGTACGCTTTTCTCTGACATCTTTATCGCTGTATAATTTTCAAGTGACGAGAGCAAAGAAATAAGAGACGACGGTCGTCTAGTTAAAGAAATTTCGTGCGTGTCGTTGGAACGAGCACGTACTAACTTACTACGCGGCTTGATGATAATCGGCGCGAGTCTCGGAGCAGCCGATCTCGTCCATGTAAAGTAGAAAAATGCGCCTTAATTACGCTTTGTTCGTGCTGCCGAGCGAAGTTCGCGGAAGAAACGACGACGTTCTTTTTCGAATGTTTTCTTCGGAAGAAAAATGATCTCGCGAAGCGTCTGTTTCTTTTTTGCTTTTCGAGTAGCCACGTTTTTGCCATGTTGATTGTCGCGTCCCGTAATTGAACACTAGCGTTTCTAGTAGAATAGACTCTCTTTATTTCACGGGGATGATGCTTGTACGGTAATAGCGTAATTCAAAGAGATGCACCGAAGCGGAAAAGCTCGTAGCACGCGGAAAGACGAGAAGCAGACGGACGAAAAAAAAAAAAAAAGAGACGAAAATCGCAAGAAGAGAAAAAAGAAGACTCTCGGCGCGCTTGGCAGCGTTCGCGCTCTATGTCGCTAAATCGGATGAATAGCTTCAATTAAGATACTTCCTCCGACGGACCGCGTCTTTTTTAGACGCGGCGGAAATTTTCAAAAGCATGTTTTCCAGCTTCTTAATTAAAGGGATTAGTAGCAACGAGAGCAATCGTCCTGTGCCGAGTTGATATTTCCCAAAATTGTTTGTACGTTCGACGAACATTTCCAAAGTATCTTCGCGTTTCTCCGCGTTTGTTGCAATTTCTATCGACGATCGTACAAACACCTCGTACGTTCGTTCGTTCGCTTGGCCACCGTTTTTAACGTCCTACCTTTATCTCGCGTAATACGCAAACAAAAGCAGTTAAAACTCGAAGGAACAATAAGCAGGATGAAAACAAGCTTACGAAGTAAAGCTGTCTGCATAATGGCACGAACGCGGCGTTTCGTGTAAATCTAAAATATTTTACATATTTAACTCGTACTAGCATTTACATATTTAACTCGTAACGTTAGACGCTACGTTAAAAACGTTTCCCTCTCGCTGTTTCGCCTCTTCCTTTCTCCTTATCGGACGCAATCGGATTCATCCAGCTCTTTAACTCCGTACTCCGTGTTCGTGACTTATTTTTAACCACGTTCTCGAACAAAATGAACGTGGTCTTGTAGGCAAGTAACACAGACGGAAGAATACATCGTACGTTGCGCGACACAGGTGGAAAAACGTACAGAGAGCGGAAGAAATTACAAACGATCGGTTCACAAACGACGGAGCGTCGTTGTCGAAGTTGCCTCGCTAAAAGGGACCGTTATATCGGTTAAGAAGATCGCACGCCAAAGTTGACAACTTCAAGTCTATTTCGTAAAATCTTGTCAGCTATCAAGGAACTATCTTTCGATTCTCACCGGTTACTTGTCCACCGATCCAATATATTCCAAACGACTGTATAACTAAGCGACCTGCACGAGTTCGCGAGCTTTGCAAATCTGTACACGAATAACTTGGAAACTCGGAAGCTTTTTAAGTCGGAGACAAAAGACTGGGGAACTTAACAAATCTGACACGTGCTGACAAACCGTCCAAAGTTTTTAATCCCTTTAACCCTTAACCCATTTTTGGTGCACGAGGTTCATATACGAAGCGATGTTCGTTCACAGGAGAAAGATACGCTCGCGAATATCCAAGTACGTAATTATTTATGACACGACACGTATAATATGTAAATGGAAATAGAAACGATTCCGCGTAACGGCGAACGTGTACGTACGCTTGCAGCAAATACGTACTGCATATTGGAAGATGTATGTGTACGCCCTTCGTAGCGAAAGTCGTTAAATCGGCGTCTAAAATCACGCGAACGTGCGACCGCGTAGAAATTGTTGAAAGATCGCGACGAGAGATAGGTTATCGCGTTTTGAAAAACCGACGAGTACACGTGTGCGTTCGTGCTAAATTCTTCCACACAGGAGAGTTTCAAGATTCGATTCATCACGCTCGTAAGAATTCTATGTAGGTCATCGAGCTTAATGCAGCGATCAATCATTCGTGCTGCGAACGAATTTGCTTTCGCCTTATCGCGTTATCGTTTGTCAAATTTCGCGTTTTTTTTCCATCGGTTGCTACGTTTGACAGCTACAGGGTTATCTTTTTACCTCTGGATGTTGATCGATGGGAATAGAGTAGCGCGATCGACGTTGCTTCTCCAACCTGTGTTTCTACGGTGCATTTTTCTTTTTTTTTTTTTTTTTTTCATTCCCAGTTACGTATCCGTAGAAAATGCAGATTTCCGTAGCCAGCTTCTGTCTCTTCGACCATACCGGCGACGCACGATGACTGCAACGAGTATTGGCACACCCTCTCGTCTTCCAACGAAGCGTTTCTTTGTTTATCAAGTTGCGCGTTTCATTCTCAAATTTTCCGTAGCAAATTTTCGCAGTCGTATGGAAGCGCCGGTAAATACTGGGAAGTACGATACACGCGCGCCTAATTGATCAATACGTAAACGCTATACGTAAACGCTATACGTAAACGCAATAGCGCGCCAATAGCTCGCAATTTAACAGGAATAGGACACTCGTCGTATCACGCGTATGTACACAGTACAAACTACAAATTGTAAAATCCGTCTGCGAGTAATTTCGTAATTTCCCATGACCTCGCCGTTAAGTTATTCGCTCGTATCTGGCTGCAAATCTCCGCCAATCGCTTATTAAGTGTGTTGAAGTGGTTAACGCTTCTAAGGAAACTCTACGTCTGTACCGATTAATTTTCTGACTCGCTAAAGCCATCGACAGGCCGTAGACAAAAGACAACCACGTGGCAACCATAGACAAGAGACAGGCAACGATGGCTTCGGTGTTCAGTTACTAGGTAACACTGCTAGCGTGCGGATCTGCACCAGCTCAAACCGTATTCATATTATACCAACGTTTCTTTGTTAAATATAGTTTACTATCTGACAATTTATCCACGCGCTTCTCTCTCTATCTATATAACACATAAGCACAACAAAGTGCAAGAGACGACAGCCTCCTGGATTGGCGCACGATTCTCCTTTCGACGAAAGGTTTGCCGCGCGCCTATAGCCGGAAAATCTGATCGTAGGCGTCTCGTCGCCAACATCCGACGCCTATCGACAAAGAGACGCACGGCATTCGACCGCCAGCGATGGGACACTTTCGTTACCCTACGCCGCCAGGATGAAAAGGAAGGACCGGCGTTTCCTCGGAGCCGCAGAATTACTGCCGATAGCGGCGGCGAATTTGAGAACGTTTCATCGTGGAACGAAATTGAAGGGGGTTGGGTCGCCGCGCCACGACGCACCGCCCGGTCACCCTTATCAAAACTGCTTTGAGAAGCAGACGCGGAAGGTCGCTTGATAAATCTTTAAGCAAATTCAAGCTGGGGGATTGTCGATACGTTCGCACGCTGGAGAAACATCGTGCAAATGACGAGGGAGGCTTGATTCTCGCGGATGTCCCCAGGGCCAGATACAAGCCAGGACCCGTAGCCGTGCAAGACGCGGATAAGGGAGAAACGTGGAGACAATGGCAGGGGACGAACGTGGCTTTGCGACTGTACGCAAAGGAACAGAGCCGATTGGCCGCCGCCGAGTGTCTCTGTGTTTTCATGCGAGCGAGAAGCGAGGCAGAGGCAAGAGTCGAGATTAAATTTCGAACGTTTCGTGTTGTACGCTGGTGAAATTTAGACAGGCACGCGTTCGTGGCCTAGGATGAAAGGAAATTTTCTGCGGGAAGGAGAACGGTCAGCTGCGTATGCGAAAATTCTTCCAGCCTGCCGAATGGCAATACGCGAAACGAGACAGGAGCGGTATCGTTGTATTACGATGTTGCAACAAGCCGTAGGTCGAACGACAAGTAGAATTCGTATGGTAGAAATTAGCGTGGTCGTGTGAGGTTTCCAAACGAACCAGCCGATTCGCTTAATTTGACGTATAAACTGGCGCGGTATACGGCGAGGCATGGAGGTACGCGAGGCAAGAGGCGCGCGTAATACAATAACGAGCCTTTCGCAAGTTCGCTTTTCCGCTGAAATATCGAAGTAGCCTTTAATCTTTTAAATGGAACGCTGGTGTTACCTCGCTGAGTTATAAAGAACACGAAACGTTGACCGAGTAAGCGTTAGCTCGCGTAGCCTCGCGTTAACCGCTAAGATTTTTATAAATCTAATAAATTCCTTCCGAGTGCAAAATGCGATATTACTGCGGTAAAGTGACGCTTACACGATAGCCACGAAAGCGATGTACATTAGACACGATCGTTGCACCGACGACAAAAATAAAGTCATAGCCGGAGCCAGTTCGATCTCTGGCGAAGTCCGGTGCGTCGTAATTTTATCCAGCAGTTTACAATCTTCTGTTTTTCCGACAATACCACCGCTTTTTCTCAGCATTAATCACTACTCGATTTCCGCCCAATCGAAACTCTTTAAACAACAAGACGTTTCTTCAAACCCCGCAACGAATATTCTAATTACGCGTTAAGTACGTACGGTGGCTCGCGAAGGTATTCGAACATCTGCCACAGAATGTTTTCACGAACATATTATACGTATATATTATACCACGCGAAACTTTTGCACGAAGTATCGTCAACGCTAACGAGACACGACTACCGCGATTGTAGTAGTGAAATTTGAAATTTTCCGAATTTTTCAATCCGAAAACCTACGATACAAACTGCAAGAAATCTATCGCGAACATCCTCTTAGCGAAAAATTACCGTACGGTATAAGTATGTTTAGACACATAAAATCAGCGTTAATGAATGCTCTCGTTGTACATTATCACGGCTTACCGAAACAATGAACGCGACCGATTGTTGGTGTCCGTTCCAAATTTTACCGATACAAGCACCGATACAAAAACGAACGAGATCTCTTCTTATTTTCCATAAGAAACGCGTAAAAAGTTTCCAAGAGAGTCCACGCGCCTTTTCCTCGGCCGCTGCTCTTTCCCCTCTTTCTTCGTCGAGTTCTCGCGAAACTACTGGCGAAAATTTATATTAATACCTGTAATTAGTCCAGTTTACCGGGTGTAAAACGTCCTGTTTGCGGGGCCGAGAGAAGAGTCGGCGCTGGATAACAACGTTCTCGCCGTAATTTATATCGGGTTACGCGGTCAACGCTTGATAATAGGCAGCCGTGTTCTTTAAACGTTAATGCCGTGTCGGTCTCGCTCGATTCATATTCTCGCGAACATTGTGCTCGGTCGTTATTGTTGCACCTCGAATGGGCGCTTTTCATCCGCGTTGGCGGCATAATAAGCGATTAATCGCGCCACAGGTCCGCAGGTGGTGACTCGATGAGAAGCCGCCATCGACAGCGTCATTTCCTAACCCCATTCAATGTATCGAGAGCCGATGGAGAGGAATGGGGTTGCGCCGGCTGCCGATGGCGATTGCTGTGCGGTCGGGCGGTTACTTGTAACTTTCTGATCGAATGGCGGTTCGTAATGTTTGCGAAATGTTCATGGAGCTTCGTGGTATTAGGTCGTGCGAAAAGTTTCTTTCCTTTTATAGGGAAATAATCGTTTCATCGAATTACGTATGATCGATTTTCTTCTATCGAGATAAAGATCGCAACGTTCGACGAATTGGGTTTCACGTTTCTGTAAAGATGCGTTGTTGTAAAAGACGTGACTGTAAGAGAAAGACGCTTTTATTTATATATATATATGTATATAACGTTTAATAAAATAAATATATATAACGTTTTTCTACGGGGATCGGTTGCCAGAGCAGCGCGGAAACTGTCGAGGAATTTGATGAAAGCTGGCTGCAGCCTTGGCGAGCTAACGGTCCGCACAAAGCAGCTTTGTGTAGGTGAAAATGATTTAATTTGCTTGGCGTTTAATGAATGACAAAGGCTGCGAATGAAACATTTCGTTTGACGAGGGCATGGCGCGCAGGACGCTCTGCGTTTGGAAATTATGTAAGTTAGCCATACCTTTTCGCTGAGCAGATTATTAACGCTACGTTGCTTAAAGCCTTTGTGAAATTAACGATTTCACGTAAACGCGAACAAGTTGGAAGAATCGCCGGCTTTAGATTTTTTTCAGTAGATCGACTTCCAGGTTTGCGGGTCTGTCGTACGATTGTAAGGTTTCTGATCCTTCGTTCGCGAGTAATACGAAGAATGCAGCTCGTCGGAATAGGAGTTCTTAGTCGATAAGAATAGGATGGATAATTGTTTATGCGCGTCTGATACATCGTTAAATGAAATTGCAAAATCTGGAAACCAGTCGCTTCACGAATACTGGACTTTTAATTAAGGCAGCGGTTCTTCTTCGTTTGTATTTTGCGAGGTGACCGACAGCTTAACATTTCGACGAGCGACGTGCCGTTAACCGCTTTATCGCGCTAAGTAACTATTTTGTCATCGAACACTTGCGACGATCCGCGGTGTCTTCGATTTTTGTACGTTGAATTTTCGACTTCACGGACTTGATATATCTCGGATGATTAAAATCGATAAGGACTTTTGTTACCGATCTGTCGCTGCATCCTGTCAATAACTCTATTTGCGTTATGCGGGGATATTTGCACAGCGAAGTGATGGCGCATTTAAAAACTCTCCGCTCCTGCACAAATATTTTTTTGTTCGCTCTTCTGTCGTAATCGAAACGTGACAACGCAATGTTTTCATTAAAATATTCAGCCGTATGAATTCGCGTATATTTTCGTTCCAGATTAATGCCTACTACAGATTTATCGCCGCGCGTAAACTCAAAGAGCTAGTGCTATTTATACGAAAAAGAGTGACCAAAGGATAAAATTTTACAAGAAAAAAAAAAAAAAAAAAAAAAAAAAAAAAAAAAAAAAGAAAATGTAGAAAACGAGGGAAAAAATAATTCGTAACACGAGTAATTTGAATCTCGTCGGTAGAACTCGAAACTCTCGTCGGTTTACCAAATTTACGAACTTGCGCTTTTCGCTGCATTAAAACGAACGCGTAACGGCTGTATCGTCACTCGTCGCAACATGATCGAGAAACGAAATATCGAGGTTGCAGGAATTGCGAAGGGGACTAGTTGAAAGTTGGTGAATTTTCCTGATTCCCATACATCGAACCGCGTATATCGAAACGCACAGAGACGTGCAAATACACCCCCCTGTGTATGGGCGTAGAAAAGCAAATAGGCGATTCGAATGGCGAGGCTAAGCATTGTACGAAAAGCGAATGCAGATCGTTGAGTGCTAATTTTATAGATACGTCTGAATAGAACGAACTTGATTCGAGACCGATTCTCCTCGTTCATAAGAGCACGGCTAATGAATTATTATTGCCACCGCGCTACCTACTAATTCCGACGCGATCGAAGCAACGTACACAAGGACGTAGTAAGTTATTTTCGCTTGACCGATCGTGTTCGATCGCGAGAACTCTAACCACGTTGAATTATGTCATAATATATACAGGTTGAATGTGGATTTTTGATCGCCCAACACGTCAAGTATTTACGGCTGGAAGCTCGTTGAAAGTTTACCGTAGTCTGTCTGTACAGCAGGCGCGTTGTCGTGCACCCAAGGCACGAGCTTTTTCCCCATGGAAACGTATTTCCGATTATTTGTTTCCATTTTTGGGAAAACAACGAGAAGGTACAGCGCTGTTTCATATACCCTGCCGGTTTGTTTGTAAATTCTAGCTTTTACCGGGGCAAAAAATGTATTGTTTACACGAGACCGACGGTAGAAAATTGTTGAAAAAGCACTCATAGGTTGCGAGAAAATTTTAATACCGAATGAATAAAAAATGGCTGATCGATGTAGCTAGGTTGGAAGTTTTACATTCCGAATTCTGTAAACGAAGCGCAAAACCGAAATATTTTCAATGCCTATCTTTATATCAGCTTGCATCGTATATTAACGGTTGTTAAATGGAAACGCGTACTTTCGCGATCAAACAATATCGAACACGGTTTCGAAATTTTCGAACGGTGGATACTGGCTTTTAGCGTGATGTAAAATCTTCGCTGTATCCGTGTCGTCGCTTTTATCTCCTACCTCGATCGACAATATGCAAAAAGTCTATACGTTTTTACCAATTGAGAACTTGCTTCTCCGACGTTTGATCACGCTAATTAGCACAACGATTTTGAAAGACAGCATTTCCAGGTAAAATGGTCTCGGCAATGAAATTTAATTTACGACTGTAACGCAACTGTCCGTCGGTTTATTTATTTCAATTGGCATTGTCAATTTTCTTCACTCGGTCTCACCCCGAAAATATCGTATCCGTTGCGTTTCTATTTTCTTAGCACCGTTTCGAATTCGATCAGGTCGAGAGGCGCCGATATTAAATTCACTCGATAAAACGCAAACGCGTTACGTGTCAGATTACCATTCGAAACCGGGGATATTAACACGAGAGTGTGTATACCACACAACGTGCTCGAGGCAATAAAATCAAACCGCCACCGACGGCCGCTCGATCCACCAAGCATACACTGGGGTGAGAATCAAAGGTCTACCTATTATCATCCCTCCTCTCTCTCTCTCTCTCTCTCTCTCTCTCTCTCTCTCTCTATTCGAGCTTCCGAGGCAGTCAAATTAGTATAGGAAAACCGGTGTACCAGAAGAGATCGCACGAGTTGTTGTGCTCTAAGGTGCAAGTAATCCAAGTTAAACAACGAAATAACGTTGATCGAGTTAATTTATAATTAATTTCGTGTTTTATCGTATTCTCGCATCGCGCTACTCTCGTATCCTTCGGCCAGCTTGACCTTACGCTCTCACCTTACGAGTATCTGCGTTAGCTACGCTTGTTCAGCTATTTAAACTTTGATTGCACGCCGGTGCCAATTTCTAGCTTTCAAAAATAATACACATAAAATAAAATAAAAAAAAGCAGTCGTCGTAACAACACCAGTCCGAATCGTTCTCTTCTCAGCGGCTTTTTGAAAACTTCCCTCGCATCGCGTCCTGTCTAATTCCTTGCCTTGTACCGATACTTCGCAGTAGCATATGGTTTGGAGTTCTTTCTAGTTTGCACCATAGGAGTCTCGGAGATCTCCGTTCCGCAACAGGCACCTGCCCGAGGCAAAAATAAATCACAACGATCGAAAATATGGAACACACGGAGGACAAAACTGTCGCGTTTCACCGACAAGAACCGGTATATTTAAATCTCGCGATATTTAATTTCACCCTGGGAGTCTCTCGAAACGTGCGAAAACGTCGAGTTGCGTCACGTAACGCCATCGTCTCGACGCAATCGCGAGTCCGATACCAATCGAGGGATAGCCAACGCGTATGTACGTCGAAAGAATAACGAAAGACGTCGCCGTGCGAATCGAGGCTACTGGCGATCGAGATATTAGAAGATAAAGACGAAGACGTTGGATTTTTTAAGCGTCTAAGGAGTGGTCTTGTTGGAGGTTCCTCGTCGACACAGGTGGACGGGGTGAATTCCATTGACCTCGATTTCATAGCACACACACACGAGGGTCCCTTAATCACCCTTGACCCCTTTCCTCTACGAAACTGTGCATACAACCTTTTCCAATCTTCCGCATCTACAGCCACAATGGATCTTTGGAGGAGCTGCCGGCATCCCTTGAGCGTTGCTTCAGAGCCAGCTTGGCGCTAGTTACACGTTCAACCTTCGATCCAATCGAAATGCTTCTGACAGCTTCTGACACCTTCCCTGGCAACGACGTTAGGCCGTATCCCCGTGAAATGACCGCGAAACCGAATGATCGGAAGTTTGCTTGACTAGGGGATCGAGAGAGTTATTCACGGACTGGACGTGTAGTTTACGTCTATCAAGATCGCCCGTAATACGTATCGGGCCGTCGTATAAATAATGCCAATCTCGCGAAGGGGTGTTGGATGAATTTATCAGCGTCGACCGAAGGACAGTTCTTCGTGCGCAGAGCGTGACGTATAACTGGGCGAACCAGCATCTCTCGTAAGCAGGCGGATTTTTATGCATTCGTGGGAAAATTGAAAGACAAAAGACGCGCAGAGAGCTCGTAATACGCGGAAAAATATACAACGATAATATTCGTACGGCTAATA
Organism: Bombus confusus; assembly: GCA_014737475.1. Taxonomy (NCBI): domain Eukaryota; kingdom Metazoa; phylum Arthropoda; class Insecta; order Hymenoptera; family Apidae; genus Bombus; species Bombus confusus. Next base: position 704,760 of record JACXIV010000094.1, read on the forward strand.
TTTACAAAGTAGAGAGAAAATAGATCAGCGACCAATCTCTGTTTCAGTTTCCATTTGTTTAACCGTATTCGTACGAATTCGTAAAAATTCATTTCGACGGTTTGTCGAAAACTCGCCTGGAGTCACAGCGTTGGAATATAATTTTAAGAGTAGATAAGCTCGTAACTCGCGATAAGAACGTATAGCTTCGTCCGGATATGATAGACACCCTATAGAGAGGAGACAATTCTGTTCGAAGGGATGGAACATGAAATGGAAGTCGTGTCAAGGCTGTCGTTATAGTACGATGTTGTATATCGGCCGGGTGTAGATTCAGCGAATCAATGGATACTATCGCACGTGCCTGGAAATCCGAATTTTGGCCTATATGGCCGTTTGTCGTAAAGACAGATCGCCTACGATTAGACTTGAGCGACGCCTGCCACATATCGAGTACGTATTACGTCCCTTATGCTAAGTTATCGTAAAATAAGACTCCGTTTATCCGAACACGTTCAAGGACAAACCTATTCGGATAACAAGATGTCTTGGATAACAGGAGTTTGCTAATTCTCTCTTCCACCTCTGTCCGTTCGGATAACAAGAGCTGATGTTCGTATTACTGGATTTCAATTAATCTGTTCGTGCGTGTTGGTTCCCACGATATAGGAATGCCATAAAATCGATCGGACGTAGAATTTCGATCCGCAATTTGGAACAAAGGTCGAAGCGTACGCGTCGATGTTTCTTCAAAGATATTAAAATTCATCCTCGGCCGCAATTTTCTCGAATGGAGAGTCGTTGTTTCCTTGCACGTGTAACGACAAATGCTTCAAGTTTTCAAGTAAAATATTCGTTTTGTATTAATGTATGGCCGTGGTAAACACGTCTTCGGCAGCTGAGCAACTATTCGTGCAAGTTAGTATGTATAGAGCGAACGCTCTTATGCATCGAGTACAACGAAACAAGTTCGCATAACTAGCGCATGGTGCAGTCTGGGCCTGGATGGCGAGAGCTCAGCAACGTGTTCGGCAAAGCAGCTACTGTACCAAAATTTCTTTGAATAAGCCGCGGTTTCGACAAATGGATTTCTATCGTACAACGCATACGTAATGGCAACTTGCGAGATATTTCTAACCGAGTCTACGCATAATTTTACAAGACAGTGTAACTTACGCGTATACTTGGCCGCCTTGGAGCGCTTCGCAAGAAAGTCAACGACGATTAGCGTAGGAAGTGAAATTTCGAGAAAGACGGTTCTTCTTTGGTTATCTGTGGACGTTGATTCGGGATGATCGTCGAAAGACACGCACGCCCTGCAAACACGTACGATGGCTACATACGAGCTTCTGTTTCGTGAAAATTTCCTTCGCGCATGGAACGTTTTTCCTTCTATTTTCGAGCGCGGGCTACGTTTTTTTTTACGCAAGGTTTCTTTTTTTTTTCCTTTTACTTTTCGCGATGGAAGAGAGAACGTATAAATGTACATTTTCCAGAAACCTTTTAGGTCGACGTACGACGTCGATTTTTATTTACACGCGCGCGACGTACGATACTTCGCTTTGGAAAAAAGCTCCGAGCTTTCTACAGTTTGGCAAACCGTTGCGAACGTCGCTTCCTATTCCGCGGGAAAATTAGCTGGAAACAAGGTGCCGTCGAAAATCGACGTTTATTATGCAACAACCTAACATAATCGTACTTCGATATTTAACGCGATTAGCCGTTATCTCATTTCGAAGTCGAACGATATTAAAATCATGTCTACTAATTGAGTTACAACTTAAATTATACAATCCGAAACTTCGGATAATAACAGTAATCAATGCTTTTGTGGAAATTGTAATTTATGCATTACCAAGTAACGAGCAACGTATTTTACGGATTAGCTCACTGCGCGATGTACCGCCGTGGCTGTTGCTGAATAACAGCTGAAAATCTTGTAAAATATAGCTTGCATAAAATGTAGTATTACGTGCGTATCTTTTATAAAGCACGATCCGTGTTAGCCTGGTGCTTTTTCCGAAGCGTGCAATTTTAAATAATCACACAGCGAAGCTACGTGTCGCGGAACTCGTCCGAAATTAAAAATCTGCATCGTATTCTCGTGTTACTAACGATTGCCGCGGTACAAGTAAATACACGGATGTTTTAGTAACACGTAAAATACGAATACGTAATCGCTTTCGGTTACGGCTTATTTGCGTTGAAATTGTAAATTGCGCGATGTAGGTTACCGGTTCGATGGCGCTTTCAGAGGCATTCTAGAAGTAAAATACAACAACTCGGCAGCAGGATATTGTCAAACGTACAAAAATTTTCTTGCTGTTTCGTGGCAGTAGCGTTCTACATTTTTATTAAAAACCTTTAAGCGTCCTACGCGTTACTACCATCGATCGATCATCGAGAAACTTCCTATCGAAAATTGTTTTCGATAGTTCCACCGACGAATGAGTGTTTCTGCACACTTTTTCGGATGTAAAAATATCGAATATCGCGTAAAGATACTTGAAACGGATATTACTTGGTCCAATGGGTGAAATTTTAATAAAAAGGAAAGATTTTTCTTCTTACTCCGTCTTGCTTCTTTTTCAGATGAGTTTGTTATCGACTCGGCGTTCTATTTATTTATTCGTTTTTTTTATTATTCGTTTATTTATTCACGGTATATCGCATTCTTTCATTTTCTAATACTCGCTTAAAATTTACGCTCCATTTCACGCACAAAAATAAAATATACAATTTTTAACAACATTGTTTTCCTGTTGTCGATTTGGTATAGTATCGCAAGTGTCTAAGAAATCGTAGCGGTCGTTACACGAACATCCTCTGTATCAAACGTGACGTACAATTAATTTAGTTTATTAGATTTTATCCGATACATCGATGGTCTTCAAATAGCGCGGGGAGAAACACGTAATTGCCTTGCGAATTAATCGGATAACAGGAAGTAGATAAACCCGTGGAATTAATAGAAAGCCGCGAGTAGAAAACGAGACATGGCGTGATCCAAGTTTCTCGTTAAGGTCGTTTCATTGGTTCGCCAGGAAAGATAGAGCGGTTAAACGTATAACTTTACCCACGGCCAATACAGACCTAATGAAACCAGGAATGCCTGATGGCGGATAAATAGCGTTCACATTGTTCAATTTACTCGTAACGTGGCCTCTCGTTAATCGCCTGGAATTTCGATCGATTTGCGACAAAATTCGGCCTTCAACCGGTTTCAAAATTGTTGCGCGCTTCGTTCGAACTCTTTGCTACCTTAGAATCACCGAACCTCGATCACGCGAAATATTATAATTAATTACGAGATGACCGGACGATCGAATAGGCCAAACTATGACTATGTTTCGCAATGCATTACATTTTCGTCTTCGTTTCTTTCTTTCAATCTCTCTGTTTTCCAATTTCTCTGTGTTCCGTTAAGTTACAATTTTTTAAAGAATCGGTTCCGTTCCGCAGTCTTCGAACGTATCGCTCGAACTTCACAGAGCTCGTTTAAGAGCGCAGGATTTGTAGTTCGAGTACTTTGAGCTACTTACTTTGTCATATCTCGAGGTACTTGGCTTCTCTGTGCGCGTAATCACCGATTCGTGTATGCATTCCTCGAGTGTACCACCGAGTCGCATATTTCGAATTGCTGATGGCTTGGCGTCGAGTTATACGGCTATTATACAGTGTATATCAGGTATTTCAGGACATATGCTCTTTCGCAACACGATGCCAAACATCAAACATACGTACATACTGTTTAGAATATGATATTACTTGCTTTATCCTACAGCTCATGTATATATGTTATATTATACATTATATATATATATATATATATATATTATAAAACCAAGGTAGATAGTTTACAACGATATATTCGCGATTCCTTAGGTTTCGATCGTGCTTTTAATAGTACGTTGCGTTTCGTTCCGACATTTCGCGAACATCTTTACCGCGAAACTGTCCATTTCCTTGGAGGAAAATGTTTCTTCTTCGGGTGAAATGTTAAGAGCACGATTGAGACCCAAAGAATCAGAGATACGTCATCTAATAATACTCGCGAAAGCTTACAATGTAAGATCCTTTACGATGTTCGTCGGTAAAATATAATTTACCGATACTGCGGTAAAAGTCGATTTTCGTGGACCAACAAGTTCACGTTTCGCAGACAAATACAACGAGACGTTCGTTTGACAATTCGCGTGGCCGAAAAGTCTGTCGGTTTAATAAAAAGAAACGCCGTTCGCGGAGGTTTACGAGGTTAATCTCTTTAACGTTAAACATTCGCGTAACATCGTCAGAACCACTCTTTCTCGTTGGATCTTTCTCTTCTCTCGCAATATCAAGAACGTTTACGACGATACCCGATGCAGATGGAGAAAAATCTCGCGCGATTCTTCTTTTAGAGTTGCTCTCTTTTTCATCGCCTTTCTTTTCCGCTTTCGCTGTAACGCGCTCGTCATAAACTCTCGTCGGTTGCACCAGTGAGCAGAGCGTGTTGTCCCATTTTTGTACAAGTTGATTCAAAATCTAAAATGTACACAGTGCAAACCTTTGTGATACGTTGAATACCAAAATACAAAGAGAATTCGTAATAAAAAGAAGAATGTAGGAGTTACTTTATGCGTTTGAATACAAAGTGGTGAATTTGGTTGAGAATGCCTGGTTTCGGGAGAATAGCATCGAAGGATTATTTGTGGGTTCCATCGACACGCGTGTTTCGATCTGCTGTTTCGATCTTTAATCGGGCGATCATAAAACTTTAAACAGCAAATAAAAGCAAACTAGGGATATCAAGGAAGATATTATTATGACAAAGAAAGTATAACCTACCAATATGTTAACGATTTTTTAAAACATGCGCGAAATTTAAAGTTTACAGTTTACATCAAAAGGTAAAGTTTCATTAAAAGTAGAAGACTTAGAAAATAAAGGTCCAGAACTTTTATAATAATAACAAAGGTCTGAGACTTTTGAACTTATATTTGTAATTCAATCGCGTTTTTATTACGCGATACCTTTTTCTTTGTTCTGACGTTTCGTTTCGCTTTCTCAGGGCAGACCTGAAAATTAATTCCGATGAACTACAAACACGTCGTCTAACCGTCTTTCTTTATTGGCGAACGTCTGAAATTTGGACCACTTTAGATAAAACAATGCACGTAGTAGAGACGATACTTTGATTTTCGCGCCGTTCATGGGCGCGTCGGTTCGCAGCGCCTCGCGCGGTAAAATATCGCAGTCTTCTTTGTAACAACGCGTGGCGCGTTAGCACATTGAATAACCTAAGTGTTGTGTCTGTCGAAATATCGTTAATAATCATCAAAATATATCGTGTCTTCGCTTCATTTTCTACCAGTATATTGACAATAACAGTGAGCATCGGAACATGGTGAAATTCCTTGAGAAACCGTATAGCGTCGTGAATTATCGTGCAATGAAAAGTGGCTGGTTCTATAAACGTCAGGACGCTTTCGTCAAAGCTGTTTTTCCACAGGAATCGTTAATTTTCAAGTGAGTAACGTTATTTCTGTACTGTTGTAACATCGTTATTGTTACGCGTCCAGGTATCGTTATTTTCCTACACAATGGACACTTTCAAAAAACACTTTCCTTTACATATCGAGATGATCGTGTTTGACGACAGTATCGAGCAATACGAATACGAATATCTTTAGATAAATAATCGTCAAAACAATTCGAGACGCATATGCCGTTGTTTACGAAGGTATTCGTACGCTTACCATAGTAAACATTCACTTGTATATCGTGCGTCACATAAAACATTTATGCGACTGCTATTATAGCAGAATTTGAACACAATCTGACAATACACGTATATACAAGGTACAAGATATTTATTGCGAACTTATATTTAAGTAAAGAATTAACATACGGTATGAATAAGATATTGAACGATACTTCAACTGAATACCGACATTCAATGATATTACGGATGGTTGCCTGTTTTTATTTTTGCGATCTCTACGAAATATATTAGAATGTAATTTACCGACAGTCGCTATAGTGTCAACAAAATTTCGAAATGTTCATAAAGAGCTGAAATATTTTCCTCAGCCACGATAAATGCGCATAATATCCGACATTTGCAATATCGGTAGAAATGAAAGAAATATTTGTATAGATGGCAGAACTTTCGCAGAACGCGCTGTATAATCTAATTTATGGACAGAGGATAGTTTGTGCTATCATTTGTCGTGACTGGAATGTTAACGAAAAAGTGAAATATCCATCACGAGAAGTTCGCTGCGGCGCAAGGCTAATCAGTTTGTTTCTATGCGTGATTACAGATTTCTGGGCATAATAATCAGCTTGCATGGACCTTGACTAGCCGGCCTTAATGCGAGGACTGCAGGCATTCGGTGCACCGAGAGAGGGTGAGTTTATTATTTATCGATCGTTCAATTTCTTTCTTCACCGATTACAAATATAATACGAGACGGAAATTGAACTGGGCGAGCGATTAAAAGTAAAAAAAAAAAAAAAAAAAGCACGAAAGATATAACGTATGAAGCGAAGTTCGATTAATAGTTGGTCGGAAATCGTTCGACGGATCGTAGGAACTTAATCACCGACTCCATCAACACATATTTAAAATGTTTTGCAGAATAATTTTGTTCGATGAATGTACTTGATCGTTACAACTTTTATCGAGTTTGAATCGTATTATGGTAGCTTTATGTAATTTTACCGAAGCATTCTGAATACGCGTCGTTCGATAGAAAAAAAAATCAACGCTCTATACTTATCACTGGATTGCGGATTTTTCTGCATTCGTAATAAATTTAAACATGCAAGACTATATATAGATGCATTTTTTAGTTCTCTGCATAAAAATACGAAACTGCATGAAAGTCCACGGTGTCTGCATATCATACGCAGCATTTTAGCAGGAGACACGCTGTTCGAATAACAGAACGGCCGCGAGAGACAATTCTGTTAAGTGAAATTGAATTTTCTATTAAACCAATCGAAGCCGTAAACGAGCGAAATTATAAAACAACGTAATTAAAGTTTCGCCCGTGAGAAGTTGAGGAAGTCGTATTTGCTTCTCCTCGTATCTGCTGTACCAACACCACGCTGCAGTAGTTATGTACCGTTCATTAAGTCATAAGTAGCTTGTGAAAGTGAATGGTTAACGAGCTACTGAAACTTTCCTAACATAGTTCTCCTACATCCTTGTTTGATTCGTGTAATAAATTGTAGAGAGTTTAGTGGTTATCCGTATGGAGTTAAAGGCATGCAGCAGTTCGTTAATTTTAGTAAATAGGACGAGCGTATACGAATTGGAAAGAAATAAATTGGGAACTATTTCGTAGGACGAAAGGTAAATAAAAGTTGGTCGATCGCGTCCACGTAATTTCTTAATATTTTCTTCTCGTAAAAAGAATTGCCCTTTCTAAAAATTGCAACTTGTCTTGGAAACGTTCGGTGGTTTCGTATTTGTTTCCGTAGACTTTGATATTAACCCTTACCGGTCGTAAGTCACCTCTCACGTGACAACAGTACTTTGTCGCTGCGGTCGCACGTCACGCGGCAGGTGACAACGAGCGAACCCGTCGAAATTCACGTTGGAGACTGTTTGGAAAAATATCGTACGTTAAAAACTTATAAATAATCGTTTGAAACGCGTATATTTGCGATACACCTTGAAAAAATAAATAATTTCTAACGAAAATGTTATTCTCACAATACTGAAGATTTTTCGTATATTTACCGAAACCAGCTACAACCTAGTGAGAATAGAAAATAGAGAAATATCCGTACAGCCGGAGAAAAAAAGAATACGTTCCCGTTCTTCTCTTAGATTATGTCGCAGAAGGAAATCACGCGCATGAAACTGTTGGTTTTCTAGCGAGCTCGTCCAGTAGAAGTACGTACTAAGCCGAAACAATCGATTCAAATCCCCTAGTGACGTGGCAATCTTCTTCGTGATACTTTCGTCGACTAACGCTTCCGTTGCAGAGACGGTAATTGTATGAAATCGCGGAAGAAATTACGGAAATCGTACATTCAACGCGCAACCTATTGAATATTACATCAGTTCTGGAATCTGGCGATGGTATTCAGCGATCTTTCCGACTCTGTTTAACAACTTGTGGAAATTTTTACTGACAAATCGCACGGTATCCTCGTGCGTATTCTTCGTAGATCGACAAACCTACGAAGGACACTCGGCGGAGAATTCTTTTATCGATTACGTGCACCATCGGGGACAAAAATAATCGGACAGGTAGTGGAAACACGTATCGATGAAATTTCGCTAGATACGACTCGGTTACAAAAATGTGAATGTTAATTTCAATTCTTTGTCAAATAATTTACGTACTATAGGAGTATGTAACAAATAAAAGTAAAGCGTTTGACACTAGTATCAGTGCGGTTAAACTCGATACCTATTTCCATTACCTGTTCATTTATTTTTGTCCCTGAATGCGTGTATTTCATCGTAATCTAAGAGTAGGAATACAGTTCTGTGTTAATATTGCCGGGCGATATAACGAACGAAACGTTAATAGCGACCGTAAATCGCGCATTAGTGTCTAGAACGATTCATCATTCGTTTGCGTATATTTTAAACAGACAAACGAAACCGCGACGATTTAGGTCTGCCGTATAATTTAGTAGGTTAAAGAAACGGCCTTGATCGATTGGTATGAAACTGTCACGAGCTGTCTGGATAATGCCGAACTTGAGAAATATTTCTTCTAAATTAATTAAAGTTACTCGATTGGATCGACATCCTTGAACTATAAGAGTCGCTTCATCATTTCCAAAGTAACGAGCGGCTCGGTGAACAGAAATGACAAAAAAAGAAACGTGCCCTTAAGGACGCTTCTTTCGTGCTTTCTCCTCTTTCGATTTCCTTTCCAACGTAAAAAATATCCGACGCGCTAGTCTAATAATTTTCGCTCTCCGTTTGATCCGACATTTCTCGCGTGTTTAAATATTCGCTCAACTATACACATCTAACTGCCTATTCGTGAAAACGTTTCCCGAAATAGATTATACGACGCAATAGCGCTTTGTTTATGTAATTGAAGGTGGGTCAGATAAAATTATCAATTAACGTTCTGAAAGCAGAAAGACAAAGGAAGGCGGGTGCTCTTAAAAACAGTTACATTGGTAAAACTGTTTACGCGAAAACGAGATCGGTAGAATAACGTACATTCGATGGAAATGTTAAAATTATAATCGAAATTGTAATTACAACGCTGAACCGCAATGGCAATTACATTTCACTGGCGTAAGCTGATTACATTTCAAAACACAGCGACACGAAGAAGTGAAAGTAATAAAGGGCAAAGTATGTACTTAAACGTAATGAATTCTCATACAGTTTCGTGTTCCTCCCTGGTTCGTATCGCCGTCATAACGACGCATATTACGTTTCTATTATTAACATTGTGCTTTTTATCTGCTCTCGAAAGTTCCGCTTCCTTCTTTCAGCGAAAATATTATTTAACTTCGATCGCCGAGTTGCTCGAGTAATTATACTATTTTGACGTTCGTAATACCCTTTCTACGTAAAACACAGAAGTTCAAGTGGATAATTACAGTTTGAATCATTCCTGAAATATGTATTTGTCACCTTTTTCTTTTCACCGGTACAACTCCATTACGCCTTCGGTGCTCCGGAATAACGGAAGCAATTTAAAAATGTCAACGCGATCGTGAAATTTCCAGAAACGAAAGCTTCCATTAAACATTCCCTTTGTCATTAGAAATTAAACCGTTACTTGAGAGACCGTTTTACTTATCAGATGTTCGTTGATCACGCTACAATTTTCAATCGTAGTCCACCTACCTTCGTTTAAACGATACTTTACCCGACTAGTTGAATCGGTTTGCTTTTATCGACTCTGACTGTAAGGTATACAACGATCGAAGAAACAGATCGACTCGACGGTGAAAAGTACTCTACGAGTAGACTGCGAATCAGTTACTATAAATATATCATTGAGAGTAGCTGGACCGGTTTCCGACGATCCGAACTGGATGCAAGGATACAACGACGAAACGGAAACAGATTGATTCGGAAAATATTCTACGAGTAGAAAGCGAATCGACGGAGGAGCCAGGCTCGAAGTAGAACAGCTCCGTGTTTATCGCGGCGTGTTCTGCATCTCCAACCGTCCCGCCCTATAGACATTCGCATTACGTCGCGATCTCTCCATTAGTCGATGATCAATTAATTTCCAACTGTTCGGTGGGTTTGCGAAGTTTCGATGATATCAACGCTCAAGGTGGAGGGTCGATTAATCGTTCGGGTCGTAGAAGTCATTGAAAACACGGGGTCGAAAAATCCCGAATAGCGCGATAGCGCTCGTCATATTTGTTAGTTGATGAAATGCATCTATATTATTATACAGGATGGTTGGTAACTGGTGGTACAAGCGGAAAGGGGGTGATTCTACGCGAAGAAAGAAGTGGAAAATATAGAATAAACATTTTTCGTTCGAGGCTTTGTTTTCGAGAAAATCGACTTTGAATTTTCTTGAATTTGAATTTCGTTATAACGGATCTCACTGTAGATCATTGTCTCGATCGACGTTACGTTGATAAACACTTGCAACATGACCGAAGTGTTTTCCTACCCATTAACTTACTATCCGAATTTTTTATTCTAATTTTTTTTATTCTATATTTTCGACTTCTTTCTTCGCGTAGAATCATCCCCTTTCCGCTTGTACCACCAGTTACCAACCACCCTGTATATGCCTGCTATTAGTTTGTAAATATTTCAAGTTTCGTTCGATAAAAATTGTTGAGAAGATAACAATGAAATATAAAATATATACGTCAGTCGCGCGTAGCGTTCGAACGTACCGCGACCTTTCCACACAAAATGTAAACAGCGCTGCTTGGCACTCGAACGGTTTAGGAGTTGTAATATGATTATCATTTCGTCGAATGCTTATTTCGAAGCGTGTCTCGTTCTCCGAGTGTCTGGTGCTTACATCTGGCTGTCAGTCTAGGGGTGTGCTTTCGTCGATGTTTCCTACGAGGTGGGAATCTATGTCTGTGCGATCACGCGACTGTCGAAACGTCGTGGGCGTCTCGCAACTTGTACGTCACGCGCGTACCTGGCCGAGTTAGCGACATCGTCCGGTGGTGCATCTTCGAGTTCTCATCCGGTGTCGAAGTTTATCGAGCGGACCAGTGGAGCGCTTAAAATTCGAATTAAGTTGTCCGAGTTGTAAACGTTGCAACGTGCAACGTGGAGAAATTCCAACTTGCCAAAAATGCCGATTTGCTGTCCGTATCTCAAACTTGCGATGATCTTACAGCCTAAGCACATTACGCTCCGTATAAAGTGGATTGTTTTCGCGTTTGTGCAGCTGGTTCGCTCGGCCTATTCGTCGAACAACCGACGATCGAAATATTCGGAATTGGGTCGTTATACCCGACGATGGCCAGTGGCCGATGTTTGGCAATTCTTGTCGTGGAATTCCAGCCAATGGAAACGTGACATTTAGATCGTGGCTCGTATCCAGGCCAATCACGCTTCGCAGAAGAATTAACTTGGTTTCAAGAACGTTCGCTCGTCGAGGCCCTTTCTTTCTCGTCCTGCACAGTTGCTCTCTCGCTTTTTCCTTCCCCACGATTCGCGATGAATTCCCGAAAGACAGGAGAAACGAGAGTAGCCAGCCAGCTCGAACTTCTCCACGAAACATTCGTTGGCAAGGAGCAGCCTCGAATTGGAACGACTCGGCTGCTGATAATGACCGTCGTCGTAGATCTTCTTGCTTTCGTTTTTTCCCAACTTCCTACCTACGAGTCGTCGTCTATCGTCGACTCAGCCTCGGTGGCGCACGGCTTTAACGAAAGAACAAGATAAGATTGATTTTCGAATATCCACCCTCCGCTGGCATTTTCACGATGACGAACTTCCGATTGGTCGTGTCGTCTTCGATTTTACTTCGACGTGTACGTGCGAGCGGTGGAAATACGCAACTCTTTTACGTCTTCGATTGTCAGATTCGAAAGATCGATATCTTCGTGTACGATCTTTACTTCGAAATTCTTACCAGCGGCGACGTACAAATGCAGCAGCGGACGAAAGAAAGTCTAAACGCAAGTGGTACGGTATCGTGGAAAAATACCGTGGGTTTACGAAATGCAATTGTATCGGGTTGTCCGAAAAGCGTCTTTCTTTCGCAGACACGTCTTTTGCAACGATGCATCTTTATACAAACCTGAAGCCTTTTTTTTTATACGTGGAGGAAATCCGCGCTTTCCCCCAGAAGCGGCGAGGTAGTGTCGGACTATACAAACGTGAAGCCTAATCTGTCTTTATCTCGACAGGAGAAAATGGATCGTACGTAATTCGATAAAATTATAAAACGGAGGAAACTTTTCGGAACCTGATGTTCGATAAGAGCAACGAATAAGCAAGAAATAATATATACCGTGGACAATGCAATTGTGTCAGGTTGTCCGAAAAGTGTCTTTCTTTCGCAGACACGTCTTTTGCAACGATGCATTCTTATACAAACGAGAAGCCTAATCTGTCTTTATCTCGATAGAAGAAAATGGATCATAATTCGATAAAAATGTAAAACGAAAGAAACTTTTCAGGCGACCTGATGTTCGATAAGAGCAACGAATAAGCAAGAAATAGTATATACCGTGGACAATGCAATTGTATCGGGTTGTCCGAAAAGTGTCTTTCTTTTGCAGACACGTCTTTTGCAACGATGCATTCTTATACAAACGAGAAGCCTAATCTGTCTTTATCTCGATAGAAGAAAATGGATCATAATTCGGTAAAATTATAAAACGAAAGAAACTTTTCGGGCGACCTGATGTTCGATAAGAGCAACGAATAAGCAAGAAATAATATATACCGTGGACAATGCAATTGTATCGGGTTGTCCGAAAAGCGTCTTTCTTTCGCAGACACGTCTTTTGCAACGATGCATCTTTATACAAACGTGAAGCCCTTTTTTTTTATACGTGGAGAAAATCCGCGCGGACCCTCGCCACTTCTGGGGGAAAGCGGCGAGGTAGTGTCGGACCATACAAACGTGAAGCCTAATCTGTCTTTATCTCGATAGAAGAAAATGAATCATAATTCGATAAAATTGTAAAACGAAAGAAACTTTTCGGAACCTGATGTTCGATAAGAGCAACGAATAAGCAAGAAATAATATATACCGTGGACAATGCAATTGTGTCAGGTTGTCCGAAAAGTGTCTTTCTTTTGCAGACACGTCTTTTGCAACGATGCATTCTTATACAAACGACAAGCCTAATCTGTCTTTATCTCGATAGAAGAAAATGGATCATAATTCGATAAAAATGTAAAACGAAAGAAACTTTTCGGGCGACCCGATGTTCGATAAGAGCAACGAATAAGCAAGAAATAATATATACCGTGGACAATGCGGTGAAGAATGTCTAATACAAATGTTACTAATACGTATGCGCATGCATACAAGTAAATCACTCGGCAACTTTGAACTCTCTTTTGTCCGTGCCTGTATGTTCGAAAGAAGCAAACTTATCTCATCGTCGAAGGAATTCTCATTGTTGAAGGTTTTGAAATTCCTATTCCGAAACGATAGGAATCGTTGAAAGTTGACAATGGGGGAAAAGATGGTACGAATACTCGCGCGATTCGGTGTAATTTTTATACGTAGGATTCGCGCATCTTCGACTATCTACTCTTCCCTCGTCCATGTGTTACGTCTTCGCTATTATCGATCCGAGCTAACAGAGACTTGCAGTAAGGTAAATGTTTCTGTGAAAAGTTTCACAGATTACGAAGTATCGCCAAATGAAGTTGCGGCGTGTTTTGCGAAGAAACACGTTTTCTTTGGTGCGAGGCAAACCGCATCCGCGAATCGTTACGTCTGACGTAATTTTCGTAGAAGATCGTAGCGTGGATCGTAGCGAAAGCCGACGTTGCATAATAAACATTCAAAAATAGACAGGAGAACGCGTTGGAATTGCGTAGTCGGTTCGTATATACGTATAGAGAAACGAGAATACGCGGACTGGTATTTATTCATTGGAAAGCAATAGCGAATGAGTGGGTAATGCATGCGCGTCAAGCGTGATGTTACAGTTTGCATATTAAAAGCTTCGATGAGGCAAGATAACGCGTTTGTTGCGCGTTGCGCGTTTGTCGTTCTCTATCGTAGAAACTTTGCATTGTCTATCCCTTTGCGGACGGAGCCGGTCGCGCGCAGTCGAGGAAATATACGCGTTGAACGTTTGCGTTCTAAAAGCTAAAACTTTCTTTGAATACGACAAAACGTGTTGTCGATATTCGAGAAAATATATTTAAGTTTTGCTATATTTATGTATGATTCGATTTATATTCTCGCATGGTCTGGTATCTTTCGAAATAGTCGCCTATATGCAAGGCCGGTTTAGCCGAACAAGTAGCACGATATTACCTCGATTGGCTTCTTCCGCCTTTGATTTTCCGATTGGAACGTACCGCGCGGTCTTTGCTTCTTCCTCTATCGTCTCGTAAAAAACACATAAAATACACAAAGAGCTGGTTGATTCGTCCGCTGATGCCATCGAAAGACCGAAATTCGTGCCGATTCGACCATCATCCTACACCACGAATTTACGTTAAACGAAAGATAAGATTTCACTGTTAAAGGCCTATAATTTTCTTTCGTCGAAGGCATAAGATTGTCGCTCGGAAAAATAGGCGTACATCGCTGTTGTAACGTGTATTCTGGAATAGCGCTGGCGTATCGTCCATCGTCGATGGAATAGAATCTTCATTGGTCTTTGATAAGCGAGAAGAGGATAAATCAAAGGATGCACTAATCAACCTGCGTACTTCCATCGTTGATATTTCGCTAGCTTTTTCGATCGTTTCTCTAGCGCGGTGTATCTTTCGATACGTAGTCGTTGATGCGTAAAAACAGGACACTGTGTACACAGATGTACCGCGGAGTTCTTCGTTGTTCAATGAAAATTAACTGACGTCGGAACGAAGCAGCTCGTGGAACGATTGTAACAGTAATTACAAAGCGCAATTATCGAGTTTTATAATCATGTAACGTCACGTTGCAGTGAAGTCGCTGCGAACGATCGTTATCGACTTTTACGACACGATTTTATGGGCAGAGGGAGTGTCCACCGAGACTCTGCCTTGCACCGTGGCTATCTTTCAGATATTTGTCAATTTCCCATCCGTTCGATAGAAAATGCGTTTCGTTCCACTCCCGCGTGAAAAAAATCAAACGTCCGTTTCTCAAATTAAACGTCCACGAAATTTTCTCCGCGCCAAGTTAAATTCGAAGAATCTTCCAACTCGTTTCCTGCGTTTCTGGCAAAAGGAAGCTGACGCGAGTTTGCGTTTAAGGGAAACAAGTTAGACGGATAAATGTCGATATAACGCAATACGGAGAATCGATTCGCCGATTTCTTTCGCGGATTTCTTCCCTCAAAACTGTTCAAATATTTAGTTTCGTCCCGTCGGTTCTTTCTGCAACGAGGTTTGTTCGGGCGGAAAGAAAGAAAAAGTGCGCTGTAAACCGGCTGCATAAAATATTCACCGTGACGCGACTACGGTTTAATTAAAATTCCATCTGACCTATTAGCAGCAACTTGATCGCGAAAACTGTTTCTCATTCACGGCACTGGTAATTTCACGCGCAAGCTCGATTTATAACGCCTACCGAGCGTTCAGCTATATCTGCCCCTTCGGCCACGATAAAAGTGCACAGCCTTTTGCCGCAGTCTTTTAAACCGTTCAGCCGTAAGCGGCTTGCCCGACTTTAGCTTCAACTCGCGTCCTTTCCTTGTCAAACTTTATTTGTTGCCCTTTGCGGCAAACCTCGTGTTCGCAGCTTTCTCTCCGCGGTTTCCGCAAAAATCTCGAATATATTCCACTCCGTACATTCGCTCGACGCAACAGACCAAGGCAAACGCGTTAATGACGCTGGCGTTTCTATTATATCGGCGGAGAAATACGCCGGGCGAACTGCGCTTCTACGATGACACGACGCGACGTTCAATTTTTTAAGAGCGAAACAAACTTTCGCAGCGAAAGCAACGCGAGAAAGCGAGGCAAAGAGGCAGAAGTTTGCAAGTGTCGGCGAATAAAAACTTAACTTCGTTCGACTTTGATTTCTTGTTTGTTCCTCCTATCCTTGTTTCTTCTCTCTTCCTCTCTTTTTTTTAAACGCGTCGTCGTTGTATTTTTTTTAGCTCCTTGGAAAATTTTTGGACCTTTGTACGTGGCGCGTTGTCGCATTTACGTAAATCGAGGTGCAACAGAGAAGCGAACGAGGAGTCCTCTCTATCGCAGATTCGATTCGCGCAACGCTGTACTTGTTACACAGGTCGGTCGCAAAGGTGTACGCGTAGCCTTCAAATATAAAGCATCGTAATTAGAACGTTGGCTCTACGAATTTTGTTGACACATTAGGACGCTATATCGTTGAAACGTAGCGCAGTTTATTCGCGTTCACCGTTGTTAAGAGGAAACCAGTAGAAAGATACAAAACACAGCTTGGCAAAAATTATATACGCCTGTTGTGTCCACGCGAAACCGTAAAAATACTAAATCGAACGTCGAGAGTAACGCGAAAATCTTCGAGTTACGGAGGTCTCGAATTATCGACATTTCCGAGGAAAAGAGATTCAACGAACGAAAACTCGACGTACAGAGACTTTGTGCGAAGACGCGATTATATTCACCTTTGCAGGAAGCGTTAGTATTTTCAGCTTGCGTTTAGAACTCCTTTCAAGTACACGAGCGCGTAAATAGGTGCGTAAACGTGGAAGTCGAAGACGCGGGAGACGACGACAATGGTGCGTTCGCCCTACGAAAAACGATTAGCTTTTAGATACACGGCTTGGATTGTCTTACGTTATCAGAGGCAATTCTAACAGTTAGAAGAAAGGGATCCGCAGGCTAAAAAAGCACTATCCCTTAGATTTAAGCACTAGATTCGATTAGAATCAAACGTGCAATAAACTCTTTATATTCGTGACATTGTAACACGCCAGAAAAACTTACTAAAAATTCTTTTAGAATTGATTGTGATTTTTTTTCCAAATAAAATAAAAAAAAAGAAGAAAGGAAGAAATATCGAGCGTTCGATTTCTCGCGTCTCGCGACAAACGGCGTAATAGTTGCGATGGTATGACTTCGAGTCGCAGAGGCAACGGCGATAAAAGTTCGTCTCGTCTGGCTATTCTGAATTCGAGTTACAGAGGCGAAATGAAATAACGCCCTGGACAGGCGGCGAATAATTCGAGTCGAAGTAGGGTTTATTTCCACTTGTAGAGATTTTCCTAGCGGAGCGCGAGGGAACGATCAGAATTGTAGTCTTATGGAGGTTCTCGAGTTACAGAGGTTCGACTGTAACATCTGCTCGATGTGGAAAAAATGAACAGTGTTGTAACTTGCGACGTGAATTCTATCCCGAGATTTCTCTGGGTTAAATGCTTTTAGAAATATTAGGTTGTTCGGAAGGTTTCTTTCGTTTTATAAGGGAACAACACTTTTTCTTTCGTATTATTTTCTCGAATTACGTATGATCGTGATAATAGAAACGCAACAAAATGGATCGTACGCGATTCGGTAAAATAATAGAAAACGAAAAATGTCTCGCGTCTGTTGTTTCCTCGTAAAACGGAAGAAACTTTCCGGACGACCTGATACGTCGATATTTAATCCTATTATTCATACGTAAATATACGTAATATTGCGTCCAAGCGTGTTCTAAGTTTCTTCGGCAAGTCACGCGCACGAAATTCGATAGGCGCGTGTAAAGTTTTCGCGACTGACTGCATGCACGTTCTAAAATAGCATTTCAAGTTGCCAGGACGAAGTTGTTAGGTTTATCGTTAGCAAACTCTCCCGAATGGTATTCGTATAGCGCAATTACGTGGTATTCGTTGAGCGAGTGCGATTTCAGCGGTGATTCGAGACTTTTTGCTGATATTTCAGCGATACGCGAGCTTGCAGCATTGTCTCGTTAAAAAGGGGCGTCTTTTCTATCGATCAACCGTGTATTTTTCTCTGTGATTGCTGTATTTACCGTTCGACCGACAGCGTTGTTTTTCCCAGTGGTATCCCATTTTTTCGAATCATTCGTTCGTTTGACGATCTTATTGGATCTTTCTTGCCGACACAACGGCGTTTGTAATTCGCCGTATTGTTTGAACTTTGAGCGTTTTGCACCGCGATCGGATTCCATATCGGACTATCTATCGAGAATAAAGCGAACGCCTTCAGCGACATTATTTCGCAGGACATTTGCCACGGATACGCCAACCAATCGACGCGATCCTGGATTCGCATGCATCGATGCTTTTCGCCGATCGTATCTTTTTATTCCGATCGCTCCACCTCCTACGCTTTTAACTCTCGATACTTTCTACACAGTCGTTTACGTTACCCTTGCCGCTCCTCTCGCTCTCGCACGATCTTTCTCCGCTTTGACGCTTGATTTTGTAACGATAGACGCGACGACGGGCGATGATCAATTTCTAAATTCTATCGAAATTCTGTCAAAATTCTACCAAAGTTCTACCGCGTACGAACACTCGTCGACGCAGAGCTGTCGATTCTTTAGCTTAGAGCAGTTCTTCCTTCGTAAATGTTCAAGAGATCCCAAGCTTGAGAAGCCTTTCTCGTTCCAATTATCTCCTCTTCGCGCACTTTATTCGTTTTTTATTAATGTATTTTTAATTGATACAGCTACATCCAGATTCGTCCATAAAGAAATTTTGGTCATTTCTACGATCCAGGATGCAGAAATACTTGGTTAATGATCGTAAGCGATAGACTGCAGAGATCTACGCGAATTCGTAGCTTCATAAAACCATTTATTTTCTCTACTAAACGTTGCGATAGATGTGAATTTTTGCGCCTTTGAAGTCTCCCATAAGTTCATAGAAATCCACGCGATCTAACAAGCGGATGTCAAAAGGTGCAACGGAATTTTCACCAAAATATTCCATATATTCGGAGAGCGAAGAAGCAGCAGCTTTTCGAAGCGCTATCTACTTGTTAAAACGAGGCAAGACGGGGTCGATGAATTTTTTCGCTTAAGCGTAATTCGTCCATCCAGACAGAGATATTCTCACCGGTATTATTTCGCGGGGATAGGCAAGTTTTTCTCGGTTTCGTCCCTCTCGTGCGCCGTACCGTGCAAAAAGCACAGCTGCACGTCCAGCGAACTGGTCGTTCCCTCGCAACTTTATTTCTCAGATTTTTCTACTCGCACGCGTCGGCCCATGCACGTTACGAGCGCTTCTTCTCGCCTTCCGGCCAACCGAAATACGCCAGCAACTTTCGCCAATCTCGTTCTTGTCACGCGTTTTTCCCGCAACTTTGACTCGCGTGCAAGAAGCGCCCGTTATTTGCCGCTCGTCGTTGCCTCGCCTAGCGATATCGGTTCCCATCCTCGCGGCTTTCTTCGTATCATCGCGACTCTTCAAAACGTTTGCAGCTTCCCGCGCTCGTTTGCCACCTGCTTTTTTAATTGCGACAAGGCGCGCAAACCTCAAAAGAG
Organism: Bombus confusus; assembly: GCA_014737475.1. Lineage (NCBI taxonomy): Eukaryota > Metazoa > Arthropoda > Insecta > Hymenoptera > Apidae > Bombus > Bombus confusus. The sequence continues at coordinate 724,259 of JACXIV010000094.1, forward strand.
ATTCGAAGCGCGTTTTGGCGAATTGTAAAGACGCGAATGGAGAAACAGGATCTCGGTGAGATTGAGAAGATTGGCGGATGGCTCATCAAATTTGAAAACTGCTTGCCTGTAAATAAACGTAAAACGCGATCTACCGTGCGATTTTGCCCTGTGATTTTTCTGTATTCACCGCGTGGAAATACAGCGGAAAATAGATTAATTTCTCTTTTAGCGTAACAAATACAACGAGCGATAAATGAAAACAATTACAAATTGTTAGAGGTGCGGAAATATTTGTTTCGTTGCCGATCCTTTTGTGTAAATATTTTGTATCATATTTTTCCAGTGGAATCATCGTTGCGCCCTGTTCAATCGCCGGTATTTTTCATTAAATTCTCATTTGCCATTCATGAACGACGATGCGTGGCTTTCGTATTCAACTTTCTCCTCGCTGATATCGTCCGATGTAACACTGCCGTTTCTTACCAAAGAAGAAAATAAAAATGTAAGATCGATAAAGCAGTTTTTATCGCGGCATACGGTTAAGGTCGGAAGCGAGATACCTAGACTGCGGATACTTATGCAAATTCATGCTTTCATAAAGCACAATTAAAAAATGTAACCCGGGTAGACATTTGTTTCACTTATCAAATATCGTGGAAAGTAGGTAGTTGGAATATTTTATACATCTTTTTTCATAGTGTACATTCGGTGTCTTTCCGCGGCTCGCCCACAAATGCGTAAAAATCTGCGCCCTAATTACGAGAAACAACCGCGCGAGTCGGTCGAAGAGATCGTTTGCAGCGCGTTTGCGTTAAACGAAAAATTCCCAACTGGAAGGAAGTAAGCGCAAAGGTCGGTTGGAAAATGGGAGAAGTAAGGCGAAGGGCCCGGCGAAATTTCAAACTTAATCCGCAAGCTACGTCGTAGGAGGACTGGGAACGTTCGAAACAAGTATTAATTAGGCGCGATCGGGCTATGCTTGATTACACGTTGCGCGCTGCTTCAAACGAACCGTGATTTCCCGCATCAGAGGAAAATTGCTTCTGAAACATTTCGCCCGAATCGAAGGAACGTTGAATAGCGGAGAAAAGAACTGGGACGCGTGTGCGGCTGCCTGTGATTGGAATAAAGGATGAATCTATGAGAAAAAAAAAAAAAAAAAAAGTAGGGAAGAGGCATAAGCGAGAGAGGCTGAGCGAAAGAGAGAAGCACTGCGTCACCCGAATCATGAAACGAAACGGTGGCTTTGTTCTTTCTTTTCATTCAAGGAATGAATCCGGCAGCGTTGCTGAAATATCGTTACGTCCCGCGTTACGTTTGAAATTCCATCGTGCGTAAGCTGGCTCGAAGCGAACGGCGTGTAACATTGAAACGAATAACGCGAATGCGGTTATTAACCCCTGAAGGTACGATTTTTTTTTTTTTTTTTTTTTTTTTTTGGCAGAATTGACTATGTAATCATTTTTGTGTAGTTCTATTGCGCTCTACACCTTACGTTTCTCACGCAGTAAGAATAACGAAATTTTGGGAATCGAGTCGAGCGAGCAGAATGCCGTGAAACGAAACTAGAATATTCGTCGTAACGTAGCTACTCGTAATTGTCGCGCGTGCCAATCTACCAGCTAAATTATTATTGTTCGTGCGGCTGTATCGTCGTCGCAATCGCTTCTTTCAACGATTTTTCTCTTAAAAAGAACCTTCTCGCACGAACCGCTCTCGTTACGCGTCAAATAATCTTCTTTTGCGGCGATCGTAATAATATGGACAGGCAAGTTATAAAATGGTTAAATAAGTCGCCAAGCGCCTAACTGGATGAAAGTAGCGCTCGTCGCAGTGGTCAGGAAAATTGAAGTTCGAAATCCTTGCGCGTTGAAACTCGCCACAATTATTCAGGTATTAATTCGCTTCTTAAGCTGTTTCAGTGCGCGTACTTTTTGCAATTGCAAACAGCGACGAAATGAAATTCTGCGCCAGCTTGGCGTTCGCCCCGTTGCAATTAACTTTCTTGCCTTCGACGTCGAATATTGTTGCAAATAATCGGGTGACACGCTAACTTTCGATCAATTTCGCGTACTATGTGTCCACTATACTACTGAAAATCCGCTGTACTGCTATAAATCCTTAACTCGAAGCTAACATTTCGTTGCAATCGCGTCATGAAGGGCTGTTTCGTTTAAACAGCGGCTGTAAAGTTATTAACCCTTTCGATGTACGTTAAGACGATGGTGCGCTGTAACAGCCAGGTTCCAAAATCGAAGAAGGTCGTTTCGCGTAGATTTTTGATACGATTATTTACCTATTGGTTGATACGTAGATATTAAAATAGGAAATACGTAATGATTCGCGTAATATACAGGGTGGTTGGTAACTGGTGGTAGAAGCGGAAAGCGGGTGATTCTACGCGAAAAAAGAAGTGGAAAATATAGAATAAACATTTTTCGTTCGAGGCTTTGTTTTCGAGAAAAGCGACTTTAAATTTTGTCGAATTTGTCTCGTTATAACGGATCTCACTGTAGATCATTGTCTCGATCGACGTTACGTTGATAAACACTTGCAACGTGACCAAAGCGTTTTCCTACCTATTAACTTACTATCGGACATTTTTTATTCTATATTTTTTTTATTCTATTTTTTTTATTCTATTTTTTTTATTCTATTTTTTTTATTCTATATTTTCGACTTCGTTTTTCGCGTAGAATCACCCCCTTCCCGCTTGTATCACCAGCTACCAACCACCCTGTATAATAAATAACAATATAGTAACAATTATATAGCGTCTACGAAATAGTATTTGCATATACTCTTATCTTCCAACGAAGCGTTTCTTCATCAGGTTCTACGTCTCAGTTTCACAATATCAAATTTTTATGGTCGAACGAAGGTAAAATTCAAATTTACAAGGTCGTACGAATGATATATTAAATGATTGAAGGACGAAATTTAATACGCTAATCGGTAGGTATGTAAATGCTGTGATAAATACAACGGTACGAGTTACATTCTGAGTAATAACTCTGTTCCACGATGTTCGTACGAGCATCTGATGGGTGCAGGATAAGCATCGGTACATTCGTTAATTATACACGATATAATGGTTAATAATTCTGCGATCGTAATTATCTTTCAAAGCATCGTTTTATACGCGGTGTATCGTGCGATGTTTAAAAATTAAAAGTTGCGTAAGCAAAATGGAAGTTTGTATCCAAGGAATAAGGTTGTTCTCACCTTACTAAAGTCTCATACGTGCGCGCGTACTTTAACAGCTTTGCCCTAATGGCTTGAAAGTTCCTTGTCGTTAACTCGACTTATTATTAGAAAATACATTTTTGCGCGTCGCATGCTGCAGCAAAATACGTTGGAATACTTTTACTGTCACGTAGTAAGTCGTTGTAACAAATTGCTGTCATAGCGCAACGAAGTTTTCGCGTATACGCAATATTGAACATAACGTAGTTTCAACCTCTTTAGAAGCAACTACGAATTCAAAAATACTTCACGCGTAAAGCGCGCGAAGCACGTACCTCGTCCCTAAATATCTCTCGCGTTTTCGAACGAACGTCTCCAAGATTTTCCGTGATTTCACAAGAAACAAGAAGTACACGTTGGAACATTCGTCGTTAACTTGGCACGGATCGTCGATGACACTCGCCGATTTGCCTACGAACGAAGGAAACAAGTAGGAGAAAAGTTTCAGAATGTTAAAACTTGGCTGTCGCGAGTTACGAGCATAAGGAAGAGCAATCTCAGTACGCAACGAAGAAGGAACATTTGAATTCGCTTAGTACTCCATTAAAAGCTACGAAAAGAACATTTATGGCTCGTTATATCGATTCGAGGTAATACTCGAAGGGCATCGTGATAACTAGACCGCCGATGTTAATGTAAATTCGTATGTTTACGAATAAGACAAAAAGGAGTAGCGGCCAGGCCTGAATTTCTCTCGTTTAACGAATATTACAAATATGGATGTTTTACACATTTAAATTCTTCGGTTTCTCATAGACGCAGAAAGATGAATACGCGTTCTAACGACAACTAAGGAACGTCCAGTTGGAACCTCCGGTCGTTGCAAATGTAGTCACCGCGACGAAAGCCGTTCCAATCTGTCAGAGATAATAGGTGGAGAATTTTTCGCAGAGTAATATAAAAGCGTTAGGAAACGGGGATGACGATAAGCCGATAATTGGCTGAACATTGAAATGGAATGGACGTCGGGATCGTTATCGATCTTAGCGAGCTCCTATTGTTTCTCGTAGGAAGCTGCAGTTGTTGGAAATATAGGAAACGCTCGGTCGACCCGTCACGTCCGCCGAATTCGCTTTGGAAAACAAACGTTCAAGGCTAAGAGGAACGTACGAAGCGAGCGGCTAAGGCCGTTGGTTGGACGTGAGACGAGTATATTTGCTGCTTTTCCATCCTTGTCGCGGTTTCCCGCCGACACGAAATATCCAACAAGAAAGTCAGCCAGTGTAAATGTTAAAAGTTGCGCGTGAATTTGCATAAAGCCACGGAACTTCGGTTTTGCGGTCGGATGTCTGCGCGGATACCTCGGAACTGGGCCGAGGGCGAAACCTACGGGAAACAGGGACCTTGGAATCCCCGTTTCCACAGCCTCCTCGTACTTCTTCCGTTTGGCCCTGCTCGTCCTTCGCTGTCGCGCGCTTCTTTGTGCGTTTGCTCTTGTTATCATCCGGCTGGCTCATTTGCACAGGCCACCTATGCGGAAGCCGGGAATATTCGGTGGAGAGAACCGGTTTGAATATCATGGTAATTTATCATGTTTTGCGTCGTACGAAAGAATACCTGAACGCGCACTTCCAAATTAAATTTGCTATTCCGCCGCTGCGAGGGGTCGTTGATCGCGTTACGTTTCAACGTTATGTTTGACCCTCGAGCCGTCTATTTTCACATTTTTCAGTAGAAAATGGCGAACGAAGGCCGGACGTGTCTTCCTATAGGTAGTGTATCATTAGGAAGTGTAATTAATGCGCGCGTACGAAAGAAAAACGAGAATGGAAATCAGCGGCGAAAAAGGTGGTATTCTCGTTTATTAATTCGCAGCCTGTAAACAGCGCGCCGCGCCAAAATTAACAGAATATGCAGAACGCGATTTCTGCCCGCGGCTGCGAGTCTAACGGATATGTAAACCCTAAATTAAACAGAAAAGAGAACCGATAATCAGTTAAATAATTAACGTTCAATTAATCAGTTGAATAATTCATCGAGACAAAGGAGCGCATTTATAAATAGCAAACATTTGCTTAACATCGTCGATTGAAACGGAGTTCCGTTGTTTTGCTAAACGGAATATCGGAAATCTAATTGAAACGGGATGGGTGCTATTTCCCATGAATTTCTTCAGTTTTTTTCTCAGACAGAGTGAAAGACGAAAGCGGAGAGCGACTTTCAACCTTGCTTCCTTCGATCTAAAGTCGTTCCACATTCGCCAGACTCAAATGCGAAAGCCAACCGCCAATCGATCTATTTCCTTTGTTACGCAACTTCTGTCCTTCTCCTTCTCTTTCGGCTTTCCAGCGGTTCTTGCTTTATGCGGATTGAAACGGCTGGTTAAACGAAGCTAAGATCTCTTCGGGCTTTCGCGCAGACCGCGCGCGCTGCTTTTACCCGTCGAGTGTATTTTTGCCGTGGCACGGCCAATGTTACCGCGAGACGATATTACTCGGTGGTGCGCGCGCGTGCCAAAGAGGCTGAGATTGTAAAAAATTCTGACCTGCTTCCGACGTGTCGTTCGTTCAAAAAGGAAGTACCACCGAGAAGATCGTGACTCGGCCAGTGGTTACACCGTGACCGTATTCCCGGTAAACTCAGGCTCTCCTGGTCCGCCGGGCTTCCAGCTAGTTCACCGAGATCTGATAGTACAGTGAATAAAAAATAACCCGCTCGTCTATATCTATTATAGAGTATTTACGCTCTCTAACGATACGACGTAAAACGTTGACCTAGCTAGCAACATCAGTCTCTCAACGCGCGATTTCCTTCTGCCTAACTGGCCAAAAATTGTGCGATTCTTCTCAGCGGATTTGTGTCTTGACTGTGTGATAATATCTATTTTTTTTCTTTTTTTTTTTTTTTTTTTTTTTTTTTTT